>JAMPIV010001661.1:50000-445000 GCA_024509875.1 Oreohelix idahoensis
GAGTATGGGGGGGGGGGGTTATTGATTTTGACTGGCTGGGGTGATGACTCATAGATGTGTTGAGGTGTAGCGCTGGAGTAAGACAATGTAAATGAGATGGGGTGTAGGTGGTTGTTGCGTGATAAATTCTCGCAACATCGTTTTGTTTCAATGTCTGTTTTATAACGCAAGGGCAACAACTGCTTGGCATTTATAGTCACTTTTCTCGGTAAGCATTTGTCTTCTCGCGTTGGTATCGAATGCAGTTAAGTTTGAGCTGTGGTCATTTTTGCGCTGGACTGCGCATGACTTGTCTTGTTGTTTGGTCGATCGGTTTCCGCCCACGACTAGTGGAGTGAGCGATTTGGAATGGCGAAAGAGATGCCTCGTTGAAGAGGGGATCTCCGCTATTTTTTGTTCTGTCAGGGATGTGTAGTCCTCTTAATGGATATTTCGTTTATTCGAGATAATACCTCTAGTGTTTTCCCACATGTCGGGAGGCGTGATATTTCTGTGTATTTCATGAAAGCAAGGTAAATTGACTTTTTCATTAACTCTATCGATTTTGGGTCGTGAGCGATTTCGATTCATAGCCTGTCTCCGAAAGTCGTCGCCACGAGATGTTTTTTCCCAGCTCACATGTCGCTGCATTGTACTGCATCGGTTGATGCATGTACCAAGGACCATTACTTGCTACTTTGTTAAATGAATTAGGTTTGGAAAACCTTTATTATCTAGAGGATATTTTTGTGGACATTATTATTTATACTTCGGCAGACGTGTCTGTCTTGCTGAAGTCAAACTAAGGAGAGTGAACTGATCTCATACATCTGGTTATCTCCTGGCTGTTATAGAAAAGGATGGAGTTTTCCACCTGACTACATTTACAGCACTATGAAATATAACATGCATCTGACTCATCATTGTAATGCTGTCTACCGTCTATTGCTGTATTGAATGTTGCTGTGATAATGACTGTTTGATGTGCCTACACATTTGCGTAACCATTTTGTCACTGTGGCGTCCACAATAAATAATGAAGAAAAACGTCAACGGCTGTTTCAAGACTCATTGACTTTATACGTCGTGAGTTTACTGACGTCCTATGTGGATTGCCCTGTTATTGTTGTATGAACATTGTTTTGACTGAACACATCTACACACTACACAAAACCAGACATGCGGATACCATCCATCATCATATGGCATCACGCATCATTTGGTGGCCATAAGCTGGTTTGATTCTGGTACTAGCAAACACGGGGTCCCTTACCCACTTCATTTTCAACAAGAATTCATCAGCATCCTTCAAGAAATTAACATTCTTCAATACAGTCAACATCTTCAAAATTTTCAAAGTACTCGGCGTTGCCCGGTAAAAGTCAAAATTTCAATTTTTTGACGGAAACAAGAATTTGACAGTACCCGGCGTTGTTACATGTTGCCGGATAACTCGGACTGCTGTTATCTTTTACGCAAGTCAAGCAAGTTGCTGCTGTCAAGGTTCCAGTGCTGTCGTTTTTGTGAAGGTCAAGTGCCGGTTGAAACGGGTTGTTTTCTGAAGAAGGCCAAGTACCGATTTCCATCAACTTACTTTTGGATTAGAAGGTCAAGTGCCGAAACAACTCAACACACAGTACTTCAGAAGCTCTTGTACCATCGTGTTAGCAGTGGAAGCAGTTCAGATGTGCCATCATCGTTGGAGCTTCGCTCTTTAGGACGTTGATTGACATCCGTTTTTCTGCTGTTCGACGATTGGAAGCCTATAAGTTAAGTGGCCTGTTTGTATGTAAACTGTGCCCTTATACTTCTGCTGAGTCTTCTGTGTATCATCTCATTCTATATGTTATATGTTTATATGTTATTTGTATATTTATATGTTTATATTTCAGCGGGTTCTCGGTTGGGTGGTGTCTCCGTTAGATTATGCCACGTCATAGAGGTCGTCTATTGTGAGCGTTTTCTGTAGGGTAAGCAAATTTCCGATACTGGAATTTGCTAAGCGACTTCTGTTGCTATTTATGTTAGCTGTGATGACATGTTTTAATATTGTTTTCGTTATTATTTCGCATTCTTTAGTTTTGTTTTGATTTGTTTGTATTTGTTAGCCTACTCTTGTCTATAATTTAGTTTCATACAACATTTTTGTTTATACACTGTGGTGTCATGTATTTTGTTTAATTATAGCGCAGATATCGTCACATTTTTTGTGATATTTCATTAATTTCTGCTTTATTTTTAGTTGATTTCTGCGAAAGTTTTTGTATTGTTGCTGATCTTTGTTATTGTTTACATTGTTATTGTTTACATTGTTTGTATTGTTTACATTTTCAATGTTTACATTCTGCATGTGTTTACATAGTCATTGTTTACAGTTATAGTAATTAGTTAATGGGCTATGCTAATGCACTGTTACTACTACACTGATGATAAATGAATGATGAATAGTGTCGTGCACTATTGAATGAGAAGTGCACTTATGATCAAGAATTGAGTGTTGATATTTCATATACAAGTTCTTTGATTGGAGACTTGTTTCCCACAGAGACTGGGATAATATAAGGTGATGTGAATATACAAGTGCTTAATTAAGACTTGTTACACTTAGGTTTGAAATAAATTAGTTAATTATTTCAGGTTTTGGACTCATATGTTAGACAACATGTCTACATTTGAGCACTTTATTGAGCAGGGTAAATTGCTTGGCAAGACTGGTGATAAGTTAGAAGAATTTGCAACTGCTCGATATGATAAAGCAATGGAAGCTGAACAAAAGAAACTGCATATGGAAGCTGAACAAAAGAAACTGCAGATGCAGGTGGATGAAAAAAAGATTCCAAATGGAAATGGAAAAACAAAAAAGGGAATCAGAAGCTGAGGAAAGAAAACTCCAGCTACAGCTAGAAGCTGAGAATAAAAGACTTGAAAAAGAGGCTGAGAATAAAAGACTTGAAAAAGAGGCTGAGAATAAAAGACTTGAAAAAGAGGCTGAGAATAAAAGACTTGAAAAAGAGGCTGAAAATAAAAGACTTGAAAAAGAAGCTGAAAATGAAAGACTTCAAAAAGAGGCTCAGGCTGAGGAAAGAAGATTACAGAGAGAGTCTGATGAGAGGAAAGAGAAAGCAAAAATGGAACATGAAGAAAAGGTCTTAGCTTTAGAGTTGGAAAAAATTGAAATTGACAAGCATGAGTAATGGTAATGATTCAAACAAGGGTTCATCTTCTGGTAAGGCTAATAATGATACTTTTAAGATTAAGTTACCAACATTTAGTCCTTCCAGTGATGACATAATGTTCTATCTGGACAGATTTGAACAAGCATGTACAGCTCATAACATAGACAAAGCAAAATATGTTTATCAGTTATCAGGGATACTGACAGGTAAAGCTCTAAGTATATTAAATATGGTGGATGAACCTGACAAGAACAATTATGAGGTTGTCAGGGCCGCTTTGTTAAAGAAATATCAGCTTAACGAAGACGGCTATCGTCTACAATTTAAAAACATGTTACCTGAAAATGGAGTTGAATTCTCCGAGTTTATTGCAAGAATACGCATTACTTTCTCACGATGGGTTGAACTATCTAAGACGGAAAAAACTTATGAAGGACTTATGGACTTAATACTTAGAGACAAAGTCATGTCGTCTGTCAATGAGTCTTTCCTTGCTTTCCTTCATGAACGTAAACCTAAAACAATAAAAGAAATGGAAGATTTCTGTTGCCAATACGTAACTGCGCACCCACACATAACCATGGGTAACTCTAAGGTGAAAGAAGGTTTACCAGTTGCTTCGGCAGCTCCGTATGGTCAAAACTTTGCTCGTAGATCCCAACAAAATTTTGATAGAAAGGGTAGCGGTAATTTCTGTCAAAATCATGGAAATCAATTTCATGGTGATTCTTCTTCGAAGAATTGGAGACAGCCTGATAGTACTCGTTACTATCACCCTAATAATTATAGGCATTTCAAAAGAAGATATGGTAATAGAGGTTATTCCTGCCGAAGACCTCAGAACCAAACAAATAGATGTTCGCATCAATGTGAACATGATAGTAATCGTGGAAACTGGAATTCGAACCAGGATAACAATTACAATAGAGACAATAATAACTGCAGAGATAATAATAACTTTGATAACTTCAGAGGTAATAATAGTCGGGGTAGATCTCAACACAAAAAAAAAGAGATATCAGCAGGCTAATGCTGTACAACAGGAAACTGAGGGAGCCTGTAATCATGGTGTTGATAATAAAAACTTTGACGCTGTCACTGGTTCTGCTTTTGACTTTGAGAGAGCAAACAAATGCCCCCAATGCAGTACTTTATTCGAACCGGGTACCATAACTACTTTGAGTTGTGGTCACCCACTTCCCGCTCTTCCTGCTGCTGTTGCGCATGACGGGAGGGGTTCTTTAAGTCTATATAAGGGTCTTGTTAATGATACTCCGGTCTCACTACTTTTCGATTCCGGATGCACCACTATTGGTGTTAGACAATCGCTTGTAGATCCATCTTGTGCTACAGGAAGGGTTATTAAATGTGTCACATTTGGCGGCACTCTAGAAAAATATCCTACTGCTGTAATTCGCATTGCCACTCCTTTCTTTACTGGAGATGTGCATGCTTGTCTCTTACCTAATCCTATTGCGGACCTTATTATTGGTCGTATTCACGGAGTTAGGGAGTGTACCCCACAGCAGATTGCTGCTTGGGAAGATAATAACATGCAAGCTACAAATGCAGTGGTTACAAGAGCACAAGCTCTACAAACACCCGAAACTTCACTGAATAGTGATAATGAAGTTGATAGCCAAGATAGTCACTTAGTAATCACTCGTGACTCTTTCATGAAATTGCAAGAAGAAGATTCTTCTTTAAAAAAATTCTTCGTTCTTGCGAAGAAAGGTGATCCGAATCAGGATACAAATAGAAAATCTTGGATTGCAATGAGAAACGGCGTACTTGTACGTATGGTACAAGATTCGACTACGTCGGCACATTCGCAAATTCTTGTTCCCAAGAGCATGAGAGTCCAAATATTACAACATGCTCATGACTCGCAATGTGCTGGACATATGGGTTTTGCCCGTACGAAGTCGAGAGTCCTTGCGGCTTTCTTTTGGCCTTTTGTCAATAAGGACATTCGTCGTATTTACTGCCGATCATGCAAGGTATGTCAGGAGGTCAAATCTAGAGGACCACGACATGCTGCGCCTATCCAGGCTGCTGACATTCCTATTCGGCCGTTTCAGAAAATGGCCATAGATATTATTGGCCCTTTTAAGGTCAAGTCGGCCAGAGGACATCAGTTTATCCTTACATGTGTCGATATGTGCACACGTTGGCCAGAGGCTATTCCTCTTAAGAGCATATCTACTACAGATATCGCAGATGCTCTTTGGTTGATATTTTCTCGCTTGGGGTTCCCCAGAGAAATATTGTCAGACCATGGCACTCAACTCATATCTGACACTATGTCACGGGTAATGTCTACCTTACATATTGAACGATCTCTCAGTAGTATCTACCATCCTATGTCTAATGGGTTAGTTGAGCGTCTGAATAGAACGCTCAAGACTTTGCTTGGTAAGATAACTGAAGATCATCCTCAAGATTGGGACAGGGTTTTACCCGCGGCTCTCTTTGCCTATAGAGAAGTCCCTAATGAACACACAGGATTTTCTCCCTTCGAACTTGTCTTTGGCGCGCGTCCACGCGGCCCTATGTCTTTATTACACGATCTCATCACTGCCGATGATATTAGCGATGAAACTCAATCCTCATATGAGTATGTCATTGCTCTTAGACAAAAGATCATTGAGGCATGTAAGCTAGCAACTGCTTCATCAGAAATTGCTAAAGAGAAGGCAAGACAGTTTGCTAACAAGAATAGATGTCTACGACAACTTTGTCCAGGTGACAAAGCATTCGTCCTACTCCCCAGTAGGGAAAATAGACTTCTTATTGCATGGAAAGGTCCGTATGCAATAGTCTCTCGGATTTCCGATGTTGACTATGTGGTCGATATTGATGGAAAGCATAAAACTTTCCACATAAACATGCTTTCGGAGTTTCACGAGCGTCCGGACTATTTGCTGCCTATTTTCCAGGCAACGGATGATGCTCCTGCACCTCACGGTCATTATTCATCCCTGTCTGTCATTCAGGATGAGGAAGCTACCTTCTCTGATGTCAGCCTTCCCCTTCCGGTGGTTCCATTGCATTCCACGGAATCTTGGGGGAACGTTTCTGTTTCTCCTGATCTTTCTGGTGACGAACATCGACAAGTCTCGTCGATGTTACAAACATTTCAGGATGTTCTCACTGACATTCCTGGACACACAGATGTCATAGAACATGACATAATTCTTACCGACAATAATCCAGTTAGGGTTAGGCCGTATCCTATTCCTATACACTTTCAGTCGCAAGTGGAAAAGGAATTGGATGAAATGATTCAATTAAATATAATTGAACCATCGACTTCACCATATTCTTCTTCCATGGTTATTGTCCGGAAGAAGGATAAGAACATACGAATTTGCGTTGATTATCGCAAATTGAATCAGGTCACAAAGTTCGATGCTGAACCGATGCCTTTGTTAGAAGATCTACTGATTAGACTTTCTAATTCTAGATTCTTCACTAAACTTGACTTGTCTAAAGGTTATTGGCAAGTGCCTTTAGCAGAGCATGCCAAACCTCTTACTGCTTTTTCTACACCTAGGGGTCTATTTCAATGGAATGTTATGCCTTTTGGTCTCATGAACGCCCCTGCCACTTTCGTTCGCATGATGCGTCGAATTCTGTCACATCGTTCGGATGTCATCGCATACTTAGATGACATCTGTCTCTTCAGTGATACCTGGGAAGATCACTATTTAGGGTTATATGACTTACTGTCCACTCTACGTGAGAATAATTTGACAGCAAAACCTTCTAAAGCTTTTGTTGGTTTTGGTGAAATCTCTTTCCTGGGTCATCGTGTTGGTCATGGTCTCTTGAAGACAGAAGACCACAATACTTCCAAAATACTGAACATCTCTGTTCCTAAAACGAAGAAACAAGTTAGGAGTCTCTTAGGTTTAATTCAATTTTATGGGAGATTTATTCCAAATTTATCTTCGATCATGGCACCTCTCTCAACATTGTTGAAGAAAGGTTCGCCTAATCTGGTCCGTTGGTCTGAAGAATGCCAATCTTCACTAGACCAAATCAAGAATATATTTTCTTCTCCTCCCATCTTAAGATTACCTACTCTTGATAGGACTTTTGTTCTTCGGAGTGATGCTTCATCCACTGGGATTGGAGCAGCACTGATGCAAGAATATGCAAATACTCTGCATCCTGTTATGTACATTTCTAGAAAACTAAATGCGGCAGAGAGGAACTACTCGGTTTTAGACCGTGAGTTGTTAGCGATGGTTTGGTCAATTCTAAAACTACAAAGATTCCTCCTGGGCGCACATTTCATTCTAGAGACTGATCAGAAAGCTCTTACAGCTATTCAGACTAAGAATTTGAAGAGTTCGAGATCCACTCGATATGCTATAGCTCTTCAACCTTTTCACTTCACGGTACGAGCTATCCGTGGTGCGGATAATGTGATGGCTGACATTTTGTCTAGATGCCCACATGACTCCAACTAATACTTCTGTCCTATATTTCCCTATATTACAGAGTCATAACACACCTATATTTCTACAATAGATTAGCACATCTGTACTTACTTATATGTACACACTATCGTGCTTTGTTGTCATCTTCTTCTGTTCGTTTTTTTAAGATGATAGAGGAGGACTGAGTAGTTAATATAAGGGCCGTTAGTTTACTAAACAGCCACAATTATTAATAATGTATTGTACCTTATGAAGCATATTAGTTATTAATTAGCATTATATTGCTTGTACTTTCTCAGAATGTCATTGTTGAGCTGAGGACTTACCTTACGAGTTCTAGATTGTGTACTTACCCTCGGAATACCAGAGCATATATCCTGGATCGTCATGTAGTTTAACTTTACTATGTACTTATGTCATTACATGTCAAAGAATGTACTATTTAAATTTTCCTATCAGATTTGTACATCCATTTTTAAAGACAATATTAGAGTATGCTGTTTAATGATGATTATAGTAACTTGCATACGTATATTGTGTTTACATGCTAACGTGATGTGTGTTGGTGACACCTCCCCGATGTGAATATTTTTTGAGACATATTTATTTTTCTGTTGAGGTATATCCTCACCAGACACTCTATAATTAGCCTATTGTTTGGCAATTTAATTAATTATCAGCGCATAATTCGTGCGTTTTTGAGCCGCTTATCGCTTGCTCTTTGATATTGAAAAAAAAAATATGTTCCACATTTTTTTTTTATCGGGAGGAGGTGGTGATATGTTGCGTGATAAATTCTCGCAACATCGTTTTGTTTCAATGTCTGTTTTATAACGCAAGGGCAACAACTGCTTGGAATTTATAGTCACTTTTCTCGGTAAGCATTTGTCTTCTCGCGTTGGTATCGAATGCAGTTAAGTTTGAGCTGTGGTCATTTTTGCGCTGGACTGCGCATGACTTGTCTTGTTGTTTGGTCGATCGGTTTCCGCCCACGACTAGTGGAGTGAGCGATTTGGAATGGCGAAAGAGATGCCTCGTTGAAGAGGGGATCTCCGCTATTTTTTGTTCTGTCAGGGATGTGTAGTCCTCTTAATGGATATTTCGTTTATTCGAGATAATACCTCTAGTGTTTTCCCACATGCCGGGAGGCGTGATATTTCTGTGTATTTCATGAAAGCAAGGTAAATTGACTTTTTTCATTAACTCTATCGATTTTGGGTCGTGAGCGATTTCGATTCATAGCCTGTCTCCGAAAGTCGTCGCCACGAGATGTTTTTCCCAGCTCACATGTCGCTGCATTGTACTGCATCGGTTGATGCATGTACCAAGGACCATTACTTGCTACTTTGTTAAATGAATTAGGTTTGGAAAACCTTTATTATCTAGAGGATATTTTTGTGGACATTATTTATACTTCGGCAGACGTGTCTGTCTTGCTGAAGTCAAACTAAGGAGAGTGAACTGATCTCATACATCTGGTTATCTCCTGGCTGTTATAGAAAAGGATGGAGTTTTCCACCTGACTACATTTACAGCACTATGAAATATAACATGCATCTGACTCATCATTGTAATGCTGTCTACCGTCTATTGCTGTATTGAATGTTGCTGTGATAATGACTGTTTGATGTGCCTACACATTTGCGTAACCATTTTGTCACTGTGGCGTCCACAATACATAATGAAGAAAAACGTCAACGGCTGTTTCAAGACTCATTGACTTTATACGTCGTGAGTTTACTGACGTCCTATGTGGATTGCCCTGTTATTGTTGTATGAACATTGTTTTGACTGAACACATCTACACACAACACAAAACCAGACATGCGGATACCATCCATCATCATATGGCATCACGCATCACTGGGGATATTGGTTGATAACAACTGGAGTATTTTGATGTTAGTGGTAACATGTGTTATTGGGGCAAGTAGTAAACAGGTTGATCCCGTGTTTTTAACTGTAGTCGGTCAAATATTTTGGCGTGGATTTCCCCGTGATAACAAAGCTTTCACCTCCGTGTTACAATTCCCAAGAAGAACGAATGTCAACTCAACTAGGCCGGTTTTGGTAGGAACTAGATTAGATCGGCCCATGTGTTTTCAAAGTATTTTGCACGTGGGTAAAGCCAACTCTCAGGGTATTTGGTTGAAATACTGGAGAAGTATGGTCCAACATTCTGCAAGTAGTGAACCAATGGAATGTAACTCAAATTTGGAATTTCGCCTTGAATAAGTTTGAATGTACAAAGACCAGTTTTGGTAGGAACCGTGCAGGGTTACCATGTAATTTTTTGCAGTGAGTTTGTGAACGTGAACCTATGGGCTGTTCATCACTTCTTTTCATGCACCCAGTTTGTGTCAGGGGAGTTCATCTTATTCATGATTTAGAATGAGTGTCTGGGAAGGAAAACTAGTTTAGTTTAATCTGGTTTTTGAAACGCATCTAGACATATCTGAAACATGTCCAGACATGTTGCGCGCTAACAGAGGGTTGATTAGTCAAAAAACTAATCGATAGTTGACGCGTTGTCGATGTGAAAAAATGTTTTTGTGTGTGCTGGTATTGTAAGTGGAGAGGATACAAATGTAACCAACGGGAGGCAACGTATAAACACAGACGCGTAATAAGTGTTTATATATAAATTTTTATTATATTATTATGAAACGGGGACATTGGCGGTGTGTACCCGGCTTTAGATGTAAAAATAGGACAGAGAATTGCATTTGTTGGCGATTACTGATAAAAGACTAGTTTATTGTGATGTTTAATGAGACCATTAGTACATTTTTTTCCGCCCCGTGTTTTTTGTGTAATGAGAAAAATCCACACAAAAAAAGTGTGTTTTGTCTGTGGACTGGGTGTGTGCAATTTCTCCAGGTTCTAGGGTGTGAATTACAACTAATTGGTGTTAGCTTTCTTGGTTTGATAGTCCTTTTCACAGTGTAAAATCACTATTGGTTATCTGTAGTGTTTTAAATAGTTTTGTTAAGCCATTATTTCTATAATATTTAGGGCCAGCTAAACGCTGTATAAACGATAGATGTATATTTATCGGATCACCGAGGGCGTATGCGCATGCGCGCATAACTTCACACGTCAAAAAAAACTTTACAGGAGCGATTATATGTTGCTTTTTCACTGTCGCTGTTAAAGAGGTCACACCGCAGACTTGTGTAGATTGACCAATTATTGTGGAGGTAGTGTATTCTTAAGCAATAACAGGAGATTTTTGTGTATTTCGTGAAAGTTTAGGTATAGGTACACTATTCAAAAGTGAGCTCATCAGAACGTTGTTATCTATGTGGATGTGTTGTAGTCTTGTTACAAACAACAAGCTGATTTAGACGTAGCTTTAATATTTTTTATTGGAAGGAATTGTGCTTTTATCTTTTTATGTGAACATAACAACCGATTTGTTCCAAAACCTTCAGGCAACTATGTTGCTGCTTGACTTGAGAAGAAGGAATTTTTATAAGCACTCACTAAGTGAATTCCCTTTTTCCTACCCGCTATAGAATAAAGAGGAAAATATAAAATAAAAAAGGGATACCTTTTTATAGAGGAAGATGACTAATGATCGGTGTGTGGTGGGGGTGATTTTGGTTTTGTGTTGTGTTGTGTGTAGCTAGTGATGAGAATATAAGACGATGAGAGGTGAAGTAGCGTCGGGGGCAGCTATTCTTGTGATGTAAAAATATGATATGGAATTTCCGTTTGTTGGGGGAATGTAACTTCATATTGAGACGGGCGCTGGGTTACGTGGTAGTTTTCTTTATTATTTATATTATATCATGAGTAATAAATCTACTCACCCCAATGTCCATCTAGTGCTATGTAAGTGACCCCGCACACAGCTGTAGTCTCCAACATAAAAAATAATGTCAAAGGCCAGGCTGGACAAGGCTAAATAGACAGTTTTGTTGAACACAACCGTAGAGATATATGTCACAGGCAGACTAGATTATGGCGCCACCTAGATACTCCTTAGTGTTGCAGGTTGCAATCGGAACAATGTCGAGGCCAGTTTCAGCCATTTTAATAAAGTTCAAACACGGGCTTTTACCGCTAGCAATAAATTCGATCGATGGGCTGCGCTCGCGACGAAAGCATTATGCTCTATCTATGCCTAAAGTTAAATTAACACAAGAAAAGTTATTAATATTTTTTTAAATATATAAATTTTAAATTATGTTTAGATATAAATAGTTAAAAGCTGACTAGGCCTACTACAAAACTAGTCCATTTGAATTAAATTTAAGTTTGTTCACGCGCGTGCTCACACATGAAAGCCCCTATATCGACTCTCGTGACGTCGACATTTTTGAAAATGAGCAGCATTTCTGACAGGCAAACGCAAGCTTACTTTCACTAGTTATGAAATCAGATCGATAGAGGTTGACGTCAGGGCTAAATATAGCTATCTAGAAAAGCGTAATAAAAATCTAACAGGCAGAGTTTTGGGTATTGGTAAACGAAAAAAATCCTATCTGCACCAGGATTTGCCTTTCTAAGACTAACATTTTACCTTTGTAAGACTAACCCTGCTGCTTATTTCTGTTCACGTCACAAGTTCAAATCACAATCGATCAATAGTAGAAATTTATAAAAGAAACATTCTTTCGTTCGTGTGTTCGAACCCCCGTGACTTAAGGTTTCACTTTTTTCACACGGGCGATATCTGGTGATAGGTTTTATATTGGCTCCCAAGCGGTTCAAACAGGGGGCGTCCCGGGAAATGTAGTACATTAAATAATTATAACTAAGTATTTGTTCCAGTTATCGAACGGTTATGTACTTTTTTTTGTCCTACAAGTTTCAAACTTTAGTAAAAGCTTTTCTTCCAAGCAGCAAAGATGGTCCCAAAATTGTCTCCCAGGCCTGCTCAAAGGTTCCAACCTGTAGATAAATAGATCAACTGTCAAATACTTCTTTAAATATTTCTTGCAGTTTTCCAAACTTTTCATTAAATATTTTTTGTCATTAAATATTTGTTCCTGTTGTCAAAATTTCTTCCACTTGGCAAATATTTCCACCGTTATCAAAATATTTCTTCCTCTTGGCAAAAAAAAAATTTCTTCCCCTTGTAAATAGATCTTCCACTTGTCAGATATTTCTTACCGTTGTCAAAATATTTCTTACCGTTGTCAAAATATTTCTTCCACGTGGCAAAAAAAATTTCTTCCACTTGTCAAAATATTTTTTACCGTTGTCAAAATATTTCTTCCACTTGGCAAAAAAATTTCTTCAACTTGTCAAAATATTTCTTCCACTTGTCAAATATTTCTTACCGTTGTCAAAATATTTTTCCACTTGGCAAAAAAATGTCTTCCACTTGTCAAAATATTTCTTCCACTTGTCAAATTTTTCTTCAACTTTTCCCGCTTGTCGAATATTTCTTAGTTGTCAAACGTTTCCGACATGTTTCTTCAAACGTTTTGCCAGTTGTCAAATATTTCTTCGACTTTGTGTTATCCACTTGTTAAAATATTTCTTACAGTTGTCAAATATTTATGCAAATAAGGCTTGCAGCTGTCAAAAAATTTCGTCCAGTTGTCAAATATTTCTTCAAACGTTTTGCCAGTTGGCAAATATTTCTTCAAAATTGTTTCCCCTTTTCAAATATTTTTCTTCAAACGTTTGCCAGTTGTTAAATATTTCTTAAAATATTTCTGCTAGTCGCCAAACATCTCTGCAAAGGCGACCATCTTTCATGCGGCGGATAAGACCAAGCCAGCGTAGGTTTTCCTCGCTCAGCCGGGTATACAGACTTTGAAGGCCAGCACGTGAAAACACCTCGACATTTGGCACTTTATCTTTCGACGAAATGCCTAGGAGGTGGCGCAGACACGGTAGATGGAAGGTATTGAGCCTTCTCTCTTGCTTAGCATAGATTGTTCAGGTCTCACTGCCATATAGAAGTAAACTGATGATACAGGCGTTATATATTGCAGCTTTGGTCATCGTTGCGAGTTTGGGGTTTCCCAAAAGCGGGATGTGAGGCAGGCAAAGGTAGCTGCAGCTTTGTTAATGAGACTAGCAATTTCTGTGGCCAGAGAGAGTTTGTCATTGATGATATACACAAGGCATGTGTTTTGGAACAAATCGGTTGTTATGTTCACATAAAAAGATAAAAGCACAATTCCTTCCAATAAAAAATATTAAAGATACGTCTAAATCAGCTTGTTGTTTGTAACAAGACTACAACACATCCACATAGATAACAACGTTCTGATGAGCTCACTTTTGAATAGTGTACCTATACCTAAACTTTCACGAAATACACAAAAATCTCCTGTTATTGCTTAAGAATACACTACCTCCACAATAATTGGTCAATCTACACAAGTCTGCGGTGTGACCTCTTTAACAGCGACAGTGAAAAAGCAACATATAATCGCTCCTGTAAAGTTTTGTTTGGACGTGTGAAGTTATGCGTGCATGCGCATACGCCCTCGGTGATCCGATAAATATACATCTAGCGTTTATACAGCGTCGAGCTGGACCTAAGTATTATAGGAATAATGGCTTAACAAAACTATTTAAAACACTACAGATAACCAATAGTGATTTTACACTGTGAAAAGGACTATTAAACGAAGAAAGCTAACACCAATTAGTTGTAATTCAAACCAATACCTGCACACAAACCACCAGACAAACACACTTTTTTTGGAGGTTCTCATTACACAACAAACGCGGGTGGAAAAAATGTACTAATGGTCTCAATAAACATCACAATAAACTAGTCTTTTATCTGTACTCGCCAACAACGGACATTCCCTGTCCTATTTTTACATCTAAAGCCGGGTACACACCGCCAATGTCCCCATTTCATAATAATAATATAATAAAAATTTATATATAAACACTTATTACGCGTCTGTGTTTATACGTTGCCTCGCGTTGGTTACATTTGTATCCTCTCCACTTACAATACCAGCACACACAAAAACATTTTTTCACATCGACAACGCGTCAACTATCGATTAGTTTTTTGACTAATCAACCCTCTGTTAGCGCAACATGTCTGGACATGTTTCAGATATGTCTGGATGCGTTTCAAAAACCAGATTAAACTAGTTTTCCTTCATATAAATAGACACTTGGGAGACCAACGCCCAGACACTCACGTTCACAAATCACTGAATATGACTACCCCTGCCTCTGTTCCTACGAACTGGGTGTACATGAAAAGAAGTGTAGAAATGCTTTAACCGTTGGATAGTGGACTGAACGCCGCTTCTGTAAGTTTGTACCGAGACCAACCTTTACTACACGTGCGAAAATACTTTGGTGAATCATATCTAAAGTTTCCTACCAAAACCGGCATTACGTTGACTCGCCCTGAGTTTGAACATTTGTTGGCTTTACAAGGCGAAATCCTCGCCAAATTTGACCGACTACAGTTACCAAACACGGATACCTGTTCTACTACTTGCCCCAGTAACACGTTTGACCACTACATCAACTCCAGTTGTTATCAACCAATATCCCCAGAACCGAGTTGGTTTCCTAACACCAACCCTTGTCTCCCTACAGCAACCACCGATAAACACCTGGCCGATGTCTCTAATCTACCACCGAAGAAACAGAGACCTACAAAGCGGCTGAGACTAGCGCTTTAGCTTGACATTTCGTCTTCTTTTAAAAGAATTAAACACATTTATTAAAAAATCTTGGTCTTTGTTATTTATGCTGTCTAAATATGGTACGTATAAATATCGTGTGTAGACATATTAATATCTGTTGTAAAACATATATTGTATAAATATTGTATAAAAAGACAACACAACACAATGCCGACTCATACACAATACAACAGCACACAAAAACGCCCACCCATCAGTCACACCACACCACAAACCAATTAAAATACCTACACACAAAATTACCAGACAAGAACAAAACCAATACCACCTACACCCCACCTCTTTTACATTGTCTTACTCCAGCGCTACACCTCAACACACCTATGAGTCATCACACCAGCCAGTCAAAATCAATAACCCCCAACACTCTCACTTAAAAAATCCCTTAGTAACCTATTAGCCCACCATTATGGATTTTTTATATTTTCCGCCATTATCGATTTTTTATATTTTTATTTATACTGTATGTATACATGTATAAACAAACACACCAACACACAATACAACAACACATAACAATTAAAATACCTACACAGAAAATGGTATAGTCAAGTCTTTAACACTTCACTCCCACCTCCAGGCGCTGGCCCTTGTAAAGTGACACGTCTCTTTCTCTCCCACCTCTCGATGCTGGTCCTAGAAAAGGTTCTAACACTTCACCCCCACCTTTCGTTGCTGGACCCAGTAAAGTCTCTAACACTTTACTCCCACCTCTAGATGCTGGGCCTAGTAAAGTCCCTAACACTTCACTCCCACCTCTCGAGGCTGTTTCTAGTGTAGTCATGTCTCTAACACTTCACTCCCACCTCTTCATGCTGGACCTAATCATGTCTCTAACACTTCACTCCCACCTCTTCATGCTGGACCTAGTCACGTCTCTAACACTTCACTCCTACCTCTAGATGCTGGACCTGGTATAGTCATGTCTCTAACATTTCAGTCCCACGCTGGACCTGGTATAGTCAGGTCTCTAACACTTCCCTCCCACCTCTCGATGTTGGCTCTAGTAAAGTCTCTAACACTTCACTCTCACCTCTCAATGCTAGACCTAGTCACGTCTCTAACACTTCACTCCCACCTCTCGATGTTGTCCCTAGTACAGTCTCTAACACTTTACTCCCACCTCTAGCTGGTAGACCTAGTATAGGCAAGTCTCTAACACTTCACTCCCACCTCTAGCTGCTAGACCTGCTATAGTGACGTCTCTAACACTTCACTCCTACCTCTAGCTGGTAGACCTAGTATAGGCAAATCCCTAACACTTCACTCCCACCTCTCAGTGCTGGTCCCAGTAAAGGCAAGTCTCTAACACTTCACTCCCACATCTAGATGCTGACCCTAATAAAGGCAAGTCTCTAACACTTCACTCCCACCTCTCGGTGCTGGACCTGGTATAGTCAAGTCTCTAACACTTCACTCCCACCTCTCAATGCTGGACCTGGTATAGGCAAGTCTCTAACACTTCACTCCCACCTCTAGCTGGTAGCCCTAGTAAAGGCAAGTCTCTAACACCTCACTCCCACCTCTTAACACTAGACCTGTTATATACAAGTCTCTAACACTTCACTCCCACCTCTAGATGCTAGCCCTAGTATAGTCAAGTCTCTAACATTTCACTCCCACCTCTCGGTGCTGGTCCCAGTAAAGGCAAGTCTCTAACACCTCACTCCCATCTCTAGATGCTGGACCTGGTATAAGCAAGTCTCTAACACTTCACTCCCACCTCTACAAGCACACAAATCCCACCAGTTACACCCCACGAGTCGGCAGCCCCGCCAGCCAAAGGCAATACCCCACCGACCAACTACAACACACAATTAAAATACCTACAACCAAACACAACAACACACTACCAGCACACAACAACACAATACCTACACACCCGCCATACTTGAACTATGATAGGACAACAGGACGCAAGCTGATCGTCAGAGGAAGTCCCTCGAGCTAAAATATATTGCTATATAAAAAGTCATGCGCCACCACAATGTGCCACCACATTTCCTTATATAAAAGACACGTGCCACCACACCACGCCACCACATTTCCTTATATAAAAAGGCACACGCCACCACAATGCGCCACCACATTTCCTTATATAAAAGTCACGCGCCACCACACCGCGCCACCACATTTCCTTATATAAAAAGGCACCCGCCACCACAATGCGCCACCCCATTTCCTTATATAAAAGTCACACGCCACCACAATGCGCCACCACAATCATACCTGTTTTGCGCCTACTATACTACTCTCGGGTTTCTCTTCCTTATGTGTTACACATGTTTATACAATACCAAATACCTACCCTCTGTCCTGTACATACTGTCCTTAGTCTTCTATCATTTACTAGACACAGTACAGTTTTAAGGTCTTTGTCTTGTTTAGTCTGACCTATACTGTATAATAGGGGAACAACAGAAGTGATTGTGTCATTAATAGCCTGGACTGCCCGTGGTAAATTTCCGGAGTTATATCTTGCGGGTCGCACTAATGACCCGTCATCGAAGCATCATTTTTTGGTGATGCTTAGATGGCAGGGAGGATAGTGTGATTCACTTGCATAGCTAGGCGGGTTTGTTGCACGGAAGGTCCTGGGTTTGAGTCCTGGGTAAGCCACTCACGTCTGTTGTTTTTCTGTTGTCTAGTTTTTTACTTCTTTATTTCTTACGAGTGCCTGAAAACACACCTTTATGTTTGTCTAATATTTATATACTGTTTGCAGGCCTCGGGTTTCCCTTCCTTATGTGTTATAAATAATTAAGATTTATCAAATTGCTAACCATTTAAAGGGTTCATATAAACAGATCAGTTACGAAATAGCAATACGCTTTGTTTCGTTGGCAGTTGCTAAACGTAGTTACTATGTGCAGACCCAGGGAAAGATTGTATTAGTAATTACCATATTGGCAGTCCTTAAAGTAAAATGATTATAACCATATCCATAAGAACAACATGGTAGGTGTCTTTACTCCATTGATAGTAACTTAAGGTAATAAATTTACACCGACCGATTACAAACTCTGTCCACATAAAAAAACCTTTTGATTAACCCTTTTGTGATTTTTGGATGGTGGCGAACTTAACAAAATTCAGATATAATCCCTCACGAAATATGTATCTTAAGGAATATTAAGTAAGATGAAACAACTGGACTAGAGATCTTTATTCAAGTTTAGCAACCAAAAACCTCTGGGCGGCTATCTGTTAATACTAAGTAAGTGTGCTTAGCAAATAGGATGAATGTCCCTTAAAACAAAGCAACTGGCACAAGGCAAAATTTTGCTCTGCTAGGTTAGAGGTTCCTTCTGAAGATAACGAACGATAAGTGTTGGGAACGCTAGGTTTTTATAGCTAAATTCAGTAGTAGGTGTTCAGGCGGGGGGTTGCACGTGTATTGGTGGCAGCGTAGCAACGACGCAAGGACCTGGGGAGGTTGCCAATCTGACATCTCCCGTTAAAAGAAAGTTGCGTAAGCTGTAGAGGCACTCTAGCGATCATTCAAACGACCAGAGTTCGCGGTTCTTAGACGCGCTCGGTCACATGAAAGCGAAAGTCCCTCTCCTGTGTGTCCGACTTCTCTCTGAATCAAACACCCGGGGTAATCTGTCGCTTCGCACAAGAAAGAAAAACGAAAAGACATTTCTCTGGACGCCGATGCACACCTGCAAGGGGTGGAATTTAACCGGTCCAACGTAAGATTGACATGACCAACACCAGAAAAAACGTTGAAAGAGCTATTACAAAGAAAAATGGGTCTACACAATAGGACAGAGGCGGACCACGCAGCTAAAAGTGGTAGAAATTCACCTTCAACTTTGGACAGCATAATCCTCCGATTCTGAATCCAATATGTGCATTTTTAATTAGATACTACTTCTGCAACCGGCGTTATTTATTGTTCAATAATTTTTGCGAACATGTTTCTATTATATAATATTATATGAAATAAATTTATATACGACAACTGATCAATTTTATGCATTGACAACAGAATGGAAAACGATTGTAATTTTATCTGATAGCCAGTAAACACATTTTCAGTGCACCTTCTGCATTGCATTTAATATCTCACGCCCATCCCCGTTATGTAAAAAAATATGAATTTCTGTCGACAAGTAAAACGAATATAACAGAAAAATAATTTTCTTAAAATAGAAATACAAAGTTTAGAATAATTACAAAAGTAAAAGTGTGATAGAATACGTTAACACTCTACTACAGCATGGAAATCATTTAAATTGAGAACATATACACTAATCTATCAAAGAATATGATAGATGATTTTATACATTCAATTACAGAAATGTGTTTAACTTATTTCATGATGATAAACTTGTGTCTTTAAAGCGAAATGTCGGTAAGCTACAGGAAGATGAAATTTAATATTGAATTGTGCATCATCTGACATGATAATTTGCATTGTGTGTACTGAAATGATATGTAATTTTCTTGCACATGTCCTCATGTACTCTCGTGACATACGCTTTAATTGTTGATGGATAATTCTAATTTTGTGCTTTAAAAAAAAATATATTTAGTGCCAGCATTTTTGGAACTGCATGGCTGCCGATGATCATAATTGTGACACTCTATATTTAAACGTCGAGCGGTAATTCACTTTGTACGGGATTGGAGCTGAAAATTTTCTTTCTTTTTGTTTTTTGGTATTTTTATTAGGAGATTAGAAATATTCGAATCCTAGATAAACTGGACAATTCTTTTTAAAATGTGTGAAGTAAAAGTCAAATCAGATTAGCTGCCATCTCCGCATGGTAGGTCCACTGCAAAGTATTTTGTCTGTTGGCTTGATGTTACACTCTGATGGGATTTCCTTCTGCTTTTCACCCTCATTTCGTAATCTTATCTTCCCATTTATAGAAATGTCTTCCTATTTCACGTTTGCCATTACACATATACCATATAGTGATTCGGTTACGTTTGCCTGTAACTTTGTTTTCCATTGTGGTTTTTATCAAGGTTAATATTGCTGTGATATTTTATTTGACGAAATAAGATCTGTTTCATTAATTCTATCTTTATGTCTAGCGTTTCTTACTTCGAATCTATCGTTGCTCCTTATGCGATATGAAGCACCACTGTTATCTTTCATGTAGGAAGGCTGCATCAGAGCACTGATGGTCTAGTATCTGTCCAGTTATTCTTACTTTTGTTGATTTCTTATCTGTTTTGCTACTTATCACAGTTTTTTGTTTTTCTCAACGCTTATGTTCATATTTATGATTTGCTAATTATGAAAGCTTTTGTTTTAGTGAGAAATGGTACAACGCTAATGACAGACAGTAATGCAGGTGACACAGAGTACAATATACCATAAATGCAGGTGCTGTTATGTGTTTTTGACGACACACACACACACACACAAAACTACTATAACCAGTGTCTTAAGCTCACGAGTACAGGCGGTGGAATAAGGTCAAGGTGAAAAAAGGTCCTTTTGCGGAAGTTGCCGTTGGGGAGTAACGTGTTAGGGACTTTACGTATGTCCAGCTTTTTGACGAGGTGGGGGTGCGCCGTTACCTTCTTCGCTGTCTTTGCCTTCCCTAATTCACGAGCAGTCAGATACTCATTTACTGCTGGGTAGACTAGAGCGTGACACTTCAAGGTTTTAATCCCGGAACCAGGTAACTGTTGTTGTAGTTTAGCTAGGGCTGCTGAGCTTCTCGCTCTTTTACAGCCAATACCAAGTTGAAGACTCATTGGTATTATCGATACTGTAGATCTAGGCTGTTCCTGTGGCTTTTCTACCATTCCGAAGCGAGTTGAAGTCATGAGCTCCAGTTTCTCCAGCTTGGTTTGGATTTAAAGGATCGTCACATCTAGTCCCAAGCTAGGAGTAAGAAGTGCGTGGCATACTGTGCATTCCTCGCCATCCAAGGGGGCTCTCCAAATATGCAGAGCTAAAATACTACACTCTGGTTCTGGGCTCTCCCAAGTGTCGTAAATTTATTTTGAGAGAAAGAGTCTTAGAAATAGTGGTCCGGTTTAGAGTGGAGAATGATGATGAAAGCTCAGTGATAGAAAAGGTTACAGAGTAACTAGTTGCTTCACAGTGTGCTGGGGAGAGAAAAGACAGACTTATTTACGACAAATCGTTTCTCTCAATCTTCTCTTCATCCCTCCTGGCAAAACAATTATTTGCCAGTTTCCAGACACACACCTGCGCTGACACCGATTTGGTGCTTCAAACACACAGACGCACGTGGATACAACTATAATAAACAAATAGGGGAAATGTTGGGCTTTGGGTATTTCCAACACAGTGCTAACTAGGTTTATGATGTTTATTAACTAAAAAAATCCAATCACAAACAAATATCAAGTGTTACATTGAATTATCATAAGTACAGAAAATGCAAATAACAAGGTGGGGAGGGGGTGAAGAAGATTGGTATCGACTAAGCCCTTCCCGCTTATTAGACAAAGATGAACCCAGTCCAAAGATAGATAGTTATCAGGAACATAAGTAATGTAACCTAACAGTGAAGTTAATTACTCTGAAAGAGGGGTTACAATACTAGGTATGGGTGGTAGAAAAAATCCTGTTATCCCAAATTGTTCTTCCCTTTACTAAGCAATTGAAGGGGAGGGGGTTAAACAGAGTTAACAAAATATCCCACTTAAAGGAACAATGCGGGGTATACAGAAAAAGTATTGCCCTGTAGCAAGTTAACAAATGGTTTGCAAAAAACCATTAGATTTCCTGTCATTCTTGCACGCGCGTGAGGATCCACACTCATATATACACACACACATTTACCGATTGCAGCATCAGACAATCCATAGAATTATATAAACAACAATTACTCTTGACACGTGAAAATGTCTAGTAATTCGATGTCCCGCCCCAGATGTAGCGAGGTTTGCTGATAGCGAATATTCCCACTAATCGCCGGACTTGAAGACTCAGAGTTCTTATGTTTTATTATATAAAAGGAGTCTATGGGATGGCACTGACACAATTCAATACAGGGGGTGAAAATGAGGTCTCTTTAATTTCGCTGCTGGAGGTAAAATTCCTTCAAGGCGTGATGATAGCAACTGACCGGTATGGTTTAAATCTAGTGAGGAAAAATAGGCCTAGTCACAATTCAGGTAAATAGGTACTCTCTCACAACAGAGCAGTAAATAAAATATCGCTACTGGCACTGTTCATCTTCCAGATTATCTTACCGATTGCAAGTTAATTTGATGATTTATTGAACTGTTCTTGGGTAGGCTTTCTTTCATGTAATTATGATAGCTAGGTCGCATCTGACCGCCACAAGAATACAATTTAAAAAGTTTCATCAATATCTCTGGAGGTTTTAAGATGTATGATTTCTTTATTGCTTTCTTAATGCTGGGATTGCAAAGGTTACGATCACTCTGTATGAAAGAAAAAGACATGTAATATACCAAAAAATCAAATAACATTCTAAAGCGCGATGCATTTCCCGTTAACACTATCTATATATATATGTATACTCGCGTATTTAATTCTGTATTTGGTAAAACACTGCGCGAGTTCTAATGGTTAAAACACACATCTATATATATATATGACTTAAATAAATTTATTAATTATAAATTCCTTCGCGACTTTAAAAGTTACTTTAACATTTAAGCCTCTATTATTTTTGGAAATAATATAACAGGTATAACATTACATTTACAAGTGGGAACTATTGAGATGGTTTAATTTAATAAATTTAAATTAACACAGTATCCAGTGAAATAGAATGAATGAACTAGACCACTGATCACTAGACACAGTTATATTTCACCGTTTTGCGCAGAATAGAATTCACTGCAAATATATATGAAAATCCAGGGGAAAATCTATAACACGATTTCAATATCGCTAGTGCTTCTGTCAAGTTCTGGCCAACGAGTGATAACATGATTTCTTCATGGTCTGTATATCTACAACTGGAATGCAAGATTGGGGGGACATGAGAAATTTGACACCTTTTTTGATCTCAGAAGACTTTTGGGGATCTGACCGCCAGACTAAAGAGAGAAGCCGCCCCTGGTCTCTCGTATCTTCGCTCGCTGCTTGCGCCGGCTTTCCCGTTCGCTCCTACTGCTATCGGTTTCGTGTTTAACACCAAGATGCGAAATACCGGCAGGAAACTTGCGTCGCTCGTTTTAGGGACCACTACTGCCTTTGATAGCATGCCGCCAGTCCTTCCTGAGATCTCCCCCCAGTGTCTTTGATCGTGGTCACTACTATCGTTTGATGCTGGCAACGCCCTCCACTGGCCAAGTTAATGAAAATACCTGCATATGATTGCTCAAGAGATATCCGCGGGCGTGATTTAATCTCTCCTTAAATCAATGCGATGACCAGAATGAACGGTAGATAAACTGTCCACATATTAATCAGCAAACGTGTTGACCATCTGCGTGGAAAGGTTGCATAGCTAATGAGTCCAGGTGAAAAAAAATCCCGTTTGACGAAAAGTTACAATATATTCGGGGGCACTGATGCTATACGAAGGGGTCGTTACAAAGGGTCGTACTATATCATCCAACGCTTCAGGGTCAATCAGGGTCAGCTGAGTTCGTCTGTCACAGTCGTCCCCTCTTTTGAGACATGAAAACCTCTTTTCATGTTTGATTTATGACAATGAAGCTGCCCTGATCGGTAGCTTTAGGATGATTGGTATCTTCAACTTCCTCCTCTTCCTCCGTAGTCCAGTTTCTACTCAGGAAATCCGCCCCGACATTCTGTCTTCCCGGAATGTATTCCACTTTGAAAGAATAAACGCTTAAAAGAAGAGCCCAACGCATGATCCTTGCGTTAAATTCTTTATTGGCACCAAGAAAGGCTAACGGAGCGTGGTCTGTTTGCACCGTGAAAGATGTCCCATAGAGAAACTCATGATGGCGTCTGATACCGTCAATCAGAGCGAGACATTCTCTTTCAACTACGCTGTAGTTCCGTTCAGCTTTATTTAATTTCCGACTGCCATAGGCAACTGGAAATAGCATGTTCAGGTCACTGTCCTCGGCTTGAAGCAGTGTTGACCCGATGCCCTGACCTGACGCGTCGACCCGCAGTACAAAAGGTTTCTTGAGGTCAGGCAACCTCAAAATGGGGTATGCAGACAACTGTCCTTTCAAAGTGCTGTACGCGTGTTCGCACTTTTGATCCCATATGACCTTATCAGGACAACCTTTCTTTGTGAGGTCAGTCAGAGGTGCCGTCAGTCCGTTGAAGTTCTGGATGTACTTCTGATAGTATGCACATAGTGATATGAAGGAACGTACGTCTTTCTTCGTTCGGGGTCTTTTTGCTGCCACTATTTTCTCCACGTTCTTCTTAATAGGCCAACTACAGCCGTGAGAAATAGTATGCCCCAGGAAGTCTAACTGTTCAAACCCGATGAGACATTTGCTAGGTCTGGCTGTGAGACCAGTTTCCTGTAGTCTCCTGAGGAGCATAGCAACCGTAGCAATATGTTCTTCGTAGGTTTCCGATGCAATTAATATGTCATCCATGAAATTATGGATATGGGGACTTTGCAAAGGTTCTAGAAGCTTCCTCATCATCCTGGTGAACACTCCTGGTGCGTTATGCAATCCGAACGGCATCACGTTAAATGTGTAATGTCCTTCACTAGTGCTGAAAGCTAACAAAGGTTTAATTTCCTCCTTGACTGGTATTTGATAATAACCTTTACTGAGGTCAATCTTGGAGAAAATCTTTGCTTTGCTGAGCTTGGTGAACAACTCAGAAACAGTTTGGAGAGGTTCGGGCTGGAATTCCGTTACAGCGTTTAGCAGCCGGTAATCTATACACAGCCGAACTTCCTTATTGGGCTTCTGCAACAGCACTACACTCGAGCTGTAAGGAGATGTAGACTCACTGATAATTCCTGCCTGACGCAGCTTGTCTATTTCTCCGCGAAGTGCATCAGCTTTAGCGTACGGGATGGGGTAAACTCTGGTTCGAACAGGGGTCTCGTTTGTTAATTTCATATCAAATTCGATGAGATTTGTTCGACCAGGTACATCCGTTAAGACTGCACTGTACTGTTTTAGTAGAGCCCTGGTTTCTGTTTGTTGTTCTGGTGAGAGATTGTCGCCGAACTTGACATCTTTAAAGGATTCTGTGGGTTGCAATGGGTACTCCATGCAACCATCATCATCTTCCTCGTCTTCCGTTGCTATGGCGACAGCCAGGAGATGCTCGGAGGATGGCACCGGTCTTTCCAAATATTTCTTAAGCAGATTTATGTGGAAGACCTTCTCCTTTCCTTTGATGGAGATCTTGTAATTGGTACGTGAGATCTTTTTAAGGACGGTAAACGGCCCTTGCCATCCGATGCGAAGTTTATTGCTTCCGGTTGGAAGTAGCAACAAAACTTTCTCCCCTGGTTGTAGTTCTCTCTCTTTTGCAGCTTTGTTGTATCTTTTAGCATGTTTAGCGCGGGCTTTCTTAAGGTTGGTAGTAGCTAGATCCCATCCTAGCTTTAGCCTTTCCTTGAGCTCAGATACATACTTGCTTGCAGAGACGACTGTCTCGTCAGCCTTTTGGTCTGTCAGGGACCGAAGTAAGGCTTCTAGTGGCCCCTTAATAGGTCTGCCAAATAAAAGTGTAGCTGGCGCGAATCCCGTAGACGCTTGGGGTACCTCTCGGTAGGCGAATAAGGCAGCCGATATATATAGGTCCCAGTCTTCCGGTTTCTCCTGACCCAGCTTACGTAACATGGTGGTGAGGCTGCCATTAAAACGTTCCACGAGCCCATTTCCGGCCGGATGGTAGGGACTTGTGTGGATATGTTTGGCCCTCAAGATCTTAAAGATCTCCTCCATTAACAGGCTACGGAATTGGGATCCATTGTCCGTCAAAACTTGTTGAGGGAATCCCAACCGTGTAAAAATTTGCACGAGGGCTTCTGCGACATGCTTGGAATCTATGCATGGTAGCGGTACAGCTTCGGCCCACATAGTGCAAGTGTCGACTAAGGTCAGGATGAACCTGTTCCTTCTTTTGGTCTTTTCCAGGGGACCAATAATGTCGACAGCAACCCGTTCAAATGGAGTCCCTACTATTGGCATTTGCCCCATAGGTACTGGGGGTGTCAAGTGCTTGGGTGCTACCCGTTGGCACTGGGCGCAGGATTTCACATACCTGATAATGTCAGAGTTCATTCCTGGCCACCAATAGTGGGTTTTTATTCGCTGAATAGTGGCGTTTTGTCCCATATGTCCGCTAAAGGGAAGAGAGTGCCCCATTTCTAAGATCTGGCTTCTGTACTGCGTCGGTACTAGGAGCTGGTTATTCCCCGTGTCCGGGTTGCCCGTTCTACGATACAATACGCCATCCTTAGAAAAGATGTCTCCGTTGTGTCTGGGGTCCTTAGCCATGGGCAGTTTTCTAAAGCAGAGCTCCAGAGTAGGGTCCTTTTGTTGCGCCTCCTTCAGTTCATTCGGCAACAAATTTGGCGCAGGCTCCCTCTCCTTCTTGGCTTGCCCTCTTGTGGTTACCGCTGCCACAATCGGCTCCTTAGGTCTCCCAATGAACACATATCTACATCCCAGGATAACTGGGTAGATCGGATCATCCATTATGGCCGCTTTAATAACACCTCTGACAAAATCAGAGTGTATCTCTACCAGTGCGATAGGAAGCGTCCTGGGTGCATCACTCCTGAAAACTCCACTAAGTTTGACGGTTTCCTCTGTCTCCTGACCTGGTTTGACTAGGTGTCTAGCGACAATACAACTAAAACTTAATCCAGTGTCAAAGAGACAAGTAGTTGAGGTACCATTCAAAATTACAGTTCCTCGCGTTGAGGGTCGGTCCCCCTCAGGTTGAGAATCACTGACATTGACTCTACCTTTCGAGGCTGTATGCAAACATCCGACGCGGTTTGGACCGGTTTGTTTGCCCTGATCAGACGTTCCTGGTGTAGGGGTCTTCCCTTTTCCTTGACCTTGGTGGCCGCGCTGCCACGTAGGCTTGGTGGGTTGATCAGAATTATTATTTTGGGGAAATCGGGTTTTGTAGAATTTCGATTTTTCATGGGGAGGTCTCTGGGTATTATTATCTCGTTGGCTATACTGCTGAGAAGAATTAGAGGAGAAGGATGACTGCTCTAGATTTTGTTTTCGAGATGGCTCATCTGTGGGTTTACGTTTAGTGCTGGGAAGTTCGGCCATTGCATTGGTATAGCGTTCTGCCTTATTGAGGATGTCCTCAAGCCTGACTGCGCCCTGTTCAGCCAAAAATCTACGGGTTTCGTTTGACAAAGTTGACTTTATCTGTTCCACAAGAACAAGTTCAAGTAGTCCCTCATATGTAAGAGGTAAGTCAGATAATTCAATGCACTTTGTCAAATAGCCCGTGAGACGTGAAGAGAACTGCGGAAATGTTTCCGTGCTCTCTTTCCGGCTGTTTCTGAACATTTGCAGAAATTTTCGGGCGGTCATCTCAAACCGTTCTAGCAAGGCCTTTTTCAGCATGTCGTAATCATGTTGGTTGATTCCCAGCTTTGTGTACACGTCATAAGCAGTACTTTTCAGTGACGTTGAGAGTTTAAGTGCCCAACGGGTCCTCTCTAACCCATACAGATTTGCGAGCCTCTCGAATTTTTCTAGGTAGCTGTCAATTTTTTCATTGGGGCTAGGAAAAGGCTCTAAAGCAAAAGACATCGCCGTTAATTGGGCAGATTGAGTGCTGGAGAGATCCATTGACTGAGACTGGGGCGAAGACGGCTCTCCGTTATTCGAAGTAAAGGCGCCCCGACTCTCTAAAGCCTTAAGCGCCAATTCATGCTGTCTTTCCTTGTCTCTCTCTTCGCGTTGTTTCTCCTCTCTTTCCCTGCGAGCTTCTATCTCTGCCTCAATTTTCTTCTGTTCCAATAGGCGTTCTTCCGCTTCTTTCCTATCTGCCCTCTCCTGTGATTCTCTCCTCTCTGCTCTCGCTTTCTCTTCTTTCCTCTCAGCTTCTGCTCTTTGTTTCTCTTCCTTCCTCTCAGCTTCTGCTCTCCGTTGCTTTGCGTCATATATTTCCAGTTCCTGGTTGACAAACGCGTTTGCAGCTTCTGCGTCTAATCGTGCCTCTTTCGCTTTCAGCCTCAGGATGGACCTCATCTTTATCCTCTCTGCCATTGTCAAAGAATAAGATGTAGTATGACTAGAGAACTAGTAAGAAGAAACGAGAAGGGAAAGAAACTCGGAACCGCTACGAGAAAAACCAAAGTAAAAATTTACTTGAGTTACCTCCTACCTTAAATGTGTTAACTTATCGCTGCTGTTTTCTGGCAATTAAGGCTCTAAACGCAAGCGACTAATGCCACTAAAATGGTAAGTTACACTGGAAAAAAATTTATTTTTACTAAAAGTAGAGAAAAATTTATATTTAACAATTTAAAGGAAAAAAAATTTTTTTTCCTGAAATTTTAATTCTAAACAACAAAAACTCTGCCCCTGAAGTCAGTTTGTGAGAAGAGACGATGTTAATTAGACTTAAAAAGTCAGAACAAGGCGTCTTTAGCTGCAGCTCAACTCTAGTAACTTCAAAAACCTTTAGTGACTGTAAAAACAATCACGCAATCCCAGCAAATCTTATAAAGAAAAATGTAATGTTTCTGTGCCAGAGAATAATTTAAATAACAAATATTTTTGTTTATCCGTACTTTCTACTGCTGTGGAAAGAAAACAACCTGTAAATATGCTGTGTGGACAACCCAAATACTAAAAGGCGTTGTCTAGGGGTGTAATTAATTATTTTTATTTCCCTACTTCACAAAGACAGATCATTCACACTCTATCTAGTTAGACCCAGACTTAATCAGACTCAAAAATATTTTTATCCCGGCTATGCGATTGCCTCAAATGTAGCTCAAGATCCCGGACGAACCCACAAATATTGTCGTAAATTTATTTTGAGAGAAAGAGTCTTAGAAATAGTAGTCCGGTTTAGAGTAGAGAATGATGATGAAAGCTCAGTGATAGAAAAGGTTACAGAGTAACTAGTTGCTTCACAGTTTGCTGGGGATCGAAAAGACAGACTTATTTACGACAAATCGTTTCTCTCAATCTTCTCTTCATCCCTCCTGGTCAAACAATTATTTGCCAGTTTCCAGACACACATCTGCGCTCACACCGATTTGGTGCTTCAAACACACAGACGCACGTGGATACAACTATATTAAACAAATAAGGGTATTTCCAACACAGTGCTAACTAGGTTTATGATGTTTATTAACTAAAAAAATCCAATCACAAACAAATATCAAGTGTTACATTGAATTATCATAAGTACAGAAAATGCAAATAACAAGGTGGGGAGGGGGTGAAGAAGATTGGTATCGACTAAGCCCTTCCCGCTTATTAGACAAAGATGAACCCAGTCCAAAGATAGATAGTTATCAGGAACATAAGTAATGTAACCTAACAGTGAAGTTAATTACTCTGAAAGAGGGGTTACAATACTAGGTATGGGTGGTAGAAAAAATCCTGTTATCCCAAATTGTTCTTCCCTTTACTAAGCAATTGAAGGGGAGGGGGTTAAACAGAGTTAACAAAATATCCCACTTAAAGGAACAATGCGGGGTATACAGAAAAAGTATTGCCCTGTAGCAAGTTAACAAATGGTTTGCAAAAAACCATTAGATTTCCTGTCATTCTTGCACGCGCGTGAGGATCCACACTCATATATACACACACACATTTACCGATTGCAGCATCAGACAATCCATAGAATTATATAAACAACAATTACTCTTGACACGTGAAAATGTCTAGTACTTCGATGTCCCGCCCCAGATGTAGCGAGGTTTGCTGATAGCGAATATTCCCACTAATCGCCGGACTTGAAGACTCAGAGTTCTTATGTTTTATTATATAAAAGGAGTCTATGGGATGGCACTGACACAATTCAATACAGGGGGTGAAAATGAGGTCTCTTTAATTTCGCTGCTGGAGGTAAAATTCCTTCAAGGCGTGATGATAGCAACTGACCGGTATGGTTTAAATCTAGTGAGGAAAAATAGGCCTAGTCACAATTCAGGTAAATAGGTACTCTCTCACAACAGAGCAGTAAATAAAATATCGCTACTGGCACTGTTCATCTTCCAGATTATCTTACCGATTGCAAGTTAATTTGATGATTTATTGAACTGTTCTTGGGTAGGCTTTCTTTCATGTAATTATGATAGCTAGGTCGCATCTGACCGCCACAAGAATACAATTTAAAAAGTTTCATCAATATTTTTTAGGTTTTAAGATGTATGATTTCTTTATTGCTTTCTTAATGCTGGGATTGCAAAGGTTACGATCACTCTGTATGAAAGAAAAAGACATGTAATATACCAAAAAATCAAATAACATTCTAAAGCGCGATGCATTTCCCGTTAACACTATCTATATATATATATGTATACTCGCGTATTTAATTCTGTATTTGGTAAAACACTGCGCGAGTTCTAATGGTTAAAACACACATCTATATATATATATATATGACTTAAATAAATTTATTAATTATAAATTCCTTCGCGACTTTAAAAGTTACTTTAACATTTAAGCCTCTATTATTTTTGGAAATAATATAACAGGTATAACATTACATTTACAACTGGGAACTATTGAGATGGTTTAATTTAATAAATTTAAATTAACACAATATCCAGTGAAATAGAATGAATGAACTAGACCACTGATCACTAGACACAGTTATATTTCACCGTTTTGCGCAGAATAGAATTCACTGCAAATATATATGAAAATCCAGGGGAAAATCTATAACACGATTTCAATATCGCTAGTGCTTCTGTCAAGTTCTGGCCAACGAGTGATAACATGCATTTCTTCATGGTCTGTATATCTACAAGTGGAATGCAAGATTGGGGGGACATGAGAAATTTGACACCTTTTTTGATCTCAGAAGACTTTTGGGGATCTGACCGCCAGACTAAAGAGAGAAGCCGCCCCTGGTCTCTCGTATCTTCGCTCGCTGCTTGCGCCGGCTTTCCCGTTCGCTCCTACTGCTATCGGTTTCGTGTTTAACACCAAGATGCGAAATACCGGCAGGAAACTTGCGTCGCTCGTTTTAGGGACCACTACTGCCTTTGATAGCATGCCGCCAGTCCTTCCTGAGATCTCCCCCCAGTGTCTTTGATCGTGGTCACTACTATCGTTTGATGCTGGCAACGCCCTCCACTGGCCAAGTTAATGAAAATACCTGCATATGATTGCTCAAGAGATATCCGCGGGCGTGATTTAATCTCTCCTTAAATCAATGCGATGACCAGAATGAACGGTAGATAAACTGTCCACATATTAATCAGCAAACGTGTTGACCATCTGCGTGGAAAGGTTGCATAGCTAATGAGTCCAGGTGAAAAAAAATCCCGTTTGACGAAAAGTTACAATATATTCGGGGGCACTGATGCTATACGAAGGGGTCGTTACAAAGGGTCGTACTATATCATCCAACGCTTCAGGGTCAATCAGGGTCAGCTGAGTTCGTCTGTCACAGTCGTCCCCTCTTTTGAGACATGAAAACCTCTTTTCATGTTTGATTTATGACAATGAAGCTGCCCTGATCGGTAGCTTTAGGATGATTGGTATCTTCAACTTCCTCCTCTTCCTCCGTAGTCCAGTTTCTACTCAGGAAATCCGCCCCGACATTCTGTCTTCCCGGAATGTATTCCACTTTGAAAGAATAAACGCTCAAAAGAAGAGCCCAACGCATGATCCTTGCGTTAAATTCTTTATTGACACCAAGAAAGGCTAACGGAGCGTGGTCTGTTTGCACCGTGAAAGATGTCCCATAGAGAAACTCATGATGGCGTCTGATACCGTCAATCAGAGCGAGACATTCTCTTTCAACTACGCTGTAGTTCCGTTCAGCTTTATTTAATTTCCGACTGCCATAGGCAACTGGAAATAGCATGTTCAGGTCACTGTCCTCGGCTTGAAGCAGTGTTGACCCGATGCCCTGACCTGATGCGTCGACCCGCAGTACAAAAGGTTTCTTGAGGTCAGGCAACCTCAAAATGGGGTATGCAGACAACTGTCCTTTCAAAGTGCTGTACGCGTGTTCGCACTTTTGATCCAATATGACCTTATCAGGACAACCTTTCTTTGTGAGGTCAGTCAGAGGTGCCGTCAGTCCGTTGAAGTTTTGTATGTACTTCTGATAGTATGCACATAGTAATATGAAGGAACGTACGTCTTTCTTCGTTCGGGGTCTGTTTGCTGCCACTATTTGCTCCACGTTCTTCTTAATAGGCCAACTACAGCCGTGAGAAATAGTATGCCCCAGGAAGTCTAACTGTTCAAACCCGATGAGACATTTGCTAGGTCTGGCTGTGAGACCAGTTTCCCGTAGTCTCATGAGGAGCATAGCAACCGTAGCAATATGTTCTTCGTAGGTTTCCGATGCAATTAATATGTCATCCATGAAATTATGGGTATGGGGACTTTGCAAAGGTTCTAGAAGCTTCCTCATCATCCTGGTGAACACTCCTGGTGCGTTATGCAATCCGAATGGCATCACGTTAAATGTGTAATGTCCTTCACTAGTGCTGAAAGCTAACAAAGGTTTTATTTCCTCCTTGACTGGTATTTGATAATAACCTTTTCTGAGGTCAATCTTGGAGAAAATCTTTGCTTTGCTGAGCTTGGTGAACAACTCAGGAACCGTTTGGAGAGGTTCGGGCTGGAATTCCGTTGCAGCGTTTAGCAGCCGGTAATCTATACACAGCCAAACTTCCTTATTGGGCTTCTGCAACAGCACTACACTGGAACTGTAAGGAGATGTAGACTCACTGATAATTCCTGCCTGACGCAGCTTGTCTATTTCTCCGCGAAGTGCATCAGCTTTAGCGTACGGGATGGGGTAAACTCTGGTTCGAACAGGGGTCACGTTTGTTAATTTCATATCAAATTCGATGAGATTTGTTCGACCAGGTACATCCGTTAAAACTGCACTGTACTGTTTTAGTAGAGCCCTGGTTTCTGTTTGTTGTTCTGGTGAGAGATTGTCGCGGAACTTGACATCGTTAAAGGATTCTGTGGGTTGCAATGGGTACTCCATGCAACCATCATCATCTTCCTCGTCTTCCGTTGCTATGGCGACAGCCAGGAGATGCTCGGAGGATGGCACAGGTCTTTCCAAATATTTCTTAAGCAGATTTATGTGGAAGGCCTTCTCCTTTCCTTTGATGGAGATCTTGTAATTGGTACGCGAGATTTTTTTAAGGACGGTAAACGGCCCTTGCCATCCGATGCGAAGTTTATTACTTCCGGTTGGAAGTAGCAACAAAACTTTCTCCCCTGGTTGTAGTTCTCTCTCTTTTGCAGCTTTATTGTATCTTTTAGCATGTTTAGCGCGGGCTTTCTTAAGGTTGGTAGTAGCTAGATCCCATCCTAGCTTTAGCCTTTCCTTGAGCTCAGATACATACTTTCTTGCAGAGACGACTGTCTTGTCAGCCTTTTGGTCTGTCAGGGACCGAAGTAAGGTTTCTAGTGGCCCCTTAATAGGTCTGCCAAATAAAAGTGTAGCTGGCGCGAATCCCGTAGACGCTTGGGGTACCTCTCGGTAGGCGAATAAGGCAGCCGATATATATAGATCCCAGTCTTCCGGTTTCTCCTGACCCAGCTTACGTAACATGGTGGTGAGGCTGCCATTAAACCGTTCCACGAGCCCATTTCCGGCCGGATGGTAGGGACTTGTGTGGATATGTTTATCCCTCAAGATCTTAAAGATCTCCTCCATTAACAGGCTACGGAATTGGGATCCATTGTCCGTCAAAACTTGTTGAGGAAATCCCAACCGTGTAAAAATTTGCAGGAGGGCTTCTGTGACATGCTTGGAATCTATGCACGGTAGCGGTACAGCGTCGGCCCACATAGTGCAAGTGTCTACTAAGGTCAGGATGAACCTGTTCCTTCTTTTGGTCTTTTCCAGGGGACCAATAATGTCGACAGCAACCCGTTCAAATGGAGACCCTACTATTGGCATTTGCCCCATAGGTACTGGGGGTGTCAAGTGCTTGGGTGCTACCCGTTGGCACTGGGCGCAGGATTTCACATACCTGATAATGTCAGAGTTCATTCCTGGCCACCAATAGTGGGTTTTTATTCGCAGAATAGTAGCGTTTTGTCCCATATGTCCGCCAAAGGGAAGAGAGTGCCCCATTTCTAAGATCTGGCTTCTGTACTGCGTCGGTACTAGGAGCTGGTTATTCCCCGTGTCCGGGTTGCCCGTTCTACGATACAATACGCCATCCTTAGAAAAGATGTCTCCGTTGTGTCTGGGGTCCTTAGCCAGGGGCAGTTTTCTAAAGCAGAGCTCCAGAGTAGGGTCCTTTTGTTGCGCCTCCTTCAGTTCATTCGGCAACAAATTTAGCGCAGACTCCCTCTCCTTCTTGGCTTGCCCTCTTGTGGTTACCGCTGCCACAATCGGCTCCTTAGGTCTCCCAATGAACACATATCTACATCCCAGGATAACTGGGTAGATCGGATCATCCATTATGGCCGCTTTAATAACACCTCTGACAAAATCAGAGTGTATCTATACCAGTGCGATAGGAAGCGTCCTGGGTGCATCACTCCTGAAAACTCCACTAAGTTTGACGGTTTCCTCTGTCTCCTGACCTGGTTTGACTAGGTGCCTAGCGACAATACAGCTAAAGCTTAGACCAGTGTCAAAGAGACAAGTAGTTGAGGTACCATTCAAAATTACAGTTCCTCGCATTGTGGGTCTATCCCCTCCAGGTTGAGAATCACTGACATTGACTCTACCTTTCGAGGCTGTATGCAAACGTCCGATGCGGTTGGGCTCGGTCTGTTTGCCCTGATCAGACGTTCCTGGTGTAGGGGTCTTCCCTTTTCCTTGACCTTGGTGGCCGCGCTGCCACGTAGGCTTGGTGGGTTGATCAGAATTATTATTTTGGGGAAATCGGGTTTTGTAGAATTTCGATTTTTCATGGGGAGGTCTCTGGGTATTATTATCTCGTTGGCTATACTGCTGAGGAGAATTAGAGGAGAAGGATGACTGCTCTAGATTTTGTTTTCGAGATGGCTCATCTGCGGGTTTACGTATAGTGTTGGGAAGTTCGGCCATTGCATTGGTATAGCGTTCTGCCTTATTGAGGATGTCCTCAAGCCTGACTGCGCCCTGTTCAGCCAAAAATCTACGGGTTTCGTTTGACAAAGTTGACTTTATCTGTTCCACAAGAACAAGTTCAAGTAGTCCCTCATATGTAAGAGGTAAGTCAGATAATTCAATGCACTTTGTCAAATAGCCCGTGAGACGTAAAGAGAACTGCGGAAATGTTTCCCTGCTCTCTTTCCGGCTGTTTCTGAACATTTGCAGAAATTTTCGGGCGGTCATCTCAAACCGCTCTAGCAAGGACTTTTTCAGCATGTCGTAATCATGTTGGTTGATTCCCAGCTTTGTGTACACGTCATAAGCAGTACTTTTCAGTGACGTTGAGAGTTTAAGTGCCCAACGGGTACTCTCTAACCCATACAGATTTGCGAGTCTCTCGAATTTTTCTAGGTAGCTGTCAATTTTTTCATTGGGGCTTGGAAAAGGCTCTAAAGCAAAAGACATCGCCGTTAATTGGGCAGATTGAGTGCTGGAGAGATCCATTGACTGAGACTGGCGCGAAGACGGCTCTCCGTTATTCGAAGTAAAGGCGCCCCGACTCTCTAAAGCCTTAAGCGCCAATTCATGCTGTCTTTCCTTGTCTCTCTCTTCGCGTTGTTTCTCCTCTCTTTCCCTGCGAGCTTCTATCTCTGCCTCAATTTTCTTCTGTTCCAATAGGCGTTCTTCCGCTTCTTTCCTATCTGCCCTCTCCTGTGATTCTCTCCTCTCTGCTCTCGCTTTCTCTTCTTTCCTCTCAGCTTCTGCTCTTTGTTTCTCTTCCTTCCTCTCAGCTTCTGCTCTCCGTTGCTTTGCGTCATATATTTCCAGTTCCTGGTTGACAAACGCGTTTGCAGCTTCTGCGTCTAATCGTGCCTCTTTCGCTTTCAGCCTCAGGATGGACCTCATCTTTATCCTCTCTGCCATTGTCAAAGAATAAGATGTAGTATGACTAGAGAACTAGTAAGAAGAAACGAGAAGGGAAAGAAACTCGGAACCGCTACGAGAAAAACCAAAGTAAAAATTTACTTGAGTTACCTCCTACCTTAAATGTGTTAACTTATCGCTGCTGTTTTCTGGCAATTAAGGCTCTAAACGCAAGCGACTAATGCCACTAAAATGGTAAGTTACACTGGAAAAAAATTTATTTTTACTAAAAGTAGAGAAAAATTTATATTTAACAATTTAAAGGAAAAAATTTTTTTTTTCCTGAAATTTTAATTCTAAACAACAAAAACTCTGCCCCTGAAGTCAGTTTGTGAGAAGAGACGATGTTAATTAGACTTAAAAAGTCAGAACAAGGCGTCTTTAGCTTCAGCTCAACTCTAGTAACTTCAAAAACCTTTAGTGACTGTAAAAACAATCACGCAATCCCAGCAAATCTTATAAAGAAAAATGTAATGTTTCTGTGCCAGAGAATAATTTAAATAACAAATAGTTTTGTTTATCCGTACTTTCTACTGCTGTGGAAAGAAAACAACCTGTAAATATGCTGTGTGGACAACCCAAATACTAAAAGGCGTTGTCTAGGGGTGTAATTAATTATTTTTATTTCCCTACTTCACAAAGACAGATCATTCACACTCTATCTAGTTAGATCCAGACTGAATCAGACTCAAAAATATTTTTATCCCGGCTATGCGATTGCCTCAAATGCAGCTCAAGATCCCGGACGAGCCCACAAATATTGTCGAAAATTTATTTTGAGAGAAAGAGTCTTAGAAATAGTAGTCCGGTTTAGAGTAGACAATGATGATGAAAGCTCAGTGACAGAAAAGGTTACAGAGTAACTAGTTGCTTCACAGTTTGCTGGGGATCGAAAAGACAGACTTATTTACGACAAATCGTTTCTCTCAATCTTCTCTTCATCCCTCCTGGTCAAACAATTATTTGCCAGTTTCCAGACACACACCTGCGCTCACACCGATTTGGTGCTTCAAACACACAGACGCACGTGGATACAACTATATTAAACAAATAAGGGTATTTCCAACACAGTGCTAACTAGGTTTATGATGTTTATTAACTAAAAAAATCCAATCACAAACAAATATCAAGTGTTACATTGAATTATCATAAGTACAGAAAATGCAAATAACAAGGTGGGGAGGGGGTGAAGAAGATTGGTATCGACTAAACCCTTCCCGCTTATTAGACAAAGATGAACCCAGTCCAAAGATAGATAGTTATCAGGAACATAAGTAATGTAACCTAACAGTGAAGTTAATTACTCTGAAAGAGGGGTTACAATACTAGGTATGGGTGGTAGAAAAAATCCTGTTATCCCAAATTGTTCTTCTCTTTACTAACCAATTGAAGGGGAGGGGGTTAAACAGAGTTAACAAAATATCCCACTTAAAGGAACAATGCGGGGTATACAGAAAATGTATTGCCCTGTAGGCAAGTTAACAAATGGTTTGCAAAAAACAATTAGATTTCCTGTCATTCATGCACGCGCTTGAGGATCCACTCTCATATACACACACACTTACCGATTGCAGCATCAGACAATCCATAGAATTATATAAACAACAATTATTCTTGACACGTGAAAATGTCTAGTACTTCGATGTCCCGCCCCAGATGTAGCGAGGTTTGCTGATAGCGAATATTCCCACTAATCGCCGGACTTGAAGACTCAGAGTTCTTATGTTTTATTATATAAAAGGAGTCTATGGGATGGCACTGACACAATTCAATACAGGGGGTGAAAATGAGGTCTCTTTAATTTCGCTGTTGGAGGTAAAATTCCTTCAAGGCGTGATGATAGCAACTGACCGGTATGGTTTAAATCCAGTGAGGAAAAATAGGCCAAGTCACAGTTCAGGTAAATATGTACTCTCTCACAACAGAGCAGTAAATAAAAAATCGCTACTGGCACTGTTCATCTTCCAGATTATCTTACCGATTGCAAGTTAATTTGATGACTTATTGAACTGTTCTTGGGTACGCTTTCTTTCATGTAATTATGATAGCTAGGTCGCATCGGACCGCCACAAGAATACAATTTAAAAAGTTTCATCAATATCTCTGGAGGTTTTAAGATGTATGATTTCTTTATTGCTTTCTTAATGCTGGGATCGCAAAGGTTACGATCACTCTGTTTGAAAGAAAAAGACATGTAATATACCGAAAAATCAAAAAACATTCTAAAGTGCGATGCATTTCCCGTTAACACTATATATATATATATATATATATATATATATATATATATATATATATATATATATATATATATATATATATATATATATATATATATATACTCTCGCGTATTTAATTCTGTATTTGGTAAAACACTGCGCGAGTTCTAATGGTTAAAACACACATCTATACATATATATATATATATATATATATATATATATATATATATATATATATATATATATATATATATATATATATATATATATATATATATATATATATATGACTTAACTAAATTTATTAATTATAAATTCCTTCGCGACTTTAAAAGTTACTTTAACATTTAAGCCTCTATTATTTTTGGAAATAATATAACAGGTATAACATTACATTTACAACTGGGAACTATTGAGATGGTTTAATTTAATAAATTTAAATTAACACAATATCCAGTGAAATAGAATGAATGAACTAGACCACTGATCACTAGACACAGTTATATTTCACCGTTTTGCACAGAATAGAATTCACTGCAAATATATATTAAAATCCAGGGGAAAATCTATAACAAGATTTCAATATCGCTAGTGCTTCTGTCAAGTTCTGGCCAACGAGTGATAACATGCATTGCTTCATGGTCTGTATATCTACAACTGGAATGCAAGATTGGGGGGACATGAGAAATTTGACACCTTTTTTGATCTCAGAAGACTTTTGGGATCTGACCGCCAGACTAAAGAGAGAAGCCGCCCCTGGTCTCTCGTATCTTCGCTTGCTGCTTGCGCCGGCTTTCCAGTTCGCTCCTACTGCGATCGATTTCGTGTTTAACACCGAGATGCGAAATACCGGCAGGAAACTTGCGTCGCTCGTTTCAGGGACCACTACTGCCTTTGATAGCATGCCGCCAGTCCTTCCTGAGATCTCCCCCCAGTGTCTTTGATCGTGGTCACTACTATCGTTTGATGCTGGCAACGCCCTCCACTGGCCAAGTTAATGAAAATACCTGCATATGATTGCTCAAGAGATATCCGCGGGCGTGATTTAATCTCTCCTTAAATCAATGCGATGACCAGAATGAACGGTAGATAAACTGTCCACATATTAATCAGCAAACGTGTTGACCATCTGCGTGGAAAGGTTGCATAGCTAATGAGTCCAGGTGAAAAAAATCCCGTTTGACGAAAAGTTACAATATATTACTGATGCTATACGAAGGGGTCGTTACAAAGGGTCGTACTACATCCTCCAACGCTTCAGAGTCAATCAGGGTCAGCTGAGTTCGTCTGTCACACCAAGGAATTGTCACGTCCTGCACAGAGCCTTTTCTCGGCTTCCTCTGCCTATCACTGGGTCCATAGTGAGATCCTTCTGCATGCAGCCAACCAAATCAAAGCCAAAAAATTACTATTGAAGCTCAAGTAACGTCTCCAAGCTTAGTGTGCAACGCTGGGTTCTCAACACGTTTCACCACGGGGGGAATCCCGCGAAGTGTGTGGATGATTTCAAGAGCCAATGAGGATGTTATTAGCCTCACAGGCATACGTTCCCTTCCACGTACGTATATTGCAGCATTGTGCATAGCTGGTGGTCATATAAGGATGACTCCAGATATGCTTCCATGCATACCAGGTAACTGTTCCACTCATAGCCAAACGCAGACTCCTGTGGCACAGAGGGCTGAATTTTTGGGCCTAACTAGCAAGTGCCATTTGTTATGTATTGAAAAGCAACATAGAGATAAACTGTAATGAAGTCATATTATTGATTCCAGACCTGAAGGTCTTTTATATTTGGACGTGCGCCCTAATATAACCGGCTAGGTTGAACGAGGCGCGCCTCGCCAAAACGGGGCAAAATTGTATTTTAAAAAAAAAGAGGTAAACTCAGACAGTATAAAGACGTGTTGTTGTGATAGCTTTTGTGTTGGTTACCTTTTGCATTACTACAGCGCCTGACTAAAAGGTGTTAATGTGGACCAACATATTCTTATAACTTTCTGCTACGTACATAGAAACTCATATACGCTTTCCCGTATGATTCCTCACTATAACATATACACATACACACATGCAAGTGTTCGCGCATTTTGATGTCTCATGTGTGCTGCAATTACTGAAATTAATGCGGTAGCTGGAGCAGATATGTAACAATGGGAAAATGCAATAGGGAAAAAAACATCTTATGAAATAAAAAACAAACATACAAACTAGAATCCAAGTACGGTTGTCGGGGTTTCTAACAAGAAATAGGGAAATCTTTACCTTTAGACTAGTAAAGTGTAAAGTTAACTCCCATGGTAATATTTTTCTTGGTCTCATTAAATGTCACTCAAAGGGAGATCACTGTTGTAGTGTCCTATATTTAAATATGAGGAGAGAGTTACGGGCAGTGATGCCACAGCTGGGTATTTCTTACTAGATCTGGGTTTTTGGGCTTCCGTCTGGGTATCTGGGTAATTTTTTTCAAAATCTGCATTAATCTGGGTATACTTGACAATTGGTATTTACAATGTATGTATATTCTGTGCACTGAGCATTATATTTATATTATAATTAAATGTCAAACATTATGTGCTATATATTTTTTATTCCACTTAAATTTAATTCTTGTTTTTAACCCATCAATGACGTTGTTTTTTGACTCGTTTACATCAGCTATCTATTTCCTGTTATTCTGTTAATGGCTGTCATCTGCAATACTCGGTCATTTTTGCGATGTGTTATAAAGTCTTCTTTTTACATTATTAGACTTAAGCAGATAAACAGCATATTGGTTTTTATTTTGTTATTATAAGATTATAAAATGAGCGATGATGAAGGTACGCTTGGTAGTTGTAGCAGCATGACGACACACACGCCATCGCGTAAAAAAGTGAAGCCATGGTATCAGCAGGCTTTTTGTGCGGAATGGCTAACAGAGAGCGAACTGAAGGATTGGATAAAGCCGGACTCTGGTAACCGCTATGCTGCGATTTGTACGGTCTGTTCCTGTACATTAACAAATGCCAACAAAACAGCTTTATTGACACATAAAAGCACACAGAAGCACATGAAAAACTTCGAAGCCAAAAGCAAAACTCTGAACATTAACAAGTTTTTCATCAAACCAAAAGAGCCCTGTCTCCAAGACAAAATTGCTAAAGCGGAGATAGTGTTGTCGGCTTTCATGGCAGAACATAATACTCCGTTTTCGCAAGCTGAACATTTGATTGAATGTTGCAAGCAGATATTTCCAGACAGCACAATTGCTCAAAATATGTCACTGAAGCGCACCAAGGCTGCCTATGTGATGCAGTACGGCATTGCTCATTTTGAGCGGCTTGAAGTTATAAACATTTGCAGAAATCAGAAATTTTCTATAATCGTTGATGAGAGTACTGATATTTCTACGAATCAGATGTTGGCAGTCGTTGTGCGATTCTGTGACATAAAAACAAAAAAAAGTAGTTGATTCACTGTTAGACCTCATTGAGGTGGAGGATGGGACTGGTCTTGGCATGTTTACAGCTGTTAAGAAATTGTTGAGCACGCATGAAATCCCGCTTAGTAACGTCATTGGTTTTGCTGCAGACAACTGTGCCAGTATGATGGGGACTGCAAGTGGTTTACAGGCACATCTGAAGAAAGAGATTCCACATGTCTTTGTTCTCGGCTGTGTTTTTCATTCATTTGCACTTTGTGCAAATGCTGCCAGCAACCACCTACCGTCTTGGCTTGAAATTTTCATAAAGAATGTCTGCTTCTATTTTTCGCGTAGTAGTTAAATAAATCTCCAGTTCCAGTTAATACAAGATGTAGTTCAGGCCCAGAAACATAAATTGTTGAAGCTGTGTGAAACACGCTGGCTGTCCCGTGAAGCAGTCATTGAGAGGATCCTTGAGCAATGGGATGCTCTGCACTTGTATTTCCAATCCGAAGCTTCAGTGGACAACGTCGACGGTGCGGGGCAAATCCTGCAGACGATGAACACTGCTGGCACGAAGCACATGCTTCTATTTGTCGGCTACTTACTGGGTAAAGTTAACGTCATGAACATGGAATTCCAGTCCGAGAACTTCCGTCTTCACAAAGTGTACACGAGTGTATCAAGAGAGTATCGTTTTCTTCTCAGTATGTTTATTAGGCAGGAAGTATTGCAGCATGAGCATTGCACTCTTGCCGACATTGATCCTTCGGATGTACAGGTGCACAAGAAACTGAATTACTTTGAGCTGGGTGGACGATGTGAAGCGCAGTTAATGCGACAACCGTTACGAGATAAAGAAGTCCAGTTTCGCAAGGATGCATTGGCATACCTGATTGAACTTTGTACCCAAATACGATGCAGGTTTCCACTTGAACAAAACAGTGTTCTGGCGCAAATGCAGCTGTTGGATACAAAGCAAGCTCTCGATATCAACAAACCTTCTGTCATTCCATTAGCAGCGCAGTTCCCAACAGTTGTTTCAGAAGAGAGCCTTGATCGTCTGTCTGATCAATGGCGAGAACTGGCATCGTACCGAAAAGATCTTGGACATCTAGTGGATGAGGATCCGCCCGCATTCTGGCTGGGACTGCAACAAGTAACAGATGCTAATAACCAGAAGAAATTTGATGTTTTGGCTGACCTCATGTGCACGCTTATGGCACTACCTCACTCCTCAGCATGCGTCGAAAGAGTGTTTTCGAAGGTTAACTTAGTTAAAACTAAACAAACCAACAAGCTTTTGTGTGAAACAGTGTAAAGTGCAATCTTTACTATCTTGCAATATAATACATTTATATACTTATTATGTTCGCAAATATTTTGTAAACAAAGTATTTCCTTTTTTAAGTGCTTAAGGAGAAGTCATTTTTGAGTTACTTCCCTTGAAAGTAGTTCCGTCATCTTCGATCGGATTCCGCGGACGAATTTAGGCCTACTGCGATTTATTCTTTGGCTGGGTAGGAATAGATTGTTCTTGCTTCAGTATATCTATGGCCTGAATTTATACGTAGTGTTTGTATGAGTAGGACGAGTCTGTCTTATATATGGATATTTTTACATTTCTAAGTCGAACTATGTTGGTTGTCGCTAGAAAAGGTCAAAGGCTATGCAGCGGAAGTATCGCTAGCAAGGGGTGTGATTCATGGCTGTCATCCTGTCGGGATGTCGAATTTTGTTGTAGCCGGCTTTTTGCCGAAAAAGTGAACTATAAGTAGATGGGGAAAAGTGATAGTCATTTAGACATGTTGTATGTACTTTACCCCAGTGTTTATTCTCTTTTGCCAAGGAATGGCAAAGTTATATTTCGCATAAAAAGGTAAAACCACAATTTATTATGAACTTGGGCTTCGCCATCGTTGTCGATAAGCAGATGCACAGTGGTACTTTTGAAAAGAATATTTATTCAAAGGAAGATGACATTCCTATGTATCAGCACTAGATTATATGATATTATTCAATTACCTCTATGATAGAAGCTATGAAGAAATGAGGACATTTAACGAATGACCAATTTTGGTCTGTATCCAATAGTGAGTGAAGCTCACGAGAGAAGCACCGCCATGTTGAAATCCATATACTTTGTATTTATCGAGTGAGAAAAAGGGATGCCTGTACTATCGCTCGATGAACCAAGAGATCACTGCTACATGTGAGAACCCATGTCTGGGATTCCTATATCTTTATGGAAAATATATATATTGAACTTTACGTGAAGGGATATTCGCTAGACGAGATTAGGTCTAGGAGCCTTCCTATATATTGGTTATGGTCTGACGTGCCCAGTCAGTAAAGCCAGATGATTTACATGATGGAACTCTGAATGCTTATTTACGAATGCTCCATTATGATATTTGCCAAGCATGAATGCTAACTTAAGATGATATTCCTGTGATCAACATTATGCTGTCTATGTCGACATTTGTTCCTGTAACCATACACGTACTGTCCAAGTGTGCGTCCCATTAAATGTTATAAAAAGACCACCGTAGTTCCAGTACTTCTTGAATTCGAACAGTGTGAGTATGAGTGATGTACTACCAACCTGTCAACTCTATCGAATCATTCTACCATTCGCGTACTGACATTCAGATACACACTCATTGTCTACACTCACATTCTTGTCGGAGCCTCATCACGTTCCAGGACAAGATGACCTGTATGACCAAAACTGTGCTGGGTTTAATGAGTTGACAATCGTTACACTTTACTACACCAGTCCCAACATCTACATTTATCAACTGGTGGACATTCACGGCATTTAACAAATAAAGCGTGATTTAACAACTACTAGCCAGTATGAGTTAACAACTACAGAGTTTAACAAACAGTTTCCAATCGAATACTATCCAAGCAAGCAGTTGCCAAAGACGGAGTTTGTTATAAGTTTAATCCTAGTAAAAGCGTGGTTGAAGATGTGCGTGAAGGACGTTGTCGGCAGAGATATGCAAAGATTCTGGAACTTCACAATCAAGATTCCACGTTGTCAATTCATGCATATGATCTTGACGAAGGAGAAGTTGTCGACATGGATGCCGAGTCTCTGACAAGTGACATTTTTCAACAGTAACAAGTTACAACTAACATTTTATATTTAATTTGAGGAACATTTTGTTAATGTAACTAATGTAAGTATATTACTGTTAAAATATCTCATTTTCAAGAGTTCATATATTGGGGTGTTATTAAAATCATTTTTATTTAATTGTGAATTTTTGGTAATAAAAAAAAAAAAAATGAAGAAATACTTAAAAATTGGTAGCACACAGATTATTTGTGCTAAAGATGCACATAAAAGATTATGTACGCATCGTCTATCCCGTGTATTTGAGGCATAAAATATTCTGGGTATTTCTGGGTTTTTTTTAGAAGAGCATCTGGGTTTATCTCTAGAACTTGAGTGGCAACACTGGTTACGGGACTTGGAAATAATGGCCGTTGTGAGATGTTAGACATGTTTGTATCTCCATGTGTAATAAATGTTAAGAACGACAAAAGTCTGGCATTGGTTCATTTAAAGGACTAAGATAAAATACCATAACTGTGCAATTTACTCTCTAAAGTTTACCAAAATTAGTGCTGTTTCTTTCTGAGATATGCCTAAAACAAAATAACACACACACAAACAGCGATTAATACAAGGTTGTGACCCTGCCTGATTAACTCACCTAGGTGAAATAAAATGCCACAGAAACCACTACTACCAGTTTTAACAAGTCATTTTCCAGCTCCATCCTACCCTGAGGCAAAAGCTGATGCAGACTACAGCCTCACAAGGGACACACATTACATACTGGGGCGCCTAAAAGATTATGTGGACAAATCCACCACAATGTTTAGACAAACGAATACTTCCTGGACATGTGAACACGATATTATGAGAAGAAATAAAGTAATCCGCCTCATTTTCCTATTCTTTCTTTCTGGAGCATGAAGACACAACTACAGCTGATCTCCTTACAGGAAGTCTGCACAAAGCTTTTGGACTCTCTTACAGCTGTGGTTCCTCTAGCTATTCGTTTTACATGATGAGGTACCCGGCCTCATGTGTGGTGGGTTTTGATGTTAAGAAGGTTGGTGTGTGGTAAAGTTGTACTTGAGTGAGGTCATGCTGTGAAGGCCTCTGATGTAGACAATTGATAGCTGTGTTACAGAGAACCTTTCTGCTACCACCTACGATCTCACTCCAAGTTATATTTTGGCCTACTATGCTTGAGAGATATGTTTAGTGTTTAGGGTAATGTAAGAGTGATGTTAAAGAACCCCAATATAAAAACATACACATACATATATTAAGTACTATGATAGACTCAACTAACTCCAGTTGTTAAATTTTATATTTTAGAATTTCTTTTGTTAATCTTTATTGGTCCTGAGCCTAAATTTGTTTTGGTCAGGACTACCTCTCAATGAGAATCATATTATATATATATATATATATATATATATATATATATATATATATATATATAATATATATATATATATATATATATATATATATATATATATATATATATATATATATATATATATATATATATATATATATAGATTTACATAAAAAGGACAATATGTCCAAAGTACATTGTCAAAAATTTTCAATTGGTGTTAATTAATCTATTTTAACTAACTGGTACTTGGAGGCAGGTTGGGGATTTTCATCATCCCAAAGTTCTTTTGTTTCACCTATGATTGTTTATTTTATTCTTTGGGAGGAAAGTTTATTTATACACAGGAGATCTTTCACAGTCACTGATAAGTTGTCCCAGGCCAGATATTAAGACTTATCTGGACCCCGGAATCACAGTAGTTGTAGTTGGTTTGGCCAAACACCCCAGTCTCCTCTGGTCTTGAATTTCTTTACTATAAGCAGATACCAGAGACTCTTCGAAATCGAGCAGAAATTCTCAATAAGCAATTACCAGCACCAGACATGTGCCAGCAGAAACCCCTGTAAATGAAAGTTATGTTTCTGTCTTAACATCAAACTAACTCCTCCCAATTTACAGGTAATAATACATTTAACACAAAAGAACTTGGTCAGCTCTCTCTGACCAACCTAGCTTCTCCACTCTAGTGTGATGGAACAAATTGTACCAGTTTTCTTTTCTTTTCCCTAATGGCTGCTACGCCTCTGTCATTCCAGCAGTAATCCTTTCCATGCAATAACTTACTTACTTACTTACTTAGTCGTTCCCCTTCTACCGTGAGGTAGATGGGTGTAATGCTCCTGTATGACCATCATATATAGTCCTGTAGTTCTAAACTTCTTGGATAGTCCATTATATGATGGATCAACATCTAGGCCATGCCTAAGTCTGCCATGGAACCACCTAATTACAATCTTTTTACATGGCCTTTTCTTACACTCTACCCTTTTTTAATTAAAAAGTTAATAAAATCAATCTTACCACATATTCAAGGAAATATAAACAAGTAAACGATGACTAGGCAATAGAATATGGCACACTTTCAGCACTGCCTCTGTCCAGACTGCTTTCTGTTATTAGTATTTAAAAAAGCACAAGTCTGCTCATCGTTGCTTGCTCCTCAGAATATTTTGAAAAAATGGCAGCGAACAGCCTACATTTTTTGATAATATAAAAGGCTTTGGCCAATCGGACCAAGCATGTCTTTATTTTGAATGAACGTAAAAAAAAATAAATCTCAAACCACTATGCGTTACTACTACCAACTATATTTGTATTTTTAGGTCAGCCAATAATATTTCGCCTTGCTTTAAATACTATCCAATCCAATTCCCCGTACCTTCTTTCCCCAAAGTTGTTTTCATAATTATGCCATAAAAAAATTAAGCAAGCATTACTTTTCCTGACAGTCTGTCGGATCCTCTATAGTATTATGGCTATAATTAGGTCATTTAGTGGACTATCTGTGTAACTGATAACATACTCTTGCTCAGAAAGTCTCAAGGCACCCGAATATATAATTTTTATTGCCTTAGGTGTCTTGGTTCAGAATTCCATATTTTTTTCTATGTTAGTTGTTTATTTCTAGAGACTACCACCTGTTCACTTCTTTTCCATGTACTTTCAACCTATTTACGAGAATCATCCGTATTACGTTAGAATTACGTCATTCTCAATAAGAGCTAAGCCTGTTTTCGTGACCCAGCTGTCTACATGTTCTTACTTTTACATCGTATTTTGAAAATCGCTCAAGGCAAGTCTTGCCACTGCGCTGCTATTGGCTTTTAGTTTGAAATCAACGCGAAACGAATTAGCATTGGGCCATCTATCCTTCTCTTCCCCCGTTTTCCTATATACTTTGTCTTCTAGGCAAATATTTGTTTGAACTTGGAAAAAGTGACATTTAATCTCAAGGTCACTTAGGAACATTGAGTACATTTTATTCGGCCATAAGGCGTTATCAAAACTAATACACTGGCGGCGTGGGTGAAGACGCCAATTCTCTACCAAATTTTTAGTTCTATCTTATTCTTGACTTTATGCACTTTAATGTTATATTCTAATTTAGATATTGTATTTAGAATATCGTCACACATCTCCCCACTTTAGAACAGACTATCCTATGTCAGTTCCTAATTCAAAATACACATAGATAAATTTACTACTTATGTCTGGTGACTACTTTGATTTTCATCGTACGGGTGTCTGCTTAAAAAGTCTGCACCTACGTTTTCCGAGCCGGGGATAAATTCTATGATAAACTGGTATGGCTGTCGGAGCAACGACTAACGTAATAATCTAGCATTTTCATGCCTTGCTTGCGACAGAAATACGAGAGGTTTATGATCTGTTTGGATCGTAAATGATCGACCATAGAGATAGAGTTGGAACTTTTTTATCGCCCATATCAAAGCCAGACATTCCTTTTCACTTGTTGAAAATTTTTGTTCCGCTGTATTCAACTTACGGCTAGCATAAGCAACTGGGGTTAATTCCCCATCAAGTGAATTGGACCTTTGCAATAGTGCTGCTCCTAATCCGACGTTACTAGCTTCCGTTCTCACAACAAACTCTTTACTTAAGTCAGACAATTTCAATATAGGCTTGCTTGTGAGCTTTTCTTTTAACTCTTGGTAGGCAGACTCACACTGCGCTGACCAAGTAATTTTATCAGGAATTCCTTTGCGCGTTAAATCAGTCAGTGGTGCACATATAGAGTTAAAATTTCTGATATACTTCTGGTAAAAACCACACAACGAGACAAAAGATCGCACGTCTTTCTTTGTCTGTGGCCTCGGTGCTCTCTTTAATTTCTCCAAGTTCTTTGGGTCAGGGGTCATGCTTCCCTGATATATTGTGTGTCCCAAGAATTCCAACTCTTTACATCCAATACAACATTTGGTCGGTCTAGCGGTCAAGTTTGCCTCCCTGAGTCTATCAAACAACATATTCAGAGAGTTAATTTGTTCCTCAAATGTTTCGGTTGCTATGAGAATATCATCCATGAAATTCGTGATACATGGATTATTCAGGGGATCTAACACTTTTCGCATCATCCTAGAAAACACGCTCGGGGCATTTTTCAACCCAAAAGGCAACATGTTGAATTCATAATGTCCATCCGAGTAGCTAAAGGCTAAATAAGGTCTAACCTCATGCTTTACTGGAATCTGATAATAGTCTTTGCTCAGATCCACTTTAGAGAAATATTTTGCTTTGTTCAGCCTGGCAAACAGCTGATTTGTATCAGGTAATGGATCCACCTGACTTTCTGTGACAGCATTCAATTTTCTGTAATCTATACACAGTCTGTGTTCCCCAGAGGGTTTTCTCAACAAAACCACACTAGAACTATACGAATATTCACTGTGTGAAATAATTCCTTCTTTCAACAAATACTCTATCTCCTCCTTCAAAACTTTTTCCTTAGCGAAAGGAATCGAATAGGCTTTCATACAGATTGGTGTTGGGTCTATAAGTTTCATATCATCATCATCTCATCTCAACCCATAACCCGTCATGGGTCGTAGGGGTGCCATGGTGGAAGCATCAGCAGACAGGGTCCTCCACTGCTCTCTATTCTCAGCAATGCGTACAAGTGTGGAGAAACCGTGTCCTGTCCATTCTTTGATGTTATCAGCCCAGGATTTTCTTTGCCTTCCTCTTCTCCGTTTACCTTCGACTGTTCCCTGGAGGATCGTTTTCGAAAGGGAGTCATGACGAGTTACATGCCCAAACCAGGCAAGCTTTCGACGTTTCACTATTGACAAAAGTGGTTCTTGATGGCCTGCATAGGTGTTTATCTTCTCTCTAACATAGACATTTGTTTTGTGCTCTTTATAGCAAATGCGCAAAATTCTTCTATAACATTTATGCTCGAAAGCCTGAATCCTTCGCTCCGTATCTGCAGTGAGTGTCCAGCCCTCACACCCATACAAGAGAATAGATAATACAAGTGATTTGTATAATTTGATCTTCACAGGAAAACTGATGTTACTTTTCCAGATCACATTCAACCTTGTCATGGCAGCTGAGGCCATTTCAAGTCTTGTCTTGATTTCTTTATTTGATCTTCCATCACTACATATAGTGGACCCGAGATATTTAAAGGTGTTAACTTCTTCTAACGTTTGCCCATTTAACGTAATGTTGGTCGGAACATGTTTCTTATGGCTATTCACCAATATCTTGCTTTTTTCTATATTAATTTCCATCCCATATGTTCTTGTTACTTTCTCCAGTCTAGAGGTAAGGTCTTGAAGTTCTGATTTTGTTCCAGCTATCAGATCAATATCATCAGCAAAACGTAGATTACACAGAGGTCGGCCTCCAATCGATATGGTTGATTTATAATCGTAGAGAGCCTCCTGCATAATATGTTCTAGATAAATGTTAAAGAGCACTGGTGACAGGATACATCCCTGGCGAACTCCTACAGTTGTTTTGAAAAATTCTCCAATGTCATTGCTTGCAAAAACAGCACTGCTTGCGTCCTTGTATAGTGCTTCAATGATATCTATGATGTTGGTATCAAAATTGAATTTTCTCATTATTTGCCATAAACCTTCATGCCAGACTCGATCGAAGGCTTTTGTGAAATCGATGAAGTTATGGTATAAATCATGTTGATGCTGGAGATGTTTTTCGATCAGTAATCTAATATTGAAGATTTGTTCTGAGGTACTTCTTTTTGGTCTAAAGCCAGCCTGTTCCTCTGACAAGATTTCTTCTGATTTCTGTTTTATTCTGTTCAAAAGTATCCTTAACATCACCTTACTTGGATGACTAATAAGGCTAATGGTTCTGTAGTTCTTGCACATTTTTAGATTTCCTTTCTTTGGAAGCGGTATTACTAATGACTGCGTCCATTCTTTTGGCCATTTTTTTGTACTCCCTATCTTCTGGCAAATTGTTGTCATGATTTTTACTATATCTGGTCCTCCATATTTCAAGAGCTCTGCTGGTATATTATCCACACCCGGTGACTTCCCTCCTTTCATCGAAAATATAGCCTCTTCCACTTCTTCCCGTAGTATTGCTGCATTTCCGAGTTCTCTGTTTTCGCACTTAATGTTGTTTAATATGCCTAAGTCAGTGTCAAGTTTACAGTTATATAATTCTTTACAATATTCTGTCCACCTTCTCATTACAGCTGTTTTTTCATTGAGCAGAGCCCCATTGCTATCTTCTATGACAGTTACCCTGGGCTGTTGGGGTTTTGATAGTCTTCTTAATGTGTCAAAAACTGCCTTGCTGTTACCTTTTATTAGCCCCGTATTAAAGTTTCATATCATATTCCAACAAATTTGTATGCCCCGGTTTGTCCGTTAACACATCTGTATGATCATTCAGAACCTGTTGAACTCTATCCCTCTGATTTCTCGTTAAGTGTGTACTGACTTTTACCTGTGCAGCTGTCTCATAGGGATGTAGAGGATATTCATGAGAAGTGAGCGGTTCCTTTTTCATTTCCATTGCAACAGACAAGGTCAGTAAGTGTGTCTCTTCCTGGTTTTCTCTGTCCAGATATTTTTTCAGGAGATTCACATGGTAGATTTTCTCTTTTCCCTTCTTATCTATCTTATAATTTGTTCTAGACACCTTCTCTAGAACTGTATATGGACCTTGCCATCCAATTTGCAACTTGTTTTAGCCGCCGGGTAGAAGAAGAAGCACCTTCCTTCTCTCCGACAGCTAATTCTATGTCCTTAGCTTTCTTATTAAAATAGGCAGCATATTTTTTCCTGGCTTGTCTCAAATTATCATTAGCAAGTTTCCAGCCAGTTTTAAGACGAGTGGTCAGCTCGTTCACATATTGATATGATGAGGTAATATTTTCTTCTGCCTTTTCATCGGTCCACGTCCTTAATAATGGTTCTAATGGACCTTTTATTGGCCTCCCAAAAAAAGGGTTGCCGGGGCCATACCGGTTGAACTATGGGGTACCTCCCGATAAGCAAACAGGGCGGCGGGAAGGTATTGATCCCATGTATCTGGTTTTTCATGTGCCAACTTTCTCAGGATCGAAATGAGTGTCCCGTTAAATCTTTCCACTTGGCCGTTTCCTTGTGGATGGTACGGGTTACAATGAAAGTGTTTGGCTTGAAAGATCCTGAATACTTCTTCCGTTAGTTTCCCTTTGAACTGAGAGCCATTATCAGTCAAAATTTGGTTTTGAAATCCTAACCTGGTAAAGATTGTGAGTAATGCCTCTGCTACATGTTTCGAATCGATTGATGACAGGGCTACCGCCTCTCCCCACATAGAACAAGTGTCCACCAGAGTCAGAATGTAACTGTTCCTCCTCTTGGTCCGAGTGAGAGGTCCCACAATGTCCACGGCAACTCTTTCAAAAGGTGTTCCAAGTATGGGCATTTCCCCTAGAGTTGCTGGAGCAGTCCAATGCTTTGGAGCTACCCGTTGGCATTCTGGACAGGATTTTACATATCTCTTTATATCTTCAGTTATTCCTGGCCAGAAATAATGACAAGCTATACGCTGTCCTGTTGCGCTGATCCCCATATGACCACTGAAGGGAATCGCATGCCCTAGTTCCAACACTTTAGTCCTATATGAAGTGGGAAGGATTAGCTGTCCGTGACCATTGGATCCAGTTCCAGCCTTCCTATAAATCGATTTGTCTTTCATATAGAAGTCTCCCTTGCCTGGAGGTGTAAGACATTTGGGCAATTTCTTAAAACACGGCGTGAGTGATCTGTCCTCCGCCTGTGCCTTCCTCATCTCATCTGGATGGGTATTTATCGGATTATCCTTCTCCTTTTTAGACTGTGATCTGGTCTGCACTGTTGCCATGATCACAGGTCTCTTGGGATTCCCCAAGAAGACATATCTATTCCCCAATATCAGAGGGTAGATTGGTTCATTTAACACTGCTGCCGTGATTACTCCTTCCACATAGCGCGTTTTCACATTTATTTTGGCGATGGGAAGTGTCATGGTCGCTACGTCCTTGGTTGCAGCTTGGATCTCAACTGTTTCTGTGGTGTATTGATCTGCTTGCACCAGGTGAGAACTCACAACTGAATCATAATCCAATCCAGTATCATACAAGCACCTTATGGTGACTCCATTACATATTACATCTTCACACACTGGGGGGTGGTAAGGTTCCTGCTGTTCAGTAGAGTTGACCTTTACTCCCTTTCTCCCCGTTTTCATTGCAGCGAAATTAGGAGGTTTCCTTTTACAACTATCAGTGTTATGGTTGTCCATCTTACAATATCTACAATATAATCTACCTTTATGAAAAGGTTTTCTGTCATCATATTTCCTTTCATTGAAATGTGGGGTTTTATTTCTATAATCATGGCGTGGCCTATCAAAATGTTGCTTACCTTTATTATTCTGATCTTTGTGGTCAAACCTATTAAAGTTTTGTGGTGCCTTAGGATTGTCTACCTGTTTCTTTTTAGTGCCAGCTACCTCTGCTTGGGCTGCCTGATACCTCTCAGCGACATTGAGTAACTCACCCAGCCTCTCTGCACTTTGTTCCATGAGAAACCTTCTCAAGTCTGGAGCCATGGACTCTCTCAGTTGCTCAATAAGGATCATTTCTTTAAGATCTTGGGTTTTCCCCAGAGCAGTCCATTTCTCCAAGTAGGTCTCTAACCGTGCATAGAACTGGTGATAGGTCTCACCCGACAGTAGCTTGGCATTTCTATTTTTTTTCCTGTAAAATTCTCCATTCTTTTCATACCTTAACAAAAGAGCCTGCTTTAACATGTCGTAATTGTCTTGGTCATCCCTGCTCATCTTGGCAAAAACTTCATAAGCTGTTCCCCTAAGACCCTGGGATAACTTGAGGCTCCACCTCTCTCTCTCTCTAACCCATACGTGGTAGCCAAAAGTTTAAACCTACTTAAATACCCTTCTATGTCATCGTCTTTCTCAACAAAATGGTCTAAATGAAAACCCATAGCTGAAGTTGAGGCTCCCTGACTAGCAGTGGCATCGGAAGTAGAGGGACTAACACCATTTTCAGGAGCATTGCCTTGTAATTCCAACTCCCTTAGTCGTAACTCGTGCTCCCTCTGCAATCTCCTATCTTCCCTTTCTGCAGCCAGTCTCTTTTCTTCTCTTTCTCTAGCCAGCCTCTTTTCTTCTCTTTCTGTAGCTAGTCTTCTTTCCTCTGCTTCTCTTTCTGCCTTTTTTCTTCTAATTGGAGCCTTTTAATCTCCGCCTCCCTATCCGCCTCCAATGCCCTAGCCTCTCTGTCAGCCTCAGTCTGCAACCACTTGATTTCTTTTTCAGCCTCAAACTTTCTTCTTGCTTCTAACTTCTTATCTTCTCGTGCAATAAATTTATCAACCTCTGATGTTACATACTGGACCAGCTCTGGTCCATCCATGCCCATCTCTTTAGCAGTCTGCACAGCGGCAGATCTGAATTTGGCTAGATCAGCCATTCTAACTCAAGCAGGTCTAATAAGGTTCTAAGACAATCTTAAACTTAACTAAAATAAATACTAACTATAATTAACTAATTACTACTGGCTGTGACAACTTATCAACTGTAAATCTCCACTTAAATTATTATTATCTTTCTTAGGGGGTGTTTCTAACCTCTAATAACAATAGTAATACAATCTTGAATTTATGTACTAATGCTAATTTTTATTCCTGGAGTTAGTTAATATATGTTGTATGAGATTCCTATTTCAAACATTCATCTAACTATGCCATATTTTAATCCCGGACCTACAGAGCCCAATATATGCGGTGGGTTTTGATGTTAAGAAGGTTGGTGTGTGGTAAAGTTGTACTTGAGTGAGGTCAAGCTGTGAAGGCCTCTGATGTAGACAATTGATAGCTGTGTTACAGAGAACCTTTCTGCTACCACCTACGATCTCACTCCAAGTTATATTTTGACCTACTATGCTTGAGAGATATGTTTAGTGTCTAGGGTAATGTAAGAGTGATGTTAAAGAACCTCAATACAAAAACATACACACACATATATTAAGTACTATGATAGACTCAACTAACTCCAGTTGTTAAATTTTATATTTTAGAATTTCTTTTGTTAATCTTTATTGGTCCTGAGCTTAAATTTGTTTTGGTCAGGACTACCTATCAATGAGAATCATATTATATATATATATATATATATATATATATATATATATATATATATATATATATATATATATATATATATATATATATATATATATATATATATATATATATATATATATATATATATATTTACATAAAAAGGAGAATATGTCCAAAGTACATTGTCAAAAATTTTCAATTGGTGTTATTTAATCTATTTTAACTAACTGGTACTTGGAGGCAGGTTGGGGATTTTCATCATCCCAAAGTTCTGTTGTTTCACCTATGATTGTTTATTTTATTCTTTGGGAGGAAAGTTTATTTATATACAGGAGATCTTTCACAGTCACTGATAAGTTGTCCCAGGCCAGATATTAAAACTTATCTGGACCCTGGAATCACAGTAGTTGTAGTTGGTTTGGCCAAACACCCCAGTCTCCTCTGGTCTTGAATTTCTTTACTATAAGCAGGTACCAGAGACTCTTCGAAATCGTGCAGAAATTCTCAATCAGCAATTACCATCACCAGACAAGTGCCAGCAGAAACCCCTGTAAATGAAAGTTATGTTTCTGTCTTAACATCAAACTAACTCCTGTTAATTTACAGGTAATAATACATTTAACACAAAATAACTTGGTCAGCTCTCTCTGACCAACCTAGCTTCTCCACTCTAGTGTGATGGAACAAATTGTACCAGTTTTCTTTTCTTTTCCCTAATGGCTGCTACGCCTATGTCATTCCAGCAGTAATCTTTTCCATGCAATACGATAGGTGTAATGCTCCTGTATGACCATCATATATAGTCCTGTAGTTCTAAACTTCTTGGATAGTCCATTATATGATGGATCAACATCTAGGCCATGCCTAAGTCTGCCATGGAACCACCTAATTACAATCTTTTTATATGGCCTTTTCTTACACTCTACCCTTTTTAAATTAAATGTTAATAAAATCAATCTTACCACATATTCAAGGAAATATAAACAAGTAAACGATGACTAGGCAATAGAATATGGCACACTTTCAGCACTGCCCCTGTCCAGACTGCTTTCTGTTATTAGTATTAAAAAAAAAAGCACAAGTCTGCTCATCGTTGCTTGCTCCTCAGAATATTTTGAAAAAATGGCAGCGAGCAGCCTACATTTTTTGATAATATAAAAGGCTTTGGCCAATCGGACCAAGCATGTCTTTATTTTGAATGAACGTAAAAAAAAAAAAATCTCAAACCACTATGCGTTACTACTACCAACTATATTTGTATTTTTAGGTCAGCCAATAATATTTCGCCTTGCTTTAAATACTATCCAATCCAATTCCCCGTACCTTCTTTCCCCAAAGTTGTTTTCAAAATTATGCCATAAAAAAATTAAGCAAGCATGACTTTTCCTGACAGTCTGTTGGATCCTCTATAGTATTATGGCTATAATTTGGTCATTTAGTGGACTATTTGTGCAACTGATAACATATTCTTGCTCAGAATCTCCCAAGGCACCCGAATATATAATTTTTATGGCCCTAGGTTTCTTGGTTCAGAATTCCATATTTTTTCTATGCTAGTTGTTTATTTCTAGAGACTACCACCTGTTCACTTCTTTTCCATGTACTTTCAACCTATTTACGAGAATCATCCGTATTACGTTAGAATTACGTCATTCTCAATAAGAGTTAAGCCTGGTTTCGTGACCCAGCTGTCTACATGTTCTTACTTTTACATCGTATTTTGAAAATCGCTCAAGGCAAGTCTTGCCACTGCGTTGCTATTGGCTTTTAGTTTGAAATCAACGCGAAACGAATTAGCATTGGGCCATCTATCCTTCTCTTCCCCCGTTTTCCTATATACTTTGTCTTCTAGGCAAACATTTGTTTGAACTTGGAAAAAGTGTTACATTTAATCTCAAGGTCACTTAGGAACATTGAGTACATTTTATTCGGCCATAAGGCGTTATCAAAACTAATACACTGGCGGCGTGGGTGAAGACGCCAATTCTCTACCAAATTTTTAATTCTATCTTATTTTTGACTTTATGCACTTTAATATTATATTCTAATTTAGATATTGTATTTAGAATATCGTCACATCATGCACAACCTCAACTGAGTTCCCTCGCCTTGTACGAAATGTGTGAACAAGCAGTAGTCCTGCTCTGTGTTTGTCTCTGTCACGGATTGCCTCTTCTGCTTAGCAGTAGTGGTCCAACAAATGCCAAAATTCAAGAGTATCTAAACTGGGTCGTCAAAGATGTTTACCTTCGCTCAAGATTAATCTTGGCAGAGATATAGATAGAAATGTATTGGCGCTTCTATCCGAAGGAAGTCTTCACAAGATAATTCAGAAGTCAAGAACCATGCGGCATAGGGCTGAGCAATGGTTAACTTATATCTGTCCGTCGCCTTTTGTGAAGGATTTAAGCAATGGTTTTTATCCCGTTCAAGCCCCCAGTTGGTGTAATTCAAAGAAATTTCTTTTTTAAGTAATGGCTCTATAGATGAAAATATATCTATGTAAAGATAGATGTATGTTTTAAAGAATCTTGCTCAAACGTTCGCTTTCATGCATATAAAAACTGAATCGACTATGATTGTTTAGTTTTAAAACAACACGTAACAAATTTAATAATGAATTAGTTATTAACAGTTAAAATAAGGAAGGAATGATGAATTTTGCTGTAAATACAAGTTTTCGTCACGGAGACGTAGGTGAGGATTTATCAAAGTCCGTTGCTTTCGCCTTTTTTGCAAGAAAACTTAACTCTAGGTGAGTCCTGTCGCCGTGGTTTTCATCCCTTCTTGGTGATGAGGTTACTTCTCTCACACGCGTGGCGTAGTAACTTCAGTACTTCGAACCGTCTGATAGCTTGTAACCAAAAGTAGTCTTGTACCACGAACTTTTAAAAAGACAAAATAGAAAACAAATGCTTCTGCTAAGTACATTTGTAGGCTGCCAATTAACAGGCGCATTCTCGATGTGCACCCACCAATGTTAATCTCTCAGAAGAATTAAATTCCCGAGTACACAGTGAAGCTAAGGTAAGATGAATAAAATTCAAGATATTCCTCAGGGTATTAACTGGGAAAATGTGTCTGGACAGCGCGAATAATGAGTTGACTGAGTTACAGTTAACAAAGTGCATATATCTCACAAAATATTATACACTTTAGGCATATGTGGTGTAATCATCATTCATCACTGCTCCATTCCGAGTCTGGGATCACCTCTGCTGTCGGATCACCTCTGCTCCACACGACTAGCTAGAAGAAATCACCAGCGTTTGCTGTAGTGGTTTATGAATATACTAGTTTCATTTGTTGAGGTTGCCAGCCTCATATATAACCACTTAGCAAGAAAACAAGTCAAATTTACATTTGTAAAATAATTGTTACACTTACCCTTCATTTTTAGGAATACACTATCTCCTCGCGTAGGGTAGAATGGACTCGAGCAATTTAGGTTATATGCTCTCGAACCAATTGGTCTGGAAATTTTGAATCTCTTGTATGATGGGCGAATCTGCGAAACACTTGGTCTGGGAAAGTTTCTCTTATGACGGGTGATCCAATTCCTATGTTTCCGGTCTTGGTTTTTAAAGTCCTAGTCCCTTAAGTTTTTCAGTCTCTGTATTTATAAAGGCGGGCTTACTTATAGGGTTTTAAGTTTCTCAAATTCGATCTGTTACTTATAATATAGGAATTCTAAGTCCGATGTCTCACTGGCTTCTGGGAATCGCTATATGACGTGCGCTGCAGTCTCTCTATTTTCGCTAGATTATGTTTCCCACTTCTCAGTTCACATCACAGATGGTGCTTCCGTCGGATGTTCCAATGGAATTCATAGTTTATTCCGGCTTCTTACTTTTAATCCATTGGTAAGCTCTTTAGCACTGGGTTGGGGTGTTTAATTTCAAAATATCCCCCACGTGTTTTAAAATATTAAATGTAATATTCCAACGCGTGACCTCTGTCAAATCATGCGATAATATTTCCGGTGGCATCTTGTGAAACCTCACAAAGCAAATCTGTGCACTGATTACATGTCCAGATGCTTTCCTGCCAATATTGACTGGCCAGACAGATTTATCTGTAATAAAGATACGGACAGCGCCAGCGGATGCGATAATCTAATTATCACCTGTGCGTGTGACTTCCCCAGACTGATTTCTCACACGGACAATAGTGACTTCCTTAGAACCGATCGTGCACGACCAACCTGTGTCAACAGAGGATCGTCGCCATCAAAGGTTGGCGAGGCGACTCACAGAGATGAACGTATTACCGCTGACCGGTGGTAATGACTGGGTATTGTTACGATAATACCACAGTTCACCTGGCGGAAAGTAAATAAGTGTGAGAAGTGGTCACAGTAAAAGTATGTAAGGGCAATACATATGCCAAATAAAAGCGATTGGTGAGAAAATGAAGAAAAAGAAATGGTACTGCCGGAGGCTTGAAGATGTGAGAGATCACACACAAGAGCATGTTCAGACGTTCTGTGACAGTCTCATTATAGATCCGCGAGTATTACACGGGGCGAAATTGTTGTTGTTGTTTAACTTAGGCTGCTGAGCTTCTCGCTCTTTAACAGCCAATACCAAGTCGAAGACTACATGGTATTATCTAACTGTATATCTAGGCTTTTCCTGTGGCATTTCTGCCATTCCGAAACGTGTTGAAGTCGTGAGCTTCAGTTTCTCTAGCTTTGCTTGCATTTAAAGAGTTGTCACATCTGGTCCCAAACTAGAACAGCGAGGCATACTGTGCATTCCCCGCCATCCAAGGGGACTCTCCAAATATGCAGAGCTAAAATACTACACTCTGGTTCTGGGCTTTCCCAAGGAATTGTCACGTCCTGCACAGAGCCTTTTCTCGGCTTCCCCTGCCTATCACTGGGTCCATAGTGAGATCCTTCTGCATGCAGCCAACCAAATCAAAGCCAAAGAATTACTACTGAAGCTCAAGTTACGTCTCCAAGCTCAGTGTGCAATGCTGGGTTCTCAACAAGTTTCACCACGGGGGAAATCCCGCGAAGTGTGTGGATGATTTCAAGAGTCAATGAGGATGTTATTAGCCTCACAGGCATACGTTCCCTTCCACCTACGTATATTGTAGCATTGTGCATAGCTGGTGGTCATATAAGGATGACTCCAGTTATGCTTCCATGCATACACGGGTGGAAATAAAATAATACGCCTGACTAATTTAACAAAATAGCCAATCCGCTGAAATGTGGAATAAACCTGCAGTCCTACACACTGGCCTCTGATACGTAGCAAATTACTATAAATCAGGACAACACAGTGAAAACACGTATACGAAAGCCAAAATCCCTAATAAGTCCTAAATACTAAATTGCGGGTTGTACAAACTCAAGATTTAAAAACAACTGCTACAGAAACCACTACATACGGCAGGGGTTCCCAACCTTTTTAGGTCCCCGTATCCCCTTAGCTTTTAGTAAACCTTGCCTTACTCAATGTTAGAATAAATACATTCTAGAATTTACCATGCATATGCAAACTAGAACATAAATAAACGTATTAATTAATTTTTCATTAGAACAAATGTATGCGGTATATAACAACATTCGTTAGTGTGGTAAAAGTTGTTAAATGTTTGTCAGAACATTGACAAACACCAGTGGGACCATTGATACTGTTTCTTAGCAGCTAAAAGTTTTATTCTCGGCAAAGTGTTTAAAAGCAATACCAGCATGTCTTGTTTAGCCTTCAATTTTTTTCCTACTTTGGATTAGGTTCAGAACAAGACTGTCCATTATCTCTCCAATCCACACACTTTTTTTTCACAACCACTACTGCTGTTTTAATATTACAGTAGGAAAATATAAACATTTACTACATTTTCTCCGTACCCCCAAGACAAGCTGCTCGAACTCCGTGGGTACATGAACTCCAGATTGAGAACCCCTGACTTAATGATATACGAAGGTCTTTAGCGACCATGTTCTGCAAACGATGACTTCATGTTAACGTAAGAGAGATTGATCGACGATAAACAAATTAAAAGTTAGATGTTATCAGTCAACAAGCACTTTGTTTTATTAATTTCACATTCAATTTTGTTGTTGTTGTTGCTATGCTCCAAGGAAAGAACTGATGACGTAAAGATGTGTACATGTACTTGTAATACTGTAAAAGCGTTCTTAATTTCTGTTTCATTTTACCAATACCTATAAAACAATATGATTTTGCGACATAAACTTGGCTTCAATGATTGTCATAACTTATGTGGATAAGGATACAAGAGTGGTGAAGTTTTAGTAAAAATGAATTCTAATCGCCAAAACAATCACTGTCAGTCGATGCAAATATTGAGCCAAGTGGCGCTGTGGTTAGTGCACTGGCTTCCCTTGCCGGGATTTTTTAGATCGCAAACGGCTCCGGGGTCGACCCAGACATATTAGTTGGGTACCAGAGTTTAAAAAGAGCCGGCGTGATGCTGATCACATCGCTCCTAGTGTGCGGTATGGTCAAGAACGTATGGGCCTAACACCATATTCCCCATATGCCTCAATGGGCATGTAACGGAATACTTTACCTACACTCCCCGATGCAACTGTAAGCCTATTGTATTAATCCACACAGTGGAAACCAAGAGTGATGACGTGTTTGAATTTCCTTAAGACGTCCAATCATTCTCTCTCTCTCTTTGTTTTTTCAAGGGCTTGATATCTCATATTGATCTCTTCTGTTATGATTACGTTTGTGAGTAAATATTTACACATATTTCAGTAATAACATATAGCCGATTTCCTAACATACTTTAAGTGTTTTTCCGCTATATTATTTTTTTTTCTACAGACACAGGTGTATCACAGAAGGCTGCTCTTGACTTACTCAAGACCATTTGCTCATGGAGTTCCTACATGTGTGAATATAAACTATCAGAACGACGAATGATTCCCTTCGATCAATGTTACACGTGAATGACGGCTGAATAAATTCTAGTAAAGCTGTGAAACGCCCTTCTCAGTCTGTCCCATATTTTGCTGTTTTAATGGCATATGCTTTTTAATTTAATGTAAATAATGATTATGGAAACTGCCTTCGTCCACGTGGCATCTGTAACCAGTCTGCGGCTTGAGTGTACATTCTACAAACTTATGTGAAGTTGACGTAACCACCAGACGATACAATCCGAGTGATTAGATACAACTGTTTCACTGATTCTTTGGAGTGTATGGAGCAGCTATCCCCTTTACTAATTGCACGTAATCTAGAATTACGAGAAAAACAACTACCTACTTATTATACATGTTCACTTGTGAAAAAAATCCTGCTGGTCTGCAAACTTTATAACTACTCGTCTACGGAAGTTTCTATTTTCTTGTAATATAAATGTTGTAGATACTCCATACGACCAAAGTTGATTGCAGTAGAACTGTGGCATAAGCTTAAGAAAATATAATATACACTAGTGAGTTTGTTATTTACTTCAGTCTATTGATGGTAGAACAGTAATAAAACAAAAAGGAAGGTTGTGTAGCCAAGGTTCGGAATGTTAATATAAGGTATTTCGCATTCCACACAAAAGTTAGGTTAACATTCTACACAACTTCATAACTTATGGAGTCTCTCTCAAGTACAGATGCTTCTTCAGCAAACGAAAATCAAAGGAGCACTGGTTATTACACTGTTCATGTTGAACAAATAACCGAAATACTTAGTGAGAATGGAAGGAAAACATTTGAAATTATCAACTTCGTGATCATTTCTGGCACAATTGGTATGCTTGGAATTTCAGCCAACATTATTAACATAATCATATTCTGTAAACAAGGTCTCAACACTACGGCAAATATTGCTTTCTTTGGTTTGGCAATATCTGATTTATGCTGTCTAATATGCTTGGTCTGGGTGTCCATTTGCTTGAATCCTCTATTTGCCAACTCGGGGGTGCCATGGGTCATGATACATGTATTGTTTCTGACAGGCTCGTGGCCACATGTCTGCTTCTGTAGAATTACAAGCTACATTACAGTTTATATTACTGCCGAGAGATATATAAGTATATCAACACCACTGAAAGTGAAACAAATCATCACACCCAGAAGAACAACAATAATTCTCTGCGTCATTTACACAGTGAATATATTGACCCTCATTCCTGAATACAGTACCTCTTGTCTAGGATGGACCTACTTTCATGAAATAAACCGAACACTTCTAGCAATAAAATTTAAAAGCAACAGAGAAGAGTTAGAGGGAGTGGAACATATTCTACACGCTATCCTAGGAATGGTATCATTTCCTGGTGTCATTATTTTCACAGCTTTGTTAATGTTCAAGCTAAATCAGACATCGAAATGGCGCAAAATTGCAACTTCACGTCATGAGCAACGAGGATCCATATCTAACCGAGACCAGAAGACAGCGAAGATGGTAGCTCTGATAGCGTGCGTACTTATTGTCTGTTATACACCTGGTTCTGTCATAGCTATGACGACTTTTATAACTGGACCCGAGTTCAACATAATGGGCAAATATTATAACATATTGATGGCAGTCTGGTCTTTTGCATACATTTTCCAATCCGTCAACTCTAGCGTCAACATTGTCCTGTATTACAACATGAGTTCGAAATATAGAAAAGTTGTCGAGGAGCTGTTTTTTAAAACCTTTTACAGCTGGAGTGAGAAAAAAAGGGTTTTCAGAACATGACAGGTGGTAACTTATGTATTATTAACAGGACTTTATCTATCGTATGTTCTGTATAATGCTTTTCCTTTCCAGACAATAAATAATAATAATATGCAAATAAATGCATGTCTCTTTTTATTGCATCAAGAGGTGCTTGTTTCGATTGTCAATATTGCACAGATTTAAGTTGTCACAACGACATGAAAACCACGTTTATATATATATATATATATATATATATATATATATATATATATATATATATATATATATATATATATATATATGTGCGGCTGAAGGAATGGCTATAGGCCTAAAGCTTGGTGGAATGTGTCACATGCCACAGCTCAAAGCATTCATGGATGACACAACAATTCTGACATCAGATGAACATCAGGCCCGGAGGATGTTAGCACGCCTGGATGAACTAGTCAGCTGGTCCAGAATGAGCTTCAAACCCAAGAAGTCGAGAAGCCTATCAGTCAGGAAAGGGAAGATAGCAGAGGTCATATTCACGGTTTCCAGCCAAAGAATCCCTACTGTCATTGAGGAACCTGTTAAAAGTCTTGGCATGGTGTACGATGCCTCTTTAAAAGACTCGAAGGCAGTGCAACAGACAATAGAAATGGCAGACAGAGGACTACAGATCATAGACCAAAGCAGACTCCTGGGAAAGTTCAAACTGTGGTGCCTCCAGTTCATGTTGATACCGAAGTTGCTGTGGCCACTGCTTATATATGAAATAAGCACAAGTACAGTGGAAGCTATAGAGCAGAAGGTCAACAAGTTCATGAGAAAATGGCTAGGGGTACCACCAAGTCTGTCAGATGTAGCACTGTACTGCAAAAAGTCAAAACTTCTGTTTCACTTCAAGTCAGTTGTTGAAGAGTACAAAGTTGGAAAAGCAAGGCTTGCAATGATGCTACGCGAGTCAGCTGATGACGTGGTTAAGTCCATTCAGCCAACACTGAAAACGGGAAGGAAGTGGAGAGTGGAAGAAGCTGTTGATGCTGCCCAAGAGTCACTCAAATTGAGAGAGGTAATCGGATACACACAAACGAATAGACGGGGATTTGGGCATGGTGACATCCGCTGGTGGTCCAAGGCATCAAGCAGGGAGCGCAGAGACATGGTAGTTCAGGAGATACGAGGAGCTGAGAATGATAAGAGGTTGCAAAAAGCAGTGCAGCAGGTCCAACAAGGCCAATGGACTACATGGGAAGGAGCCCTGCAAAGGTCCTTGACATGGAATGATATATGGCATATGGCACCTCTTAGGCTCAGCTTCGTGGATAGATCAATGTATGACCTGCTGCCGTCGGCCACCAACCTTGTGAAATGGGGAAAGTCGGATGATGAGCAGTGCCAGGGGAGGCAGACACTTAAACACGTGCTCTCAGCGTGTAAGGTGGCATTAGGGCAAGGGCGATACACTTGGCGCCATAACAAAGTGCTAAATGAGCTTGCTGCGACAATAGATCAGGCAAGAATGAAAGCGAATAGCAAAGTCCGGCCAGACACCGCAAACACATACTTTCTGAGGGCAGGAAAGTTAGCACACCCCAAACCGAGTAAACCTGGTAGCAGTTTACCATCTCTTCTTGACTGTGCAAACGACTGGGAGATGGCGGTAGACCTACCTGGACGGGGGGCATATCCAGAGAGTATCAGAAAATCGCGAAGACGGCCGGATATAGTGCTTCATTCTTCAGCAACGCTTCAGGTCATACTGATTGAACTGACCGTGCCATTTGAATCCAGATTAGACGAGCAACATTCATTCAAAGCGGCCAAGTATAGCGATCTGGCCGCGGATCTGAGACACGATGGATTCAGTGCAAAGGTCATGGCGGTTGAAGTGGGCGCAAGAGGGCTTGTGGCTGCATCGGTGTATGATTTATTGAAACTGTTGGGGCTGAAGGGACAGTCTAGAACAAGGGCACTGAAGAGGCTTAGTGAAACTGCCGAAAAGGCATCAGGCTGGCTGTGGAACAACCGCAATGGGCAATGAAAATCTTGACAATAAACGCTGCGGTACAGAAAACACCAAACATTTTCTAAGTCCACTGTGGTGGGTTTTGATGTTATTAAGTGTTGTTGCTATGTTTACTTAGTGTACTGAGTGAGGTCAGCTGTGAAGGTCCCTGAGGATAACAGTTTATGTGAGTTTACAGGGTACCTTACTACTACTACCCTACGACCTCAATCAGACTTATTCTTGACTAGTATGTCTGATAGCTACGTCTACTGTCTAGGGTAATGAAAATGTGGTGTGCGGGTAATTAAGTACACAAACAAACACACAAACACTAATATTAATCTCTATGATTAAGTCAACTGACACTGTGGTTAAAATTTAGTAATTTACAATTTTTTTCAAATTTATTTTGTCCTGAACCTAGTTTTCTTCTGGTCAGGGCTTTCAACTCAACATTAATCAATTTCAATAGAATTTACATATAATCAAGTAAACACATGAAAGACCTGTACATATACATAATTTAAATTTGTTAATATTAGTACTAAAACTAAAGTCTTTATTAACTAGTGCTTGATGTAGGGTCGGGGTATTTTCATCATACCCAGTCATTCATTTAACAGTGTTCATTTGCTCTTTAACAGGATTGATGGTGGAAAAGTTTATTAGTTACACAATGGAGTTTCTATTATTTAGTACTCGTTGATGAATCTCAGCAGGCCAGGTCTTTAACACTTATCTGGCCTGTGACGATTGAAGATAGTTGTTGCTTAGGCCCACTCCTCCCATGCGCTGAGGTAGTATGGTAGGCATCTCATTTCATACAGTGTTGTACTCTTCAGAATATCTGGCACTAGCACAGTGCCAGACAAAGAAACTCACAATTCAAAAGAAAACACACAGGTACGTTGAAATAGCACAAACTCAGCTGATCTGCTGGCTGGACTATGGCGTCCGTATTCCTTATATTATTTATTTATATTCAGTGGATGTCACACTTCACAACATCGACGATATGCTTCTATGGACAGTCTTAAACAAAATGGCAACGAGCCGTCCAATTTTCGAATAATCTTAACTGTGTTGACCAATCAGATAGGAAAGCCAATCTTTTTAAATTCAAAATTTTACACTAAGGTCCAAATTTGGTCCAATGTGTAGTGTATTTCTGTCGGTCGGTCTGTCCGAACTTGGCATTCCCCAAAAATGGACTTGGTTTTGGCCCAACACTTAAAAAAAACACAATATTCAGTTTGAGCTATCCCATAATTTCTACCCCGTGTCTACCCCTTTTCCTACAGAACACATGACCCTTTTCCTGCTTTTACTCAAGGACGCGTCAAAATGTAACCGCTAGTGACTGCAAAACGAACATCTGTCTGCTAGTCTGCACCGAACAAATCAGTCTTTTGTCAATAACTTCCGAGTTATCTGTCCGTCCTTTTATTTGAAAGCATATTATTTATCAGGAAAAGATAAGCTCTTAAACTAGCAAACTTTTGTGATTCTAAACCTATTAATAAGGAATTCCATATTTTTTCCATGTTAGTCTTGAAATCTATAATCTACCACTCGTTCACTTCTTTTACCGCTATTTTCAAACTAATTACGAGAATCGTCTGTATTACGTTGGGAATTACGTCATTCTCAATAAGAGCTAAGCCTGTTCTCGTGACCCAACTGACGAACATTTTTTAACTTTCGTCGTATTTCAAACAACTAACTACAAGTTCGCGCGTATGCTAGGCTTAGATTCAAACCCCGTTTGCAGACGGCATCATTTTTCTCTTCCCTCCTTTTCTTACCCCGTCTGAACGAATAGGCCTTTCGTGTCTCCATGTTATAATTAATTTTTTTCAATGACAATAGAAAACAAGGGTACGGTCTACCAAAATCAACGCGCTTGTGGCGTGGGCGAAGAAGCAGCAGCGTATCATAACTATATTTTATCCCTACATTTTATTTTAACGTTTATATTTATAATGGATGATTTTATCGCTGTATCAATGTATTCAATCACACATCTCCCCACTTGAGAACATGCACTAATGCAAGTTCCAAAACCAGTGATACATATAGATAAAATTAACTCCTTACGCCTGCTGAATACTCTAAATTTGATCACAGGGGTGCCTACTGAAGAAATCTGCACCGACGTTCTGCGACCCCGGAATATATTCAATTGTAAATTGATATGGCTTTAATAATAACGACCATCGTAATAATCTGGCATTTTCATGCTTGGCCTGTGATAAGTATACGAGAGGCTAATGATCCGTTTGGACCACGAATGTTCTACCATATAGATAGATTTTGAACTTTTTTTTCGCCCAGATTAACGCTAAACACTCTTTTTTGCTTGTGGAATAGCCTTGTTCCGCTTTGTTCAACTTGCGGCTAGCATAAGCGACTGGGTTCAGTTCCCCGTTGGGTGAAGAGGACCTTTGCAACAAAGTAGCCCCCAGGCCCACATTGCTTGCGTCCGTTCTCACCACAAACTCCTGAGTCAAATCAGGCAATTTGAGAATAGGCTTGCTAGTGCGTTTTTCCTTTAACTCTTGGAATGCCAATTCACACTGCGCTGACCAAACAATTCTATCTGGATTTCCCTTGCGAGTCAAATCAGTCAGAGGAGCACATATAGAGTTAAAATTTTTGATATATTTTTGGTAAAAACCACACAACGACACGAATGATCGCACGTCTTTCTTTGTTTGAGGCCTAGGTGCTCTCTGCAATTTTTCCAAGTTCTTGGGGTCAGGGGTCATGTTACCCTGATATACAGTATGTCCCAAGAATTCCAACTCTTTGCATCCAATACAACATTTTGTTGGTCTAGCAGTCAAGTTTGCTTCTCTGAGCCTATCAAATAGCATATTCAGAGAGTTAACGTGTTCTTCAAATGTTTCTGTAGCGATGAGGATATCATCCATGAAATTCGTGATACATGGATTATTCAAGGGATCCAACAATTTGCGCATCATCCTAGAAAACACACTCGGAGCATTTTTCAATCCAAATGGCAACATGTTGAATTCATAATGTCCTTCCGAGGTGCTAAAAGCTAAATAAGGTCGAACCTCAGACTTCACTGGAATCTGGTAATAGCCTTTGCTAAGATCCACCTTCGACAAATATATTGCCTTGTTCAGTCTGGCAAATAACTGTTTGGTGTCCGGTAATGGATCCACCTGACCTTCTGTGACAGCATTCAGTTTCCTGTAATCTATGCACAGTCTATGTTCCCCAGACGGTTTCCTCAACAAAACTACACTGGAGCTATAAGGAGATTCACTGTGAGAAATAATCCCTTCTTTCAACAAATAATCTATCTCCTCTTTCAATGCTTTCTCCTTAGCAAATGGAACAGAATAGGCTCTCATACAGATTTGTGTTGAGTCTACCAGCTTCATATCATACTCTAGCAAATTAGTATGCCCCGGTTTGTCTGTTAACACATCTGTATGTTCCTCCAGAACCTGTTGAACTCCCTCTGATTTTTAGTCAGGTGCTTACTGACTTTTACTTGTGCGGCTGTCTCACAGGAGTGTAGGGGTATTCATATGAAGTGAGTGGTTCCTTTTTCATTTCGGTTGCGATAGCCAAGGTCAGTAAAGGGGTGCCTTCTTGGATTTGTCTGTCCAGATACTTCTTTAAAAGGTTCACATGATATATTTTCTCCTTCCTCTTTTTGTCAATTTTATAATTTGTTCTAGACACCTTCTCTAGAACTGTATATGGACCTTGCCATCCAATTTGCAACTTATTATTGCTGCCGGGTAGTAGAAGAAGCACTTTCTCTCCCACAGCTAATTCTCTGTCCTTTGCTTTCTTATTAAAATAAGCTGCATGTTTCTTCCTGGCTTGTCTCAAATTATCATTTGCCAGTTTCCATCCAGCTTTCAGACGAGTGGTCAGCTCGTTCACATAGTTATATGATGAGGTAACAGTTTCCTCTGCCTTCTCATCTGTCCACGTCCTTAACAAGGCTACATATGGACTTGTAATTTTACAAACTTATTTTTCATGGCACCTGTCAGGTCCTTTACATTGGAAGCCTTATAGTGAGGACGTTTCTTCCTTTAATCATCACTCACAAATCGTCCACTACCAATTCTTTTCTTGGGGTTTTCTCCCCACTTAAATTTCCTTGTGAGAGATCTTGGCTCTCTTTTTTCTTCCTCCAGTTCACATAATTCCGACCGAGGGATTGTCGGCTTATTCTGGGGTAGAATTACTCTTTGTACTCGCCGCATAGTGGCCATTCTCAAACATTCGATTGAAGACTGTGTGTGAAAAGGGGGTTCCCATTCCACTTTGTCTACAAATTTAAATTTAATTTTATTTTAAGTCCTAAGTTTGCAACGTGGCGTTTCTAGGTCCTGATCAATTTCCCCACTTGTGGGTGTTCCCTCATGAAATATGCCACAGGCTTCTACAAAATTCTCAATGTCAACCATTTCATCTGGCCAATAATATTTTTGAGCCACCTTTTGGATGATGGTACCTATTTTCTCATGGTCCCCATCTTTTCCAACATGTAAGGTCCTTATTACCTCTGCATTATACATTTTAGGAAGTACCAGCTGTCCCTGACCATTGGATCCAGTTCCAGCCCTCCTATAAATCAGTTTATTCTTCATATAATAATCTCCCTTGCTTGGAGGTGTGTGACATTTGGGCAATTTTTTAAAACATGGCTTGAGTGTCCTATCCTCAGCCTGCGTCTTCCTCATCTCCTCTGGATGAGCATTTATAGGTTCACCTTCTTCCTCCTTTGACTGTGACCTGGTCTGCACTGTCGCCATGATCACAGGTCTCTTGGGATTCCCCAAGAAGACTTATCTACACCCCACTATCAGAGGGTAGATTGGTTCATCTGTCACTGCTGCTCTGATTTCTCCTTCCACATAGCGAGTTTTCACAGTTATCCTTGCGATGGGAAGTGTCATGAGTGGTATGTCCTTAGTCGCCCCATGTATTTCCACTGTTTCGGTGGTATACTGACCTGGGTTCACTAGGCTAGAACTCACAACTGAATCAAAATCCAAACCTGTATCATATAGGCACCTTATGGTGACCCCGTTACAAATAACATCCTCACAAACTGGAGGGTGATAAGGTTCCTGCTGTCCAGTAGGTTTAACCTTTAATCTCTGGTTCCCCGATTTCATTGCAGCAAGGTTAGAAGGTTTCCTTTTACAAACTTCGGTGTTATGGTTGTCCTTCCTACACCATTTACACCACCTCTTTCCTTGGTTAAAAGGTTTTCTTTAATTATATTTTTGGTCATTGAACTGTGAGTTTCTATCACGATAATCATTTCGTGGCCTATCAAAGTTTGTCTTACCTTTGTTACCTTGTTCTTATGTATCAAATTTATTAGAGTGCTGTGTGACCTTAAAAATCTCTATATGTTTCTTTTTAGTGCCAGCTACCTCTGCCTGGGCTGCTTGATACCTCTCAGCGACATTCAATACCTCACCCAACCTCTCTGCACCTTGTTCCATGAGAAACTTTCTCAGGTCTGGAGCTGTCGTAGATTTTCGATAGGGGGATTAAGACTTGGGTTGGTCCCTTCTGAATAGATTAGAATAAGTGATAGTCACAGTGAGAAGTAGTAATAGCAATAGATTTCCACGAGTGAGATGGTAGAAATGTGATAGAGGCTGTCTCTGAAATCAAGAAATCTTCTCTCTTTCACCTATCTTCTACGACAGATTTAGATTGAGTCAGACAGTCTACACACACACACACACACACACACACATATATATATATATATATATATATATATATATATATATATATAAAACCACTCACATGCACGCACATACAAGACGACAGTTATACGTACAGACGTAGGAAAAAACTATGACAATGATTATATGAATAGTTTTGGGATAAACGAACTGACCGACACGCTGGAATAAATTTTATGAGTAGTTTATTTATCAAGACTAAACTTCTCTCACAACATATCAAATCACATCAAGCATATACAAAAAAAATCATAAACACAAAATCAAGAAATGCTACCAGAATGATAGACCCGTTGGTATGATCCTTCCCTCGAGTTATAGCTCACAATCCCGTTAGAAGAAAGTGATAGCCCAAAGAGTCACAGATACATATGATTTAGTCTAAAATTCTTCCCCTTTAAGGTATGAACAGACTGGATACTCTGATCTAGTCTAAGGGAATATATATATTTATATAGTTAGCAATACCTTGCATAAAGAAATGTTATGTCAGCAAAAAATGAATGGGTGTCAAATTACCACCATAAAGGGATCGCTCAGTCCTGCATTCACTCTATTCATTCAACTGTGTAGACGTGCATTTTTTTGTTACACTCACAGCTTGGGTAGCCACTTCGGGAACAAAAAAAAAAAACAATATTTTTAGGACTTGCCCATACAGAATCTTCAATGGTAATCTTGGCCAAGAAAACCGCAGGTCCAAAAAGACGGGTTGAATTCACTACTTCCGGGACCGTTCTCTTGGGAATACTATTGTTTTGGATGTCTCTTTAAGTCACATAAAATTGTCCAGACACGAGCGTTTATAGCGAGCACAGTGTCAACATCTTAGATTTCAAACGAATGAGGAATGTCAAGTCGGCACCTTCTCTCAGTATAGGAATTTAGTTGGTCACACCACCACTTGTCAACAGTGTCGGGAAAGTTACTGATTGAAATATAATCTTGCCACAAAGGCTGGAAAACACTAGAGTGTTCTCAGGAAGAATCAAATCAGGCTCGATGACCCGTTACTTCTTTAAAAAACTTTAAAGTTCTTGCAAAAGTTATACATCAAATCTTTAAAGTAAGAATGTTTGTTGTTTTCTTCACAGATTTATCTCTTTACTCAAACGCTGGCAAAGTTTGGGTACCACAGTTTCACTATATATAAATGGAAAGAACACATATCAAATAATTATACATACTATAACTGATAATTTAAACTGCAAGCGTAGCTTGTCTTATAGTTTAACACTTCCCGTGGAATAAGTTATATTTATAAAATCAATCATCATGAATTAGGTATACCTACGTGTTCCGTCACCACTCATGACGCATCTAGGATTAATAAAGTTAGTTTAGAAAGTTTATACTCGTCTGATTATTTTAGCAGTAAAATTAAATTCCTTAATAGCCGACTGAGTTTAAGCTAGAAATATAATTTCTGTTTTCCACTGTAACTCGTCACTATAAAATAATACAGACTATATAAATTAAGCGCTCTGCACCAAATCTAACTAGTGAAATAAAATAAGCGATTTAACACTTTAAACACTTCACAAAATACTAGAATATTAATACCATATTTTACCTCCAAACAGAATTACAGTTTCACCACGACTAGGATAATTCACTAGATAGGTATTTAGAAGCTCGGCAAAATTTGACGTGAAACTAATCACTTCGCTATACAAGCTTCATTCACTAGCACGAGTGATTCTGTCTACTGCAAGTTGGAGAATGCCCAGAAACAAGTTTCAGACTCTGGTTATATCTATTACCAGACAAAGAGGTGAACGTTAGAATTCGTAAAACGAAGTACTCTCCCCTTTCCGTTTTTAACGATTACGTTTAACACCTAAACGCATGCCGTAACTGCCACCTACTGACCGAGAGGGCGCGTGTCAGTTGCGAATCTCAGACAACCCGTCTCCAGTGCAGAAGCAGTTATTCACACCTCCCCGAGAAACTCATCCTGAGAACCATAACTGACACTTTGCTTTCTCGCAACTTACGCCAACTCTGGCCGTGGAGCGTGAGTGTCATATCACCTGACACTGAGAATCTACCTTGGAAACTACATGTCAGATGCAAACTTCCAGACAAATGTCTGAATACTGTGCCGGGGAGGTGTCAGTTATCGCGCTTTTCCTGAGCGCTCACCGAGAAACTTCGTTTTGACAGGTGAGAATGCAGACGCTAGGTCGGCCCTACGTCTGAGAATAGCCAAATATTCACAGTTATTTCGTCAATCTGCTGCCATTGACCGAATGCATTCTCACGGCAAATCGCCTGGTGAGGGACTGACACGTTACGTAACAAGTTACTCGTTTAATCAGCCATGAAATGCGTTTCTAAATGAGAAACGAAACTGGCGAAAGTGAGAATGGGAAAAAATATTATTTCTCGCAAACGAATGGATGCGAAAAATACAGGAAAAAGGTAAAGAGTGATAATAAAAATAGAGGATACGGGTGAAAGAAAAAAAAGAGGATATAGGCAATTTAATGATCATAAAACCTATGTGACAGAACGTCCCCCCTTTAAGATATGGAAGCACTCCACGTCTACGTTATGGAATAAAATTTCCTATATCCGTAGCTTCAGGGTGTCTGTCTTCTTCCCTCTCATCTCCCCCTCCATCTCTCAAATTCCTACTCACGTCTCCTCCCAAAGTTTCCTTTCTCTTGAATGTCTCCCATGCGCGCTTGAAAGAGCGTCGCCGCTTCTGACATTTTTGAAAGATTTCGTATGATTGCAGTGGAATATCCCTGCCACTATCGTCATCTTCGTCAGGAGATGGTCGGAGGTCGGCACTGGTCTTTCCACGAATTTCTTTAGCAGATTTAAGTGGAAAACCTTTTCCTTTCCTTGAATAGAGATCTGGTAGTTAGCCTTAGAAATCTTTTTCAGGACGGTAAACGGCCCTTGCCATCCGATCCTCAGTTGGTTGTTTCCGATAGGGAGTAACACCAACACTTTCTCTCCTGCTTCCAATTCTCTCTCTTTCGCGACTTTCCTGTATCGGTTAGCGTGCTTTGTGCGTGCTCGCTTAAAGTTGGTCGTTGCTAGGTCCCATCCTAGTTTCAACCTTTCCTTTAAATCCGACACATATTTACTTGCTGAGACAACTGTCTCATCAGCCTTCTGGTCTGTCAGCGACCAAAGTAAGGCTTCAAGCGGGCCTTTAATCGGTCTGCCGAATAAAAGCGTAGCTGGCGGAAATCCTGTGGAAGTATGAGGAGATTCTCTGTAGCCAAATAAAGCTGCAGGAATACAAAGATCCCAATCTTCAGGTTTCACTTGTGCCAGTTTACTTAACATCATGTTGAGGTTTCCATTAACACGTTCCACGAGCCCATTTCCGGCCGGAGTATAAGGCTTTGTGTAGATGTGTTGGGTCCTCAAGATCTTCACGATCTTATCCATCAACAGGTTTCGGTATGGAGATCCGTTATCCGTCAACACTTGCTGAGGGAATCCCAACCGAGTGAAAATCTGCACGAGGGCTTCTGCGACATGCTTGGCATCTGCGCATGTTAGCGGGATAGCTTCTGCCCATAAAGTGCATGTATCTACTAAGGTCAGGATAAACCTGTTCCTTCTTTTAGTCCTTTCTAAGGGTCCTAAAATGTCGATCACAACCCGTTTGAATGGTGTTCCCACTATTGGCATTTCTCCCAAAGAGACTGGGGGTGCCCGTTGCTTGGGTGGCACACGTTGGCACTGGGCACAGGATTTGACATACCTGATAATCTCAGTATTTACTCCTGACCACCAATAATGAGTGGTTATCCGTTGGTTTGTGGCGTTCTGTCCCATATGTCCGCTGAAGGGAAGAGAGTGCCCAATTTCTAGGATTTGGCTTCTGTATTGTTTCGGTACTAGGAGCTGATTGTAACCTTGGTCAGGCTTGCCCATTCTGCGATAAAGTACGCCATCCTTAGAAAAAATGTCCCCGTGCTGTCTGGGTTCCTTAGCCATGGGCAGTTTCCTAAAGCAGGGTGCCAAAGTAGGGTCCTTGTATTGCGCTTCTTTAAGTTCCATAGGTAACAAATTAGGCGCAGGTTCCCGTTCCTTCTTGGTTTGCCCTCTTGTAGTTACTGCTGCCACAAACGGCTCTTCCGGTTTCCCAATACACACGTATCTCCCGCCAAGTATGACTGGGTAGATGGGGTCATCCATAACAGCCGCTTTGATCACGCCTCTGACAAAATCAGAGTGGATCTCCACCAATGCGATGGGAAGCGCCGTAGGTGCATCACTCTTACGAACTCCACAAAGTTGGACGGTCTCTTCTGTCTCTTGACCGGGTTTAACCAGGTTTCTGGCAACAATGCAATCATAGGAAAGCCCCGTGTCAAATAAACAAGAAGTTTGAGAACCGTTCAATATAACAGTACCTCGCGTTGAGGGTGTATCCCCAACAGGTTGGGAATCACTGTCAATAATTCCGCCTTGCGAGACTGTTAGCAAGCATCCGATGCGTTTAGGCTCGGTGTGCTCACTCTGATCATTAGTCCCGTGCTCAGGGGTTCTTCCTTTGCCACCTTGTCCTTTCTGGCCACGCTGCCATGAAGGGCGGTCGGGTTGATCAGACTGCTTACTGTGGTTGGGGTACTTGTTTTTGTAGAACTTGGATTTTTCAGGAGGGGGGTTTTGAGGCCCAGTTTCTCTGTTTTTAGTTTGGTGTGGTAAAGTGGGATGTTATAAATTTTTATAGGGGACTTAGTGTACTGACTGAGATCAGCTGTGAAGGTATCTGTATCTAATAGGTGTAGTGTTTTACAGATAACCTTACTTGCTACCACATTATGCCTCAGTCAGAATTATTCTGGAATATTGTGATGACTACGTTAAATGTCTAGGGTATGTATATGATGAAGTGTAAGTCACAACAACAACAGACAGATAAACAATTTAATTTATTCCACCACACTTGACAACACTGTGACACTCACACACAAGTAACCTTCTATAAGACTATCTTAAATGATTCACTGGTAAATTTTCAAATATCAATATGTATTAAGTACTTTTCATTAATATATATGTGTCCTGATTCAAATACAAAGTGAACCAGGAATCACAATCAATTTTAATTACAAGTTATATGTACATAATTTATCAATATGAATCTTGTAGTGACATATTTTATTAATATTATCCTATGTGTGTCAGTTGTGTAGTAGTAATATGAGGTAATACTGGTTTTGTTTTTTCAAGCTATGTTATTATTTGTCATCATGACTTCAAGTGTTTGTTTATGTTGGAACTAGTATTGGAGATGTTCTCAGTTCCGTTCATTAAAACAATTAATTTCCCCTCTTATTTTTATACAATGTCAGTTTAAGATGGGGTTACATAATGTTGAGCTCCGCTGGCCACATAGGCTTATCTTTCGTGATGGCGGCAGGAAAAGACTCCTCTGCTCGATTGCTCCCCTGTGTTCTGGAGACACCTCACTGTTTGCTATATGGACCAAGGAGTATGCTGTCCGCCTCTGGATTCAGCAAAGCTCTGACCAGGTGCTGCTCAATAACTTTTGGACCACGGTCCCTGAAACAAGAAGGTTGTACCTCCTACTTCATAACTAATTTATAATCTATTTACAGACTGAACACATTACATAACAAACACTGAGTTCAGAGCGGTAGGCTAACTGTCAGCTTCATCTGAAATAATTTACACCAGTATATTCCTCCCTAATGGTTACCACGCCTCTGCAATTCCAGCATTATTTCTTTCTAGTCAATAAAATAGGTGTCAGTGTACTGTTTGGCAATTCCATTTAGTTTCACTTTCCTCCGACACCTTCTGTTCAGGCTGGAGCACTATATAGGCTTTACCTCATGTTCGCTACTGAACCACACATATATACAGACATAAATTATCAATTTACATTCAATTTTCATTAAAAAGATATCAAATATTTCAAGCTTACCACAATTCATGGAAATAATACAGAATTACGTTGACTGGCACTGAATATAACACAATTTCGATCTGCCGATGTCCCAGGCTTTTATTTAGAAAAATATGCACTGGCGCTCAACGCACTGGTTCTGTAGTAAGTTTATTTGCAAATGTGGTGCTGACCTGACGCCTCTAATTGACTATATTCGCGGTTCTAACCAATCGTGCCATGTTTACCCAATCGTTTGAAAAAAGTACTCCTACTCCCGTTTCCCCTGACAACAAAAGATAGTATTTATAGCCCGACTAATCGTGTTTAGCCTTACATTTATTGCGCTCCAATCACATCGGATTTAACATGGAGACCCATTTCCCGTACAATGGTGGTGTGAAAATCTGCCACTGAGCGATTCTGATTCTAGTGTTGTCTGACACCCTCACTATTTTATTTTGGCTATAATTTGGTAATTCCTAGACTATTTGCGTAACGTTTAACATATTCTTTGTCAGCAAGTCCTAAGGAACCCAAATATACAAATTTAAAGGAGCTAAGTGGCTGCGTTCAAAATATGCATTTTCTAGGATAGTCGTGTAGTTGTTTTTTTATTTTTTATGTTCAGAACCGCCACCTGTCCTGCTGTACTGTCAGACTAATGTCAGGATTTTAGACATAAAACAGTAGAATGTCATGTTTCCTAATAAGCGTTTTGTAAGTTTTTAAAACCTAACTCTCGTCTGGGTAGTGTTTTTTATCACTGTCGATTTGAAAAAAGCTAGTGCTTGTGGCCTTACACGCGTGATGGTAGTAATTGTATAGCGAGACGCGTGTTTAGTGTTGCCTGCGTTCCGGCTTTCAGCCCTCCCTTCTCTCTATCCTAATTCCATCTGTCTTTCGTTTATGGTAACTTAGTGTATAAAATGACATGAATGGAATATTAAATATAGGTCAGCTTGCGTATCTCAAGGTTTTTCTTAGAAAGGCAGTACACGTTTTATTGTAGAAAGCGGGTATTGAAGCAGTAGGCTTTTACTATCAACGTGAAACGTTACAATTTGCAGCCGAAGTAGAAAACAAGGGGGATTTCGAGTACAGTCATTGTGACAGCACTGTTCTTTACCATTCTTCTTTCCTTTTATTGAATTTATTTGTTAGGCTTTACATTTACTTTTTAATTTATATATGTGGATTAGAATTTCTCACGACAAATCCTCCCCACTTAAAACAGACGTTATATGTCAGTCTATAATTCTATATACACATAGAGAAATTTATTATTATTTCTGGGGTTTACGGTGATTCTCATCACACGGATGGCGGCTTAAAAAATCCGCTCCCAGATTTGTTTTTCCACTTATATACTCTATGCTAAACTCAAATGGCTGCATCAAATGACCAACGGAGTAATCTAGAATTCTCATGTCTAGCCTGTGCTAGAAACGACAAGGGTTTGTGATCCGTTTGCAACTTAAATGCCTTCCCATACAGATAAATATTGAATTTCTTTATCGCCCATATTACTGCAAGACATTCTTTTTCGCTAGTTGAGTAGTTGGTTTCAGCTTTATTCAACTTTCTGCTAGCATATGCCACTGGGCTTAATTCCCCATCCAATGCATCTGATTTCTGTAGCAGAGTTGCACCTAACCCAATATTACTGGCATCCGTCCTTACTATGAATTCTTGACTTAAGTCAGGTAATTTCAAAATAGGTTTACTTGTGAGCTTTTCCTTCAATTCTTGGTAAGCCATTTCACATTGTGGTGTCCATGTAATTCGATCTGGATTTCCTTTACGTGTCAAATCAGTTAACGGTGCACATATGGAATTAAAGTTTTTGATATACTTTTGGTAGAAACCACATAATGAGACAAAGGATCTCACGTCTTTCTTGGTTTGTGGTCTCGGGGCTTTCTTTAGTTTCTCTAAATTCTTTGGGTCAGGGGTCATGTTTCCCTGATAAACTGTGTGTCCCAAGAATTCCAATTCTTTACATCCAACGCAACATTTGGTTGGTCGGGCTGTTAAATTCGCTTCCCTAAGTCGATTAAACAGCATGTTCAGAGAGTCAATGTGTTCCTCAAATGTTTCTGTTGCTATAAGGATATCATCCATGAAATTTGTGATACATGGATTATTCAGAGGGTCCAATAATTTTCTCATCATTCTAGAGAAGACACTAGGCGCATTCTTCAATCCAAATGGCAATCTATTAAACTCATAGTGTCCTTCTGAGGTACTAAAAGCTAGGTATGGTCTAACCTCAGGCTTTACTGGAATCTGATAATATTCTTTACTCAGATCCACTTTTGAGAAATATTTAGCTTTATTTAGTCTGGCAAACAGCTGATTTGTATCCGGCAATGGATCCATCTGTCCTTCTGTAATAGCATTCAGTCTCCTGTAATCTATACAGAGTCTATGTTCTCCAGAGGGCTTCCTTAAGAGTACAACACCGGAACTATACGAAGATTCACTGTGTGAAATAATTCCTTCCTTCAACAAATAGTCTATCTCTTCCTTCAAAGCTTTCTCCTTAGCAAAAGGAATCGAATATGGTTTCATACAGACAGGTGTGGGGTCTATCAGTTTCATATCATATTCCAATAAGTTTGTATGCCCTGGTCGGTCTGTTAACACCTCTGCATGATTATCTAGAACCTGTTGCACTCTCTCTTTCTGAGTTTTCGTTAAATGTGTACTGATTTTCACCTGTGCCGCTGTCTCACAGGGGTGTAATGGATATTCAAATGATGAAAGTGGTTCCTTTTTCATCTCCATGGCAATGGACAAGGTCAACAAGTGTGTCTCTTCCTGATGTTCTCTTTCCAAATATTTCTTCAGGAGATTCACATGATAGATTTTTTCTTTCCCCTTCTTATCTATCTTATAATTTGTTCTAGACACCTTCTCTAGAACTGTATATGGACCTTGCCATCCAATTTGTAACTTATTCTGACTACCGGGCAGAAGAAGCAGTACCTTCTCTCCCACAGCCAAATCTCTGTCTTTAGCTTTCCTGTTATAATAGGCAGCATGTTTCTTCCTGGCTTGTTTCAAATTTTCATTGGCAAGTTTCCAGCCAGTTTTTAAACGAGTGGTCAGCTCATTCACATATTGGTATGAGGATGTAATATTTTCCTCTGCCTTTTCATCAGTCCACGTTCTTAACAGAGCTTCGAGTGGACCTTTTATTGGCCTTCCAAACAATAATGTTGCCGGGGCCATACCGGTTGAACTATGGGGTACCTCCCGATAAGCAAAGAGGGCGGCGTGCAGGTACTGGTCCCATGTATCTGGTTTTTCGTGTGCCAACTTTCTCAGGATCGACATCAACGTGCCATTAAATCTTTCCACTTGGCCGTTCCCTTGGGGATGGTACACACTACAATGGAAGTGTTTGGCCTGGAAGATCCTGAAAACTTCTTCAGTTAGTTTCCCCTTGAACTGAGAGCCATTATCAGTCAAGATTTGATTGGGAAAGCCTAACCTTGTGAAAATTGTGAGCAATGCCTCTGCCACATGTTTAGAATCAATCGATGACAGGGCTACCGCCTCTCCCCACATAGAACAAGTGTCCACCAGAGTCAGAATGTAGCTGTTCCTTCTCTTGGTTCGGGTGAGAGGTCCCACAAGATCCACGGCAACTCTCTCAAAGGGTGTTCCCACTATGGGCATTTCCCCCAGAGTTGCTGGTGCAGTCCAATGTTTAGGTGCTACTCGTTGGCACTCTGGACAGGATTTTACATATCGTTTGATATCTTCAGTTATTCCTGGCCAGAAATAGTGACAAGCTATTCGCTGTCCTGTTGCGCTGATCCCCATATGACCACTGAAGGGAATCGCATGCCCTAGTTCCAACACTTTAGTCCTATATGAAGTGGGAAGGACCAGCTGTCCGTGACCATTGGATTCAGATCCAGCCTTCCTATATATCAGTTTGTTCTTCATATAAAACTCTCCCTTGCCTGGAGGTGTATGAGATTTGGGCAACTTCTTGAAACACGGCTTGAGTGTTTTGTCCTCAGCCTGTGCCTTCCTCATCTCATCTGGATGAGTATTTATTGGATTATCCTCCTCCTTTTTAGACTGTGATCTGGTCTGCACTGTTGCCAATATCACAGGTCTCTTGGGATTCCCCAAGAAGACATATCTACACCCCAATATCAGAGGGTAGATTGGCTCATTTATCACTGCTGCTTTTATGATTCCTTCCACATATCGCGTTTTCACCTTTATCCGGGCGACGGGAAGTGTCATGGTAGCTACATCCTTGGTTGCAGTTTGAATCTCCACTGTTTCTGTGGTGTATTGATCGGCCTGCACCAGGTGAGAACTCACAACGGAATCGTAATCTAAACCGGTATCATATAAACACCTTATAGTGACACCATTACAGATGACATCTTCACACACTGGGGGGTGGTATGGTTCCTGTAGTTCTTCAGGTTTGATTTTTTTCCTTTTTCCCAGATGTCATAGCAGCACAATGAGGAGGTTTCCTTCTACAATGGTCAGTGTCATGATTGTTCATCTTACAATTTTTACACCACCTTTTCCCTTGGTTGAAAGATTTTCTTTCATCATATTTCCTTTCATCGAATTGTTTGGTTTTATTTTTATTGTCATACCGTGGCCTATCAAATTGGTGCTTACCTTTGTTTTGATCTCTAGGATCAAATTTATTAAAGTTCTGTGGTGCCCTAAAATTATCCACCTGTTTCTTTTTATTACCTGATACCTCTGCTTGAGCTGCTTGATACCTTTCAGCAACATTTAGCAACTCACCCAGCCTCTCTGCACCTTGTTCCATGAGAAACTTTCTCAGGTCTGGAGCCATGGACTCTCTTAATTGTTCTATAAGGACCATTTCCTTAAGATCTTGGGTTTTCCCCAGAGAAGTCCATTTCTCCAAGTATGTCTCTAACCGTGCAGAGAACTGGTGATAGGTTTCACCTGACAGTAGTTTAGCATTCCTAAATTTTTTCCTATAAAATTCTGCGTTCTTTTCATATCTTAACAAAAGAGCCTGCTTTAGCATGTCATAATTTTCCTGATCACCTCTGCTCATTTTGGCAAAAACTTCATAAGCTGCCCCACGAAGCCCTTGAGATAACTTTAAGCTCCACCTTTCTCTCTCTAACCCATATGTGGTAGCTAATAGTTCATATCTATTTAGATAGCTCTCAATATCATCGTCTTTCTCAACAAAATGATCTAAATGAAAATTCATAGCTGAGGTTGAGGCTCCCTGACTAGCAGTGGCATCAGAGGCAAAGGGACTGGCACCATTTTCAGGAGCATGGCCTTGAAACTCAAACTCCCTTAGTCGTAACTCATGTTCCCTTTGTAATCTCTTCTCCTCCTTTTCTGCTTCCCTCTCTGCAGTCAATCTTCTTTCTTCTGCTTCCCTTTCTGCAGCTCGTCTTCTTTCCTCGGCTTCCAATGCTTTAGCCTCTTTGTCAGCCTCAATCTGCAACCTCTTAGTCTCAGCCTCAGCCTCAAACTGTAACTTCTTAATTTCCTTTTCAGCCTCTAACTTTCTTTCGGCCTCTTTTTCTAATCTTCTTTCTTCCCGTTCAATATATTTGTCACATTCAGCAGTGACATAAGCAATCATAATTTGCCCGTCCATTCCTAACTCTTTCGCAGTCTGTACAGCAGCAGATCGAAATTTTGCCAAGTCGGCCATTGTCTAACATGCAATTGTAACAATTCAATCTTTCAATAATTATCTAAGGACACTACAGGCACTGAGAGCTCAACCTTATTTATTTCCACCCAAGGATACCTTTTAATTCTTATTATTCCCAATATCTATAACAGGAGAAAGTTCAATATCCCTGGAGCGAGACCCCAATATATGTGGTAAAGTGGGATGTTATAAATATTTATAGGGGACTTAGTGTACTGACTGAGATCAGCTGTGAAGGTATCTGTATCTAATAGGTGTAGTGTTTTACAGATAACCTTACTTGCTACCACATTATACCTCAGTCAGAATTATTCTGGAATATTGTGATGACTACGTTAAATGTCTAGGGTATGTATATGATGAAGTGTAAGTCACAACAACAACAGACAGATAAACAATTTAATTTATTCCACCACACTTGACAACACTGTGACACTCACACACATTAACATTCTATAAGACTATCTTAAATGAGTCACTGGTAAATTTTCAAATATCAATATGTATTAAGCACTTTCATTAATATATATGTGTCCTGATTCAAATACAAAGTGAACCAGGAATCACAATCAATTTTAATTACAAGTTATATGTACAGAATTTATCAATATGAATCTTGTAGTGACATATTTTATTAATATTATCCTATGTGTGTCAGTTGTGTAGTAGTAATATGAGGTAATACTGGTTTTGTTTTTTCAAGCTATGTTGTTATTTGTCATCATGACTTCAAGTGTTTGTTTATGTTGGAACTAGTATTGGAGATGTTCTCAGTTCCGTTCATTAAAACAATTAATTTCTTCTCTTATTTTTATACAATGTCAGTTTAAGATGGGGTTACATAATGTTGAGCTCCGCTGGCCACATAGGCTTATCTTTCGTGATGGCGGCAGGAAAAGACTCCTCTGCTCGATTGCTCCCCTGTGTTCTGGAGACACCTCACTGTTTGCTATATGGACCAAGGAGTATGCTGTCCGCCTCTGGATTCAGCAAAGCTCTGACCAGGTGCTGCTCAATAACTTTAGGACCACGGTCCCTGAAACAAGAAGGATGTACCTCCTAATTCATAACTAGTTTATAATACATTTACAGACTGAACACAATACATAACAAACACTGAGTTCAGAGCGGTAGGCCAACTGTCAGCTTCATCTGAAATAATTTACACCAGTATATTCCTCCCTAATGGTTACTACGCCTCTGCAATTCCAGCATTATTTCTTTCTAGTCAATAAAATAGGTGTCAGTGTACTGTTTGGCAATTCCATGTAGTTTTACTTTCCTCCGACACCTTCTGTTCAGGCTGGAGCACTATATAGGCTTTACCTCATGTTCGCTACTGAACCACACATATATACAGACATAAATTATCAATTTACATTCAATTTTCATTAAAAAGATATCAAATATTTCAAGCTTACCACAATTCATGGAAATAATACAGAATTACGTTGACTGGCAATGAATATAGCACAATTTCGATCTGCCGATGTACCAGGCTTTTATTTAGAAAAATATGCACTGGCGCTCAACGCACTGGTTCTTTAGTAAGTTTATTTGAAAATGTGGTGCTGACCTGACGCCTCTAATTGACTATATTGGCGGGTCTAACCAATCGTGCCATGTTTAAACAAGCGTTTGAAAAAAGTACTCCTACTCCCGTTTCCCTAACAACAAAAGATAGTATTTATAGCCCGACTAATCGTGTTTAGCCTTACATTTATTGCGCTCCAATCAAATCGGATTTAACATGGAGACCCATTTCCCGTACAATGGTGGTGTGAAAATCTGCCACTGAGCGATTCTGATTTTGGTGTTGTCTGACATCCCTCACTATTTTATTTTGGCTATAATTTGGTAATTCCTAGACTATTTGCGTAACGTTTAACATATTCTTTGTCAGCAAGTCCTAAGGAACCCAAATATACAAATTTTAAGGAGCTAAGTGGCTGCGTTCAAAATATGCATTTTCTAGGATAGTCGTGTAGTTGTTTTTTATTTTTATGTTCGAACCGCCATGTCCTGCTGTACTGTCAACTAATGTCAGGTTTTAGACATAAAACAGTATAATGTCATGTTTCCTAATAAGCGTTTTGTAAGTTTTTAAAAACTAACTCTCATATGGGTAGTGTTTTTTATCACTGTCGATTTGAAAAAAGCTAGTGCTTGTGGCCTTACACGCGTGATGGTAGTAATTGTATAGCGAGACGCGTGTTTAGTGTTGCATGCGTTCCTGCTTTCAGCCTCTCCCTTTCTTTCTATCTTTAGTCCATCTGTCTTTCGTTTTTGGTAACGTAGTGTATAAAATGACATGAATGGAATTTTAAAACTAGGTAAACTTGCGTATCTCAAGGTTTTTCTTAGAAAGGCAGTACACGTTTTATCGTAGAAAGCGGGTATTGAAGCAGTAGGCTTTTACTATCAACGTGAAACGTTACAATTTGCAGACGAAGTAGAAAACAAGGGGGATTTCGAGTACAGTCATTGTGACAGCACTGTTCTTTACCATTCTTCTTTCCTTTTATTGAATTTATTTGTTAGGCTTTACATTTACTTTTTAATTTATATATGTGGATTAGAATTTCTCACGACAAATCCTCCCCACTTAAAACAGACGTTATATGTCAGTCTATAATTCTATATACACATAGAGAAATTTATTATTTTTCCTGGGGTTTAGGGTGATTCTCATCACACGGATGGCGGCTTAAAAAATCCGCTCCCAGATTTGTTTTTCCACTTATATACTCTATGCTAAACTCAAATGGCTGCATCAATAAAGACCAACGGAGTAATCTAGAATTCTCATGTCTAGCCTGTGCTAGAAACGACAAAGGTTTGTGATCCGTTTGCAACTTAAATGCCTTCCCATACAGATAAATATTGAATTTCTTTATCGCCCATATTACTGCAAGACATTCTTTTTCGCTAGTTGAGTAGTTGGTTTCAGCTTTATTCAACTTTCTGCTAGCATATGCCACTGGGCTTAATTCCCCATCCAATGCATCTGATTTCTGTAGCAGAGTTGCACCTAACCCAATATTACTGGCATCCGTCCTTACTATGAATTCTTGACTTAAGTCAGGTAATTTCAAAATAGGTTTACTTGTGAGCTTTTCCTTCAATTCTTGGTAAGCCATTTCACATTGTGGTGTCCATGTAATTCGATCTGGATTTCCTTTACGTGTCAAATCAGTTAACGGTGCACATATGGAATTAAAGTTTTTGATATACTTCTGGTAGAAACCACATAATGAGACAAAGGATCTCACGTCTTTCTTGGTTTGTGGTCTCGGGGCTTTCTTTAGTTTCTCTAAATTCTTTGGGTCAGGGGTCATGTTTCCCTGATAAACTGTGTGTCCCAAGAATTCCAATTCTTTACATCCAACGCAACATTTGGTTGGTCGGGCTGTTAAATTCGCTTCCCTAAGTCGATTAAACAGCATGTTCAGAGAGTCAATGTGTTCCTCAAATGTTTCTGTTGCTATAAGGATATCATCCATGAAATTTGTGATACATGGATTATTCAGAGGGTCCAATAATTTTCTCATCATTCTAGAGAAGACACTAGGCGCATTCTTCAATCCAAATGGCAATCTATTAAACTCATAGTGTCCTTCTGAGGTACTAAAAGCTAGGTATGGTCTAACCTCAGGCTTTACTGGAATCTGATAGTATCCTTTACTCAGATCCACTTTTGAGAAATATTTAGCTTTATTTAGTCTGGCAAACAGCTGATTTGTATCCGGCAATGGATCCACCTGTCCTTCTGTAATAGCATTCAGTCTCCTGTAATCTATACAGAGTCTATGTTCTCCAGAGGGCTTCCTTAAGAGTACAACACCGGAACTATACGAAGATTCACTGTGTGAAATAATTCCTTCCTTTAACAAATAGTCTATCTCTTCCTTCAAAGCTTTCTCCTTAGCAAAAGGAATCGAATATGGTTTCATACAGACAGGTGTGGGGTCTATCAGTTTCATATCATATTCCAATAAGTTTGTATGCCCTGGTCGGTCTGTTAACACCTCTGCATGATTATCTAGAACCTGTTGCACTCTCTCTTTCTGAGTTTTCGTTAAATGTGTACTGATTTTCACCTGTGCCGCTGTCTCACAGGGGTGTAATGGATATTCAAATGATGAAAGTGGTTCCTTTTTCATCTCCATGGCAATGGACAAGGTCAACAAGTGTGTCTCTTCCTGATGTTCTCTTTCCAAATATTTCTTCAGGAGATTCACATGATAGATTTTTTCTTTCCCCTTCTTATCTATCTTATAATTGGTTCTAGACACCTTCTCTAGAACTGTATATGGACCTTGCCATCCAATTTGTAACTTATTCTGACTACCGGGGAGAAGAAGCAGTACCTTCTCTCCCACAGCCAAATCTCTGTCTTTAGCTTTCCTGTTATAATAGGCAGCATGTTTCTTCCTGGCTTGTTTCAAATTTTCATTGGCAAGTTTCCAGCCAGTTTTTAAACGAGTGGTCAGCTCATTCACATATTGGTATGAGGATGTAATATTTTCCTCTGCCTTTTCATCAGTCCACGTTCTTAACAGAGCTTCAAGTGGACCTTTTATTGGCCTTCCAAACAATAATGTTGCCGGGGCCATACCGGTTGAACTATGGGGTACCTCCCGATAAGCAAAGAGGGCGGCGTGCAGGTACTGGTCCCATGTATCTGGTTTTTCGTGTGCCAACTTTCTCAGGATCGACATCAACGTGCCATTAAATCTTTCCACTTGGCCGTTCCCTTGGGGATGGTACACACTACAATGGAAGTGTTTGGCCTGGAAGATCCTGAAAACTTCTTCAGTTAGTTTCCCCTTGAACTGAGAGCCATTATCAGTCAAGATTTGATTGGGAAAGCCTAACCTTGTGAAAATTGTGAGTAATGCCTCTGCCACATGTTTAGAATCAATCGATGACAGGGCTACCGCCTCTCCCCACATAGAACAAGTGTCCACCAGAGTCAGAATGTAGCTGTTCCTTCTCTTGGTTCGGGTGAGAGGTCCCACAAGATCCACGGCAACTCTCTCAAAGGGTGTTCCCACTATGGGCATTTCCCCAGAGTTGCTGGTGCAGTCCAATGTTTAGGTGCTACTCGTTGGCACTCTGGACAGGATTTTACATATCGTTTGATATCTTCAGTTATTCCTGGCCAGAAATAGTGACAAGCTATACGCTGTCCTGTTGCGCTGATCCCCATATGACCACTGAAGGGAATCGCATGCCCTAGTTCCAACACTTTAGTCCTATATGAAGTGGGAAGGACCAGCTGTCCGTGACCATTTGATTCAGATCCAGCCTTCCTATATATCAGTTTGTTCTTCATATAAAATTCTCCCTTGCCTGGAGGTGTATGAGATTTGGGCAACTTCTTGAAACACGGCTTGAGTGTTTTGTCCTCAGCCTGTGCCTTCCTCATCTCATCTGGATGAGTATTTATTGGATTATCCTCCTCCTTTTTAGACTGTGATCTGGTCTGCACTGTTGCCAATATCACAGGTCTCTTGGGATTCCCCAAGAAGACATATCTACACCCCAATATCAGAGGGTAGATTGGCTCATTTATCACTGCTGCTTTTATGATTCCTTCCACATATCGCGTTTTCACCTTTATCCGGGCGACGGGAAGTGTCATGGTAGCTACATCCTTGGTTGCAGTTTGAATCTCCACTGTTTCTGTGGTGTATTGATCGGCCTGCACCAGGTGAGAACTCACAACGGAATCGTAATCTAAACCGGTATCATATAAACACCTTATAGTGACACCATTACAGATGACATCTTCACACACTGGGGGGTGGTATGGTTCCTGTAGTTCTGCAGGTTTGACCTTTTTTTCCTTTTTCCCAGATGTCATAGCAGCACAATGAGGAGGTTTCCTTCTACAATGGTCAGTGTCATGATTGTTCATCTTACAATTTTTACACCACCTTTTTCCTTGGTTGAAAGATTTTCTTTCATCATATTTCCTTTCATCGAATTGTGGGGTTTTTTTTTTATTGTCATACCGTGGCCTATCAAATTGGTGCTTACCTTTGTTTTGATCTCTAGGATCAAATTTATTAAAGTTCTGTGGTGCCCTAAAATTATCCACCTGTTTCTTCTTATTACCTGATACCTCTGCCTGAGCTGCTTGATACCTTTCAGCAACATTTAGCAACTCACCCAGCCTCTCTGCACCTTGTTCCATGAGAAACTTTCTCAGGTTCTATAAGGACCATTTCCTTAAGATCTTGGGTTTTCCCCAGAGAAGTCCATTTCTCCAAGTATGTCTCTAACCGTGCAGAGAACTGGTGATAGGTTTCACCTGACAGTAGTTTAGCATTCCTAAATTTTTTCCTATAAAATTCTGCGTTCTTTTCATATCTTAACAAAAGAGCCTGCTTTAGCATGTCATAATTTTCCTGATCACCTCTGCTCATTTTGGCAAAAACTTCATAAGCTGCCCCACGAAGCCCTTGAGATAACTTTAAGCTCCACCTTTCTCTCTCTAACCCATATGTGGTAGCTAATAGTTCATATCTATTTAGATAGCTCTCAATATCATCGTCTTTCTCAACAAAATGATCTAAATGAAAATTCATAGCTGAGGTTGAGGCTCCCTGGCTAGCAGTGGCATCAGAGGCAAAGGGACTGGCACCATTTTCAGGAGCATGGCCTTGAAACTCAAACTCCCTTAGTCGTAACTCATGTTCCCTTTGTAATCTCTTCTCCTCCTTTTCTGCTTCCCTCTCTGCAGTCAATCTTCTTTCTTCTGCTTCCCTTTCTGCAGCTCGTCTTCTTTCCTCGGCTTCCAATGCTTTAGCCTCTTTGTCAGCCTCAATCTGCAACCTCTTAGTCTCAGCCTCAGCCTCAAACTGTAACTTCTTAATTTCCTTTTCAGCCTCTAACTTTCTTTCGGCCTCTTTTTCTAATCTTCTTTCTTCCCGTTCAATATATTTGTCACATTCAGCAGTGACATAAGCAATCATAATTTGCCCGTCCATTCCTAACTCTTTCGCAGTCTGTACAGCAGCAGATCGAAATTTTGCCAAGTCGGCCATTGTCTAACATGCAATTGTAACAATTCAATCTTTCAATAATTATCTAAGGACATTACAGGCACTGAGAGCTCAACCTTATTTATTTCCACCCAAGGATACCTTTTAAGTCTTATTATTCCCAATATCTATAACAGGAGAAAAATCAATATCCCTGGAGCGAGACCCCAATATATGTGGTAAAGTGGGATGTTATAAATTTTTATAGGGGACTTAGTGTACTGACTGAGATCAGCTGTGAATTTATCTGTATCTAATAGGTCTAGTGTTTTACAGATAACCTTACTTGCTACCACATTATGCCTCAGTCAGAATTATTCTGGAATATTGTGATGACTACGTTAAATGTCTAGGGTATGTATATGATGAAGTGTAAGTCACAACAACAACAGACAGATAAACAATTTAATTTATTCCACCACACTTGACAACACTGTGACACTCACACACATGTAACATTCTATAAGACTATCTTAAATGAGTCACTGGTAAATTTTCAAATATCAATATGTATTAAGTACTTTTCATTAATATATATGTGTCCTGATTCAAATACAAAGTGAACCAGGAATCACAATCAATTTTAATTACAAGTTATATGTACAGAATTTATCAATATGAATCTTGTAGTGACATATTTTATTAATATTATCCTATGTGTGTCAGTTGTGTAGTAGTAATATGAGGTAATACTGGTTTTGTTTTTTCAAGCTATGTTGTTATTTGTCATCATGACTTCAAGTGTTTGTTTATGTTGGAACTAGTATTGGAGATGTTCTCAGTTCCGTTCATTAAAACAATTAATTTCCCCTCTTATTTTTATACAATGTCAGTTTAAGATGGGGTTACATAATGTTGAGCTCCGCTGGCCACATAGGCTTATCTTTCGTGATGGCGGCAGGAAAAGACTCCTCTGCTCGATTGCTCCCCTGTGTTCTGGAGACACCTCACTGTTTGCTATATGGACCAAGGAGTATGCTGTCCGCCTCTGGATTCAGCAAAGCTCTGACCAGGTGCTGCTCAATAACTTTAGGACCACGGTCCCTGAAACAAGAAGGTTGTACCTCCTACTTCATAACTAATTTATAATCTATTTACAGACTGAACACAATACATAACAAACACTGAGTTCAGAGCGGTAGGCCAACTGTCAGCTTCATCTGAAATAATTTACACCAGTATATTCCTCCCTAATGGTTACTACGCCTCTGCAATTCCAGCATTATTTCTTTCTAGTCAATAAAATAGGTGTCAGTGTACTGTTTGGCAATTCCATGTAGTTTTACTTTCCTCCGACACCTTCTGTTCAGGCTGGAGCACTATATAGGCTTTACCTCATGTTCGCTACTGAACCACACATATATACAGACATAAATTATCAATTTACATTCAATTTTCATTAAAAAGATATCAAATATTTCAAGCTTACCACAATTCATGGAAATAATACAGAATTACGTTGACTGGCACTGAATATAACACAATTTCGATCTGCCGATGTCCCAGGCTTTTATTTAGAAAAATATGCACTGGCGCTCAACGCACTGGTTCTGTAGTAAGTTTATTTGCAAATGTGGTGCTGACCTGACGCCTCTAATTGACTATATTCGCGGTTCTAACCAATCGTGCCATGTTTACCCAATCGTTTGAAAAAAGTACTCCTACTCCCGTTTCCCCTGACAACAAAAGATAGTATTTATAGCCCGACTAATCGTGTTTAGCCTTACATTTATTGCGCTCCAATCAAATCGGATTTAACATGGAGACCCATTTCCCGTACAATGGTGGTGTGAAAATCTGCCACTGAGCGATTCTGATTCTAGTGTTGTCTGACACCCTCACTATTTTATTTTGGCTATAATTTGGTAATTCCTAGACTATTTGCTTAACGTTTAACATATTCTTTGTCAGCAAGTCCCAAGGAACCCAAATATACAAATTTAAAGGAGCTAAGTGGCTGCGTTCAAAATATGCATTTTCTAGGATAGTCGTGTAGTTGTTTTTTTATTTTTTATGTTCAGAACCGCCACCTGTCCTGCTGTACTGTCAGACTAATGTCAGGATTTTAGACATAAAATAGTAGAATGTCAGGTTTCCTAATAAGCGTTTTGTGAGTTTTTAAAAACTAACTCTCGTGTGTGTAGTGTTTTTTATCACTGTCGATTTGAAAAAAGCTAGTTCTTGTGGCCTTACACGCGTGATGGTAGTAATTGTATAGCGAGACGCGTGTTTAGTGTTGCATGCGTTCCTGCTTCCAGCCTCTCCCTTTCTTTCTATCTTTAGTCCATCTGTCTTTCGTTTTTTTTGGTAACGTAGTGTATAAAATGACATGAATGGAATTTTAAATCTAGGTCAACTTGCGTATCTCAAGGTTTTTCTTAGAAAGGCAGTACACGTTTTATCGTAGAAAGCGGGTATTGAAGCAGTAGGCTTTTACTATCAACGTGAAACGTTACAATTTGCAGACGAAGTAGAAAACAAGGGGGATTTCGAGTACAGTCATTGTGACAGCACTGTTCTTTACCATTCTTCTTTCCGTTTATTGAATTTATGTGTTAGGCTTTACATTTTCCTGATAATTTATATATGTGGATTAGAATTTCTCACGACATTTGGTTAGAAACATGAGAAGCCTGAGAAGATTGGTCTAGATTATTTTTCCGAAAATGCTCTTCTGTCGGTTTACGTTTTGTGCTCTATCATGATCATTTTTTTAAGATCTTTGGTCTTCCCCAGAGCAGACCATTTCTCCAAAAAGGTTTCCAGTCTGGCAGAGAATTGGTGGTATGTCTCCCCAGACAAAAGCTTGGCATTTCTAAACTTCTTACGATAAAATTCACCATTCTTTTCATATCTTAATAACAGAGCCTGCTTTAGCATGTCATAATTGTCTTGGTCGTCTCTATTCATTTTTGCAAACACTTCGTAAGATGTTCCCCTAAGACTCTGGGATAACTTTAAGCTCCACCTTTCCCTCTCCAACCCATAGGTGATGGCTAAAACTTCAAATCTGGATAAAAATGATTCAATATCATCATCCCTCTCTACAAAATGGTCTAAATGGAACCCCATTGCTTAGTTAGAGGCTCCCTGACTGGCAGTGGCATCGGAGGTATGAGGGCTGTTACCATTTTCAGGAGCATGGCCTTGAAATTCCAACTCCCTTAGTCGTAACTCGTGCTCCCTTTGTAATCTCTTCTCCTCCTTTTCTGCTTTTATTTCTGCAGCCAATCGCTTGTCTTCCCTTTCAGCTGCCAGTCTCTTTTCCTCTGCTCCCCTTTCAGCAGCCTGTCTTCTTTCCTCTGCTTCTAATTTCTTCTCTTCCAACTGGAGCCGCTTTATTTCAGCCTCTCTATCTGCCTCCAATGCCCTAGCCTCTTTGTCAGCCTCAATCTGCAGCCTCTTAAGTTCTTTGTCAGCCTCAATTTGTAACTGTAATTTTCTTTCTTCTGCTAACTTCCTATCTTCCCTTTCAATATACTTGTCACATTCTGAAGTTACATATTGGATCAAAACCTGACCCTCCATATTCATTTCTTTTTATTCATTCTGTTATTGGGAGCCGCGCTAGCGTAGTGGTTACAACACCGCTCTGGCGACCGGGTGATTCAGGATCAAACCCGGGCGACGGCATTTGAGGATTTTTCGTCGACCGGGAATTGGACTGGATTAACTCGAGACCTGGCGAGTACATATAAAGGAATGTCGTCGACCAGGGATTGGCGGCTCCTGAGTCGACCCAGCTCTAATGGGTACCTCCGAAATCGGCGAGTATCTGCCTGAATGGCGAGGGACACCTGCCTCTGTACAAGAAAAGGGATACTCACGTAAAATCAATGTCAGGTTAGACATTAATAATAACCTGAGATTTCGCCTCGAGTATTAGCGGGCGTACGAAAAAAAATAAAAATAAAACAATTTCTTTAGCAGTCAGCACAGCAGACGATCTTAATTTGGCTAGATCTGCCATCCTGTATCACACAACTCTAATAATGTTCTAAGATAGATTACAAAACTCTAATTACCAAAGTGACACTCTAATTAATTAATTACTACTGGCTGTGAAGATTCATCAACTCTTACTTTCCACCTTAAATATTTCTTATGAATAACTTTTAATTTTAGGGACACTGTTGAATTTATACAAACTTAAAACTCAATAGTTTAATCCCGGACCTGGAGACCCCAATATATGTGGTAGGTTTTGATGTTATTAAGTGTTGTTGCTATGTTTACTTAGTGTACTGAATGAGGTCAGCTGTGAAGGTCCCTGAGGATAACAGTTTATGTGAGTTTACAGGGTACCTTGCTGCTACCACCCTACGACCTCAATCAGACTTATTCTTGACTAGTATTGATGATGTCGTTACTGTTTGATGCTTATCACTGGACGTTACTGACCAATGTAAGTTATGTGGTTATACTGTTCAACTTCCCAACCTTACACAGCGTTGAATCTACAGGTCATGTTGACATAGAGTGAAGGTGTAAAGTGTCAGTTACGCGAATGATGGAATGTTCGGTGAAGTTGACAACTTAGTAATGGTACATTCATACACTCGTATGCAAGTCAATGATGTTTGAACTGCTGTTGACCATTTCATATGTGTAATAAGGTGACACACATTCCGACAGCACGGATACAGTCATAGGTACATGTTGACACAGCAAATCATTAGGTACTTGAATAGTAGGTGGCAACATCAGACATATTTCATGTAGCATATAAATACAATGGGCGATATAAGTCAAGCATTCACTGTACTGGTGGGCTATCGCCTCATACTTCAGCTGACTGAACGCGTCAGTGAAAATGAATATGTAAATATCAATAATGGTTCACTGATCGAACCTTTTCTTGGCTAAGTTTTCTTAAGTTGTACATTCATCGAAAGTTCATAGCAACCATGTTCAACCACAGTAATGGGTTTTCCATAATAGGAAGATCTCTGCATCATCGTCCGATAATAAGAGTTGATTTCTGTTCTCTTGACAATGATCCGTTGTGGTAACGGGAATTCAAAATGGCTACCTCCTTGAGTTTCACTCACCCAGGAGGATAAATGATGAGCCGCAATTAATTCAAAATCTGAACATAAATGTTCTCAATTTGTTTCCATCCAGTTCTGAAATCTATAAAGTTGCTTCATGAAAATACCTTAGAGCTGTTGGATAACCTGTCATCTTCATCAGCATTCAAACAATCCTAGCTGTACGAAGATAAGCTTGCGCTCTAGGCCTAGCAAAACAGAGTTCACCAAAACAAAGGGTCTGGTATTACCTTGATTTAGGAATAAACACAATATAGAACATTAGGAGAATCTCTGACCATATGATCTTGCAGAGACACTATCTCCTTCCAAAAAATCATTCACAGAGATCACTTTTCAACATCCCTAAAGGACCAGCCCAGAAACACACCGCCATGACATCAGGCAGTTTTCGTCGACACTCTCGACGCATGCCTAGAAAAGCCTATTCACCCCTTAGCGTCAGACCGAGAAATAGGCCGACATAAAAATACAAAAATATACGATATAAGACCGAATCTTCTTAAATAGACACGGAATACATATATGTCCGGGCCATAAACATTCTAAGCCAGACCAATTTGTTTTCTGGCCATAACAAATGAGAAATGACATAGATCTAGCATTCATACGCCAGATCGATATTCAAGAGAGATCACCCATACAACAAAAGTATAAATTAATCATGGGTAGTCTAACTTTGACCGAGAAATATTTCTTTTCATACTGAATAGTCATACTGTACATTCCTACTTACAGTAATCCGTGCGTCGCATAATTCCACACAAAAGAATATGCGCGCAACAGATTACCACACCCCACGGGAAAAAAAGGAACATTTTTTGTTAAAAATACATCTAAGAGCAACATACAATCGGCTCACAACGCACGAATAACAATGCGCAGATGATAAGCATTCCAATTAAATATAACGCCTAATGTGAGGCTACGTCGTCATATGAAACGACAAGTGAGAATATATCTCAAGATCTCAGAGAAAGTATTTCTCTAAGTATAAATATTTCCAGAGAGGTGTCACCAACGCCTACTACACTACTGGCAATGCCACAATTTATACAATAGTTTATCCAATAATTTCATATTAGTTATCTCAAGTTCATGATTACCACAGAAGAAAACATTAAAAAGACCCGGCGGTGAATATACATCAATGAACCGCTAAGTAGTGATACAATCAATATATCATATATTACATATGTGTACATATTTTAATATAGAGAGAAAAAAAATCTGTAGTAGAGTTAGACCTGTTAGAAATCTCAGGATCTAACAGTTAGGTGGAATCATGTGGGCATCTAGACAAAATGTCTGCCATCACATTTTCTGAGCCACGGATAGCTCGCATCAAAAAATGAAAAGGCTGAAGAGCAATCGCGTATCGCGTTGATCTCGCGCTCTTCAGATTTTTACTTTGAATAGCCACAAGAGCTTTCTGGTCAGTTTCCACAATGAAATGTGCGCCTAGAAGAAATCTTTGAAGTTTAAGAATTGACCAAACCATAGCCAATAATTCACGGTCTAGGACCGAGTAATTCTTCTCTGCGGCATTTAGTTTTCGAGAAATATACATCACAGGATGCAGAGTACCAGAGTACTCTTGCATTAGTGCCGCTCCAATCCCTGTGGATGAAGCGTCACTACGAAGAACAAATGTCTCATCTTTAGTAGGTAACACTAAAATAGGTGCAGTAGAAAACATAGTTTTGATCTTATCCAAAGAGGATTGGCATTCTTGTGACCAGTGGACCATATTAGGCGACCCTTTCTTTAGTAGTGTAGAAAGAGGTGCCATGATCGAGGATAGATTCGGAATGAATCTTCCATAAAATTGAATAAGACCTAAGAGACTTCGCACTTGCTTTTTAGTCTTAGTAATAGAGATGTTAAGTATCTTAGTGATATTATGGACCTCTGTCTTTAGGAAACCATGACCCACTCGATGGCCTAAGAAAGAAATTTCGCTAAAACCAATGCAGGCTTTAGAGGGTTTCGCTGTCAGGTTATACTCGCGTAGAGTAGATAGTAATTCAACTAACCCTGAATAGTGATCTTCCCACGTATCGCTGAAAAGACAGATGTCGTCTAGATACGCGATGACATCTGACCGATAAGATAGAATTCGACGCATCATGCGTACGAATGTAACTGGTGCGTTCATAAGGCCGAAAGGCATGAAATTCCATTGAAAAAGGCCTCTAGGTGTAGAAAAAGCCGTAAAAGGTTTGGCGCGTTCAGATAAAGGAACTTGCCAATATCCTTTGGACAAATCTAGTTTAGTGAAAAAAATGAGATTTAGAAAGCCTAGTAAGTAGCTCTTCTAGTAAAGGCATAGGTTCAGCATCGAACTTCGTAACTTGATTCAATTTGCGATAGTCAACGCAAAGACGTATGTTATTGTCTTTTTTCCGAACAATAACCATCGGCGAAGAATATGCAGAAGTGGATGGTTAAATTATTTTTAAATCTATCATCTCATCTAACTCCTTCTCAACCTGTGCTTGAAAATGTATAGGGATAAGATAAGATCTGACCCTAATAGGATTATGGTCAGTTAGAATAATGTCATGTTCAATGACACGAGTTTGTCCAGGGATGTCAGTAAGGACATCCTGAAATCGTTGTAACATAGCCGAAACTTGTCGCTGTTCTCCTTAAAGACAAATCCGGAGAAACAGTAACGTTTTTCCATGATTCACTAGAATGAAGTGGAATCATCGGAAGCGGAAGATTAACATCCGAAAAACTTGTTTCCTCATCCTGTATTACTGACAGTGATGAGTAATGACCATGTTGGACTGGTGAATCGTCCGTTGCCTGGAAAATAGGCTGTAAATAATCCGTACGTTTATGGACATCCGTAAGCATATTGATGTGAAAGGTTTTACGCTTTCCATCAATATCGACAATGTAGTCAACATCGGAAATTTTCGAGATTATCTCGTACGGACCTTTCCAAGAAATAAGAAGTCTGTTTTCCCTACAAGGTAGTAAGGTTCTTTTCTTATTGGCAAATTGTCTTGCTTTCTGCTTAGCAAATTCAGAAGAAGAAGTTGCCAATTTGCATGCTTCGATAATCTTTTGTCTCAGCGCGATGACATATTCGTAAGAAGATTTTGTGTCATCTGTAATATTTTCAGCGGTTATGAGATCATGAAGCAAAGACATAGGGCCGCGCGGTCGCGCGCCAAAGACAAGTTCAAAGGGAGAAAAACCTGTATGTTCATTGGGATCCTCTCTGTAAGCGAAGAGGGCCGCGGGTAAAACCCTGTCCCAATCTTGAAGATGATCCTCAGTTATTTTAACTAGTAAGTTCTTAAGTGTTTATTTAGCCGTTCGACCATCCCATTGGACATAGGATGATAGATACTACTCAAAGATCTTTCTATCTGTAGAGTAGACATTACTTGAGACATGGTATCCGATATTAGTTGGGTGCCATGATCTGATAATATTTCTCCGGGGAATCCCAGACGAGAAAATATAAGCCAAAGAGCATCTGCAATGTCAGCAGTAGTTATGCTCTTCAGAGGGATAGCCTCTGGCCAACGTGTGCACATGTCCACACACGTTAAGATAAACTGATGTCCTCTAGCAGATTTGATCTTAAATGGACCAATGATGTCTATCGCCATTTTCTGAAATGGCCGAATAGGAATGTCTGCAGCCTGAATAGGTGCAGCATGGCGTGGACCTTTGGATTTGACTTCTTGACATACTATACAAGATTGACAATAAATCCGTATGTCTTTGTTCACAAAAGGCCAAAAGAAAGCCGCAAGAACTCTTGACTTTGTACGGGAAAAACCCATATGTCCAGCACACTGAGAGTCGTGTGCGTGTTGCAAAATTTTAACTCTCAAATTCTTGGGCACAAGAATCTGAGAATGACTTGACTTAGCGGAGTCTTGCACCATACGTACAAGTACGCCATTCTTCATTGTAATCCAAGATTTACGCTTTGTATCTTTATTCGGGTCACCTTTTGTTGCAAGAGTGAAGAATTTCTTTAGAGTCGGATCCTCTTCTTGCTGTTTTATAAACGAGTCACGAGAAATTACCAAGGGATCATCTTGGTTATGCACTTCATTATCTTCAGTAGATGAAGTTTGAGGCATATTAAGAGCTTGAGCTCTAGTGACTACAGCATTAGCAGTTTGCATATTTTGTTTTTCCCAAACGGAAATTTGTTGTGGAGTGCATTCTTTGACTCCGTGAATACGACCGATGATAAGATCAGCGATCGGATTCGGCAGAAGACATGCGTGTACATCTCCTGTAAAGAAAGGAGTAGCAATTCTAATGATAGCAGTAGAGTATTTCTCTAAGGTGCCGCCAAATGTTACACATTTGACTACTTTTCCAGTGGCACGAGAAGGATCTACAAGTGACTGCCTAACACCAATTGTGGTGCATCCAGAATCAAAAAGAACTGAGACTGGATTGTCATTTACTAAACCTCTATGTAAAACAAGAGAACCTCTTCCATCATGCGCGACTGACGCAGGAAGAGCGGGAAGAGGATGGCCACAACTTAAAGTGGACACCGTAGTTGGTTCAAATAATGTTTTGCATTGGGGGCACTGAGATGCTCTCCCAAAATCAAAAGCGGAACACGCCATATTATTAGCATCATTATTATCTTTAGTCTGTTTATAGGCTTCATGTGACTCTTGCTGTGCAGAGTTTGCCTGATAATGTGATTTATGTTTTTTGTATTGTGATCTACCTCGATTATTATTGCCTCTGTAATCATTATTATTTCCTCTATTGTAACCCCTATTTGGGTTTGAGTCATAATTCTCATGGTTACCATTATCATATTCATTATAATGAGTATCTCTATAATTATGGTCTTGTTGTCTCCATGGTGGATGACTTGGATAGTTCCTATAATGACTTCCTCTGCGGAAATTTCTATAATTATGACCACCTCTGTATCGAGGGCTGTCAGCTCGTCTCCAGTTCTTCGCAGAAGAACCCTGAAATGATTGGTTTCCTTGGTTTTGATAACTATTATGGTTACCTTTTTTCCCAAACTTGTTTTGTGGTCCCTGAAATTTGTGTGAATAATTAGGGTTGTATGGTGTTGCTGATGCAACTGGCATACTCTCTTTAATCTTAGTGTTGCTAAGAGTTATGTCAGGGTGTGCAGTGACGTATTTCACAATATTCTTGCATTTCTTATAGTGTCTTGGGTTTACGCTCATGTAGGAATTCAAGGAATGGTTTATTAACACTTGACATAATTTTGTCCCTGAGCAACAAGTCCATAAGGGCTTTGATGCGTGATGCCATATGATGATGGATGGTATCCGCATGTCTGGTTTTGTGTAGTGTGCAGATGTGTTCAGTCAAACAGTGTTCATACAAAAATAACAGGGCAATCCACATAGAACGTCAGTAAACTCACGACGTATAAAGTCAATGATTCTTGTAACAGCCGTTGACGTTTTTCTTCATTATTTATTGTGGACGCCACAGTGACAAAATGGTTACGCGAATATGTAGGCACATCAAACAGTCATTATCACAGCAACATTCAATACAGCAATAGACGGTAGACAGCATTACAATGATGAGTCAGATGCATGTTATATTTCATAGTGCTGTAAATGTAGTCAGGTGAAAAACTCCATCCTTTTCTATAACAGCCAGGAGATAACCAGATGTATGAGATCAGTTCACTCTCCTTAGTCTGACTTCAGCAAGACAGACACGTCTGCCGAAGTATAAATAATGTCCTCAAAAATATCCTCTAGATAATAAAGGTTTTCCAAACCTAGTTCATTTAACAAAGTAGCAAGTAATGGTCCTTGGTACATGCATCAACCGATGCAGTACAATACAGCGACATGTGAGCTGGGAAAACATCTCGTGACGACGACTTTCGAAGACAGGCTATGAATCGAAATCGCTCACGACCCAAAATCGATAGAGTTAATGAAAAAGTCAATTTACCTTGCTTTCATGAAATACACAATAATATTATGCCTCCCGACATGTGGGAAACACTAGAGGTATTATCTCGAATAAACGAAATATCCATTAAGAGGACTACACATCCCTGACAGAACAAAAAATAGCGGAGATCCCCTCTTCAACGAGGCATCTCTTTCGCCATTCCAAATCGCTCACTCCACTAGTGGTGGGCGGAAACCGATCGACCAAAAAACAAGACAAGTCATGCGCAGTCCAGCGCAAACATGACCACAGCTCAAACTTAACTGCATTCGATACCAACGCGAGAAGACAAATGCTTACCGAGAAAAGTGACTATAAATTTCAAGCAGTTGTTGCCCTTGCGTTATAAAATAGATATTGAAATAAAACGATGTTGCGAGAATTTATCACGCAACATATCACCACCTCCTCCCGATAAAAAAAAAATGTGGAACATATTTTTTTTTTTAAATATCAAAGAGCATGCGATAAGCGGCTCAAAACGCACGAATTATGCGCTGATAATTAATTAAATTGCCTAACATAGGCTAAATATAGAGTGTCTGGTGAGGATATACCTCAACAGAAAAATAAATATGTCTCAAAAAATATTCACATCGGGGAGGTGTCACCAACACACATCACGTTAGCATGTAAACACAATATACGTATGCAAGTTACTATAATCATCATTAAACAGCATACTCTAATATTGTCTTTAAAAATGGATGTACAAATCTGATAGGAAAATTTAAATAGTACATTCTTTGACATGTAATGACATAAGTACATAGTAAAGTTAAACTACATGACGATCCAGGACATATGCTCTGGTATTCCGAGGGTAAGTACACAATCTAGAACTCGTCATGCTTGATACTAGTAAGGTAAGTCCTCAGCTCAACAATGACATTCTGAGAAAGTACAAGCAATATAATGCTAATTAATAACTAATATGCTTCATAAGGTACAATACATTATTAATAATTGTGGCTGTTTAGTAAACTAACGGCCCTTATATTAACTACTCAGTCCTCCTCTATCATCTTAAAAAACGAACAGAAGAAGATGACAACAAAGCACGATAGTGTGTACATATAAAGTAAGTACAGATGTGCTAATCTATTGTAGAAATATAGGTGTGTTATGACTCTGTAATATATGGAAATATAGGACAGAAGTATTAGTTGGAGTCATGTGGGCATCTAGACAAAATGTCAGCCATCACATTATCCGCACCACGGATAGCTCGTACCGTGAAGTGAAAAGGTTGAAGAGCTATAGCATATCGAGTGGATCTCGAACTCTTCAAATTCTTAGTCTGAATAGCTGTAAGAGCTTTCTGATCAGTCTCTAGAATGAAATGTGCGCCCAGGAGGAATCTTTGTAGCTTTAGAATTGACCAAACCATCGCTAACAACTCACGGTCTAAAACCGAGTAGTTCCTCTCTGCCGCATTTAGTTTTCTAGAAATGTACATAACAGGATGCAGAGTATTTGCATATTCTTGCATCAGTGCTGCTCCAATCCCAGTGGATGAAGCATCACTCCGAAGAACAAAAGTCCTATCAAGAGTAGGTAATCTTAAGATGGGAGGAGAAGAAAATATATTCTTGATTTGGTCTAGTGAAGATTGGCATTCTTCAGACCAACGGACCAGATTAGGCGAACCTTTCTTCAACAATGTTGAGAGAGGTGCCATGATCGAAGATAAATTTGGAATAAATCTCCCATAAAATTGAATTAAACCTAAGAGACTCCTAACTTGTTTCTTCGTTTTAGGAACAGAGATGTTCAGTATTTTGGAAGTATTGTGGTCTTCTGTCTTCAAGAGACCATGACCAACACGATGACCCAGGAAAGAGATTTCACCAAAACCAACAAAAGCTTTAGAAGGTTTTGCTGTCAAATTATTCTCACGTAGAGTGGACAGTAAGTCATATAACCCTAAATAGTGATCTTCCCAGGTATCACTGAAGAGACAGATGTCATCTAAGTATGCGATGACATCCGAACGATGTGACAGAATTCGACGCATCATGCGAACGAAAGTGGCAGGGGCGTTCATGAGACCAAAAGGCATAACATTCCATTGAAATAGACCCCTAGGTGTAGAAAAAGCAGTAAGAGGTTTGGCATGCTCTGCTAAAGGCACTTGCCAATAACCTTTAGACAAGTCAAGTTTAGTGAAGAATCTAGAATTAGAAAGTCTAATCAGTAGATCTTCTAACAAAGGCATCGGTTCAGCGTCGAACTTTGTGACCTGATTCAATTTGCGATAATCAACGCAAATTCGTATGTTCTTATCCTTCTTCCGGACAATAACCATGGAAGAAGAATATGGTGAAGTCGATGGTTCAATTATATTTAATTGAATCATTTCATCCAATTCCTTTTCCACTTGCGACTGAAAGTGTATAGGAATAGGATACGGCCTAACCCTAATTGGATTATTGTCGGTAAGAATTATGTCATGTTCTATGACATCTGTGTGTCCAGGAATGTCAGTGAGAACATCCTGAAATGTTTGTAACATCGACGAGACTTGTCGATGTTCGTCACCAGAAAGATTAGGAGAAACAGAAACGTTTTTCCAAGATTCCGTGGAATGTAATGGAACCACTGGAAGGGGAAGGTTGACATCAGAGAAGGTAGCTTCCTCATCCTGAATGACAGACAGGGATGAATAATGACCGTGAGGTGCAGGAGCATCATCCGTTGCCTGGAAAATAGGCAGCAAATAGTCCGGACGTTCGTGAAATTCCGAAAGCATGTTTATGTGGAAAGTTTTATGCTTTCCATCAATATCGACCACATAGTCAACATCGGAAATCCGAGAGACTATTGCATACGGACCTTTCCATGCAATAAGAAGTCTATTTTCCCTACTGGGGAGTAGGACGAATGCTTTGTCACCTGGACAAAGTTGTCGTAGACATCTATTCTTGTTAGCAAACTGTCTTGCCTTCTCTTTAGCAATTTCTGATGAAGCAGTTGCTAGCTTACATGCCTCAATGATCTTTTGTCTAAGAGCAATGACATACTCATATGAGGATTGAGTTTCATCGCTAATATCATCGGCAGTGATGAGATCGTGTAATAAAGACATAGGGCCGCGTGGACGCGCGCCAAAGACAAGTTCGAAGGGAGAAAATCCTGTGTGTTCATTAGGGACTTCTCTATAGGCAAAGAGAGCCGCGGGTAAAACCCTGTCCCAATCTTGAGGATGATCTTCAGTTATCTTACCAAGCAAAGTCTTGAGCGTTCTATTCAGACGCTCAACTAACCCATTAGACATAGGATGGTAGATACTACTGAGAGATCGTTCAATATGTAAGGTAGACATTACCTGTGACATAGTGTCAGATATGAGTTGAGTGCCATGGTCTGACAATATTTCTCTGGGGAACCCCAAGCGAGAAAATATCAACCAAAGAGCATCTGCGATATCTGTAGTAGATATGCTCTTAAGAGGAATAGCCTCTGGCCAACGTGTGCACATATCGACACATGTAAGGATAAACTGATGTCCTCTGGCCGACTTGACCTTAAAAGGGCCAATAATATCTATGGCCATTTTCTGAAACGGCCGAATAGGAATGTCAGCAGCCTGGATAGGCGCAGCATGTCGTGGTCCTCTAGATTTGACCTCCTGACATACCTTGCATGATCGGCAGTAAATACGAATGTCCTTATTGACAAAAGGCCAAAAGAAAGCCGCAAGGACTCTCGACTTCGTACGGGAAAAACCCATATGTCCAGCACATTGCGAGTCATGAGCATGTTGTAATATTTGCACTCTCATGCTCTTGGGAACAAGAATTTGCGAATGTGCCGACGTAGTCGAATCTTGTACCATACGTACAAGTACGCCGTTTCTCATTGCAATCCAAGATTTTCTATTTGTATCCTGATTCGGATCACCTTTCTTCGCAAGAACGAAGAATTTTTTTAAAGAAGGATCTTCTTCTTGCAATTTTATGAAAGAGTCACGAGTGATTACTAAGTGACTATCTTGGCTATCAACTTCATTATCACTATTCAGTGAAGTTTCGGGTGTTTGTAGAGCTTGTGCTCTTGTAACTACTGCATTTGTAGCTTGCATGTTATTATCTTCCCAAGCAGCAATCTGCTGTGGGGTACACTCCCTAACTCCGTGAATACGACCAATAATAAGGTCCGCAATAGGATTAGGTAAGAGACAAGCATGCACATCTCCAGTAAAGAAAGGAGTGGCAATGCGAATTACAGCAGTAGGATATTTTTCTAGAGTGCCGCCAAATGTGACACATTTAATAACCCTTCCTGTAGCACAAGATGGATCTACAAGCGATTGTCTAACACCAATAGTGGTGCATCCGGAATCGAAAAGTAGTGAGACCGGAGTATCATTAACAAGACCCTTATGTAGAATTAAAGAACCCCTCCTGTCATGCGCAACAGCAGCAGGAAGAGCGGGAAGTGGGTGACCACAACTCAAAGTAGTTATGGTACCCGGTTCGAATAAAGTACTGCATTGGGGGCATTTGTTTGCTCTCTCAAAGTCAAAAGCAGAACCAGTGACAGCGTCAAAGTTTTTACTATCAACAACATGATTACAGGCTCCCTCAGTTTCCTGTTGTACAGCATTAGCCTGCTGATATCTCTTTTTTTTGTGTTGAGATCTACCCCGACTATTATTACCTCTGAAGTTATCAGAGTTATTATTATCTCTGCAGTTATTATTGTCTCTATTGTAATTGTTATCCTGGTTCGAATTCCAGTTTCCACGATTACTATCATGTTCACATTGATGCGAACATCTATTTGTTTGGTTCTGAGGTCTTCGGCAGGAATAACCTCTATTACCATATCCTCTTTTGAAATGCTTATAATTATTAGGGTGATAGTAACGAGTACTATCAGGTTGTCTCCAATTCTTCGAAGAAGAATCACCATGAAATTGATTTCCATGATTTTGACAGAAATTACCGCTACTCTTTCTATCAAAATTTTGTTGGAATCTACGAGCAAAGTTTTGACCATACGGAGCTGCCGAAGCAACTGGTAAACCTTCTTTCACCTTAGAGTTACCCATGGTTATGTGTGGGTGCGCAGTTACGTATTGGCAACAGAAATCTTCCATTTCTTTTATTGTTTTAGGTTTACGTTCATGAAGGAAAGCAAGGAAAGACTCATTGACAGACGACATGACTTTGTCTCTAAGTATTAAGTCCATAAGTCCTTCATAAGTTTTTTCCGTCTTAGATAGTTCAACCCATCGTGAGAAAGTAATGCGTATTCTTGCAATAAACTCGGAGAATTCAACTCCATTTTCAGGTAACATGTTTTTAAATTGTAGACGATAGCCGTCTTCGTTAAGCTGATATTTCTTTAACAAAGCGGCCCTGACAACCTCATAATTGTTCTTGTCAGGTTCATCCACCATATTTAATATACTTAGAGCTTTACCTGTCAGTATCCCTGATAACTGATAAACATATTTTGCTTTGTCTATGTTATGAGCTGTACATGCTTGTTCAAATCTGTCCAGATAGAACATTATGTCATCACTGGAAGGACTAAATGTTGGTAACTTAATCTTAAAAGTATCATTATTAGCCTTACCAGAAGATGAACCCTTGTTTGAATCATTACCATTACTCATGCTCGTCAATTTCAATTTTTCCAACTCTAAAGCTAAGACCTTTTCTTCATGTTCCATTTTTGCTTTCTCTTTCCTCTCATCAGACTCTCTCTGTAATCTTCTTTCCTCAGCCTGAGCCTCTTTTTGAAGTCTTTCATTTTCAGCTTCTTTTTCAAGTCTTTTATTTTCAGCCTCTTTTTCAAGTCTTTTATTTTCAGCCTCTTTTTCAAGTCTTTTATTCTCCGCCTCTTTTTCAAGTCTTTTATTTTCAGCTTTTAGCTGTAGCTGGAGTTTTCTCTCCTCAGCTTCTGATTCCCTTTTTTGTTTTTCCATTTCCATTTGGAATCTTTTTTCATCCACCTGCATCTGCAGTTTCTTTTGTTCAGCTTCCATTGCTTTATCATATCGAGCAGTTGCAAATTCTTCTAACTTATCACCAGTCTTCCCAAGCAATTTACCCTGCTCAATAAAGTGCTCAAATGTAGACATGTTGTCTAACATATGAGTCCAAAACCTGAAATAATTAACTAATTTATTTCAAACCTAAGTGTAACAAGTCTTAATTAAGCACTTGTATATTCACATCACATTATATTATCCCAGTCTCTGTGGGAAACAAGTCTCCAATCAAAGAACTTGTATATGAAATATCAGCACTCAATTCTTGATCATAAGTGCACTTCTCATTCAATAGTGCACGACACTATTCATCATTCATTTATCATCAGTGTAGTAGTAACAGTGCATTAGCATAGCCCATTAACTAATTACTATAACTGTAAACAATGACTATGTAAACACATGCAGAATGTAAACATTGAAAATGTAAACAATGCAAACAATGTAAACAATAACAATGTAAACAATAACAAAGATCAGCAACAATACAAAAACGTTCGCAGAAATCAACTAAAAATAAAGCAGAAATTAATGAAATATCACAAAAAATGTGACGATATCTGCGATAGAATTAAACAAAATACATGACACCACAGTGTATAAACAAAAATGTTGTATGAAACTAAATTATAGACAAGAGTAGGCTAACAAATACAAACAAATCAAAACAAAACTAAAGAATGCGAAATAATAACGAAAACAATATTAAAACATGTCATCACAGCTAACATAAATAGCAACAGAAGTCGCTTAGCAAATTCCAGTATCGGAAATTTGCAAACCCTACAGAAAACGCTCACAATAGACGACCTCTATGACGTGGCATAATCTAACGGAGACACCACCCAACCGAGAACCCGCTGAAATATAAACATATAAATATACAAATAACATATAGACATATAACATATAGAATGAGATGATACACAGAAGACTCAGCAGAAGTATAAGGGCACAGTTTACATACAAACAGGCCACTTAACTTATAGGCTTCCAATCGTAGAACAGCAGAAAAAACGGATGTCAATCAACGTCCTAAAGAGCGAAGCTCCAACGATGATGGCACATCTGAACTGCTTCCACTGCTAACACGATGGTACAAGAGCTTCTGAAATACTGTGTGTTGAGTTGTTTCGGCACTTGACCTTCTAATCCAAAAGTAAGTTGATGGAAATCGGTACTTGGCCTTCTTCAGAAAACAACCCGTTTCAACCGGCACTTGACCTTCACAAAAACGACAGCACTGGAACCTTGACAGCAGCAACTTGCTTGACTTGCGTAAAAGATAACAGCAGTCCGAGTTATCCGGCAACATGTAACAACGCCGGGTACTGTCAAATTCTTGTTTCCGTCAAAAAGTTGAAATTTTGACTTTTACCGGGCAACGCCGAGTACTTTGAAAATTTTGAAGATGTTGACTGTATTGAAGAATGTTAATTTCTTGAAGGATGCTGATGAATTCTTGTTGAAAATGAAGTGGGTAAGGGACCCCGTGTTTGCTGGTACCAGAATCAAACCAGCTTATGGCCACCAAATGATGCGTGATGCCATATGATGATGGATGGTATCCGCATGTCTGGTTTTGTGTAGTGTGCAGATGTGTTCAGTCAAAACAATGTTCATACAAAAATAACAGGGCAATCCACATAGGACGTCAGTAAACTCACGACGTATAAAGTCAATGATTCTTGTAACAGCCGTTGACGTTTTTCTTCATTATTTATTGTGGACGCCACAGTGACAAAATGGTTACGCGAATATGTAGGCACATCAAACAGTCATTATCACAGCAACATTCAATACAGCAATAGACGGTAGACAGCATTACAATGATGAGTCAGATGCATGTTATATTTCATAGTGCTGTAAATGTAGTCAGGTGAAAAACTCCATCCTTTTCTATAACAGCCAGGAGATAACCAGATGTATGAGATCAGTTCACTCTCCTTAGTCTGACTTCAGCAAGACAGACACGTCTGCCGAAGTATAAATAATGTCCTCAAAAATATCCTCTAGATAATAAAGGTTTTCCAAACCTAGTTCATTTAACAAAGTAGCAAGTAATGGTCCTTGGGACATGCATCAACCGATGCAGTACAATACAGCGACATGTGAGCTGGGAAAACATCTCGTGACGACGACTTTCGAAGACAGGCTATGAATCGAAATCGCTCACGACCCAAAATCGATAGAGTTAATGAAAAGTCAATTTACCTTGCCTTCAGGAAATACACAGAAATATCACGCCTCCCGACATGTGGGAAACACTAGAGGTATTATCTCGAATAAACGAAATATCCATTAAGAGGACTACACATCCCTGACAGAACAAAAAATAGCGGAGATCCCCTCTTCAACGAGGCATCTCTTTCGCCATTCAAATCGCTCACTCCACTAGTGGTGGGCGGAAACCGATCGACCAAAAAACAAGACCAGTCATGCGCAGTCCAGCGCAAAAAGACCACAGCTCAAAACTTAACTGCATTCAATACCAACGCGGGAAGACAAATGCTTACCGAGAAAAGTGACTATAAATTTCAAGCAGTTGTTGCCCTTGCGTTATAAAATAGATATTGTAATAAAACGATGTTGCGAGAATTTATCACGCAACAGGCTTCATATGTCTTTTCTGTTTTGGACAATTCAATCCAACGATTAAATGTAAGACGTGTCCTTGCAATGAATTCTGAGAACTCTACCCATGATTCAGGTACCATTTTCTTAAACAAAATACGGTAACCTTCCTCAGTCAACTGGTATTTTTTCAATAAAGCTGATCTAATAACATCATAATTATCCCTGTCAGCCTCTTCAACCAAACTTAAACTAGTTAGAGAATCACTTTTCAAATTTTCTGACAACTGATTAGCAAACTGTGATTTATCCACATTATGAGCTCGACAAGAACGTTCAAAACGATCCAGCCAGAATTTAATATCGTCACTGGAAGGATTGAACGCTGGTACCTTGACCTTATAAGTAAAGGGTTTAAAACTGTTACCACTTGACTGATTAACATCACTCATATTTGTCAATTTCAATTTTTCTAATTCAAATGCTAACAGTTTGTCCTCATGTTCTCTCTTTGCTTTACTCTCCTCGGCTTCTCTGTCTAATCTCTTTTGTTCAGCTTCAGCTTCTCTGTCTAATCTCTTTTGTTCAGCTTCTCTGTCTAATCTCTTTTGTTTAGCTTCAGCTTCTCTGTCTAATCTCTTTTGTTCAGCTTCAGCTTCTCTTTCTAATCTTTTTTCTTCCATCTGGAATCTTCTTTCCTCAGAAGCAGCTTTTCTCTCCTCAGCAGCAGCTTTTCTCTCCTCAGCTTGCATCTGCAATCTTAAGTTCTCAGCATCTATCTTCTTTTGTTCAACTTCTGCTTTCCATTTATTTTCCTCTTTTTGCTTCTTTTCTTCTGACTTTAATACCATGGCAAATTGAGCAGTTGCAAACTCCTCTAATTCCTTACCAGACTTATCAAGGGATTTCCCTTGTGCAATGAAGAAATCTAATGTAGACATGATGTCTAATAATGATAGCAATCAGTTGACACAAAAATGTAATCTATTTCCAAATAAACAGGAACAAGTTCTCAATGAACTTGATTAATTAGCTCACAATCCCAATCTCTGTGGGAGACAAGCCGTACAAAGATCTTGTATACTTCCTTGTACAACAATAATAATAATAAAGTTCTGGTCTATACAATAACATACGTGTACTCAAGGGAGCCGCGCTGGTGTAATGGCTTCGGCGTTGTACTGGCGACCAGGTGTTCATGGTTCAAACCCGGGCGTCGGCGTTTGAAGAAATGTTTACGGCCGGAAATTTGACTGAATAGCCTGAACGGCTCCTGTGATAAACCCTCTGTGGATGGGAAGGAGCGAAGCTCCTGACCGGGTTGGAAGGAAAGTCCTCAGGTTCCCCAGCCTCGCAATGACATGTCATTGGGCCGAAGGGGCTGAAAGCCCAAGTGCCGCTGGTTAAGGAAAAAAAATGTGTACTCAAATATACCTCATATCATATGTCAACCAAAGACATTAACAAATTACAAGCATACAAGACAATATGAAAACAATTGCAGAAATCAACTAAGTCAAATAGAGAAATCAATGAAAAATAATCACAGAACCTGTGATGATAACTGCAATAGAATCAACAAGACAAATAACGCTACCGTGTATAAACATATTGGTGTATAGAAATGAAAGATAGAAAAGGGAAGACCTACAAATATGCGAAAAATCAAAACAAAACTAAAGAAAGCGAAAAATAACGAAAACAAAACTGCACATATCGTCACAGCTAACAAAAAATAGCAACCGATGTTGCATGCAAATCTTCAATTAAGAAAATTGCCCCTACAGAACGCTAATATAAGACCAATATTACTCGGTATACCTTATACTAGTCACCACCCAACCCGGCCCGCAGACATATAGACAACTATTACATATAAACAGATAACATGTAGCATACAATATATATATATATATATATATATATATATATATATATATATATATATATATATATATATATATATATATATATCATGAATAGAATGTGTTGTGGATAGAGTGTTGTAGAGAAGGCTCAGTTTTCAATCAAAATAACTTGCCACTTTATTAAATAATAGATTTGTTTTCTAGACTATTACACTGTTCAATTTTTTTGAGCACACTAGAAGATCCACCGATGGAATATATGCACTTCTCAATAGTACTGCATTTCCTGCTAACACGGTCAACTATTCACTTGATCCAAGTGTTCTGTTTAATATTGCCTGTACGGAGAAAAATGTCAACAAGCGGCGACCTAGATACTGCATACACTTGCTAGAACAGGTCAAGCTGACATCGACTGTACTACTGGTGTTGTTGTGTGTCATATGTGGCTAAAAGAAACGTTCTGGTAACAATAGTTGACTTCTGAATATGTATGCTGTGCAGGTTGGACCCAGGAATCTGGCCTACCATTGAAGATGTCGTTACTGTTTGATGCTTATCACTGGACGTTACTGACCAATGTAAGTTATGTGGTTATACTGTTCAACTTCCCAACCTTACACAGCGTTGAATCTACAGGTCATGTTGACATAGAGTGAAGGTGTAAAGTGTCAGTTACGCGAATGATGGAATGTTCGGTGAAGTTGACAACTTAGTAATGGTACATTCATACACTCGTATGCAAGTCAATGATGTTTGAACTGCTGTTGACCATTTCATATGTTTAATAAGGTGACACACATTCCGACAGCACGGATATAGTCATAGGTACATGTTGACACAGCAAATCATTAGGTACTTGAATAGTAGGTGGCAACATCAGATATATTTCATGTAGCATATAAATACAATGGGCGATATAAGTCAGGCATTCACTGTACTGGTGGGTTATCGCCTCATACTTCAGCTGACTGAACGCGTCAGTGAAAATGAATATGTAAACATCAATAATGGTTCACTGATCGAACCTTTTCTTGGCTAAGTTTTCTTAAGTTGTACATTCATCGAAAGTTCATAGCAACCATGTTCAACCACAGTAATGGGTTTTCCATAATAGGAAGATCTCTGCATCATCGTCCGATAATAAGAGTTGTTTTCTGTTCTCTTGACAATGATCCGTTGTGGTAACGGGAATTCAAAATGGCTACCTCCTTGAGTTTCACTCACCCAGGAGGATAAATGATGAGCCGCAATTAATTCAAAATCTGAACACAAATGTTCTCAATGGGTTTCCATCCAGTTCTGAAATCTATAAGGTTGCTTCATGAAAATACCTTAGAGCTGTTGGATAACCTGTCATCTTCATCAGCATTCAAACAATCCTAGCTGTACGAAGATAAGCTTGCGCTCTAGGCCTAGCAAAACAGAGTTCACCAAAACAAAGGGTCTGGTATTACCTTGATTTAGGAATAAACACAATATAGAACATTAGGAGAATCTCTGACCATATGATCTTGCAGAGACACTATCTCCTTCCAAAAAATCATTCACAGAGATCACTTTTCAACATCCCTAAAGGACCAGCCCAGAAACACACCGCCATGACATCAGGCAGTTTTCGTCGACACTCTCGACGCATGCCTAGAAAAGCCTATTCACCCCTTAGCGTCAGACCGAGAAATAGGCCGACATAAAAATACAAAAATATACGATATAAGACCGAATCTTCTTAAATAGACACGGAATACATATATGTCCGGGCCATAAACATTCTAAGCCAGACCAATTTGTTTTCTGGCCATAACAAATGAGAAATGACATAGATCTAGCATTCATACGCCAGATCGATATTCAAGAGAGATCACCCATACAACAAAAGTATAAATTAATCATGGGTAGTCTAACTTTGACAGAGAAATATTTCTTTTCATATCAAATAGTCATACTGTACATTCTTACTTACAGTAATCCGTGCGTCGCACAATTCCACACAGAAGAATATGTGCGCAACAAGTATGTCTGATAGCAACGTCTACTGTCTAGTGTAATGAAAATGTGGTATGCTGGTAATTAAGTACACAAACAAACACACAAACACTAATATTAATCTCTATGATTAAGTCAACTGACACTGTGGTTAAAATTTAGTAATTTACAATTTTTTTCAAATTTATTTTGTCCTGAACCTAGTTTTCTTCTGGTCAGGACTTTCATCTCAATATTAATAAATTTCAATAGAATGTCGTGAAAAATTATAATCCACATATATAAATGAGAAAATAAATGTAAAGTAGAACGAAATAATACAAAAGAAAGAAGAATGGTGAAAGACCAGTGCTGTCACAATAGCGTACGCCTGTGTTGTAGAACGCCATAATGGCTGAACCCGAGATCCCCTTTTTCTACTTCGTCTGCATAACTGTAACGCTTCCACGTTTGATAGTACAAGCCTACTGCATAAACTACACGCGTTTCTAAAAATAAAACTGGTACTGTATTTCTTGGACGACCTTGATAGACACACTGCTTAATGACCTAGATATAATATTACATTAATGTCATTATATACACTACGTAACCTAAAAGACAGACGGGCTTAGAAGCGAGAGAGAGAGAGAGAGATGCACGGAGGAACGCATGCAGTAAAACCACGTCGTCTCGCGATTAAAAAATTAATGCCATCACACGCGAAAGGCATGCAGGCCTGTTTTTTTCAAATAAACAGTAATAAAAAACACTAACGATACGAGTTAAGGTTTTAAAAAACATGTTCAATGCTTATTAGGAAACATGACACAATACTGTTTTACGTCTGAAATCCTGACTTTATACTGACAGAACAGTCGAAAAGGCAGAACAGGTGGCGGTTTGAAAAATAAAAAACAAATACACGACTATCCTAGAATAATACATATTTTGAACGAAGCCACTTAACCCCATTAAACTTATATATTCTTGTACCTTAAGACTTGCTGACAAAGAATATGTTATGTGTTACGCAAATAGTCTAGTACTTAATAAATTATAGCCAAAATACTATAGTGAGGTTGTCTGACAGCACAAGATCATATTTGCTCATAATGGCATGCTTGAAACACTGCTTTAGGGGAAATGAGGCCAACAAGTTAGATACGATTTGATTGGCGGTAGTCATATGTAAGGCGAAACCTGATTAGTCGTACTGCAAATGCAAATATGGTTGTTATGGCAACGTGTAGAATGGGTAACATTTTTTTCAAAGGCTCATGTAAACATGGTCTCATTGGTTAGAGCGTTCGATATAGTCAAATAGAAGCGTCAGTTCAGGGCCAGTTTTGAAAAGAAATCATTGTGAGAAGCAAGTGCGTTGAGAGCCAGCAAATATTTTTCTAATAAAAGCCTGGGATAAGGCAGATCAAAATTGGGCCAGTATTCATCGCCAGTCAACGTACTTGTGTATATTTCCTTGAATTGTGGTAAGCTGGACATGTTTCTTATATATATATATATATATATATATATATATATATATATATATATATATATATATGAAAATTGAATATGAATTGATAAATTGTGTCTGTATGTGTGTGGTTCAGTAGCAAACAGAAAACAAAGCCTAGATATTGCTCCATGTAAAAGCTTGTCAGAGAGGAGTAGAACTGCATTGGCATATATGGGATTGCCATTTAGTAACATGACACCTATCTTATTGTATAGAAGGAATTAACGCTGGATTTGCAGAGGCGTTGTAACCATTAGGGAGAGGAATACTGGTATATTGTCACATGAGAGGCTAGTAGTTGGCATACAGCGCTGAACTCTGTGTTTGTAATGTCCTGTACGTCATTGTGGAAATAGATTATATATTAGTTCTGAAGAAGGAGGTACAACCTTCTTATTTCAGGGACCGTGGTACTGAAGTATTAGAGCAGCACCAGGTCTGAGTTTTGCTAAATCCAGAGGGCAGGCAGCAGACTCCTTGTCCAAGATATTGACCAATGGTGGATTTCAAGATAAATGAGAAGCAAGCAAGCAGAGGAGACAGTTTTCCTGCCGCAGACATATAGGTTAAGAATTCGTGAGCCAGAGTAGCTCACCCTTGTATAACCCATTTTTAAAAAGTGACTGTAATACTAAAGCAAGAGGGACAGTTATTGTTTTACAAATAAAAAGAACTGTGAACCCTTCAAGATTATTTCCACCATTAACAAACACATGAAGTCGTGATGACAAACAACAACATAGCTTCACCAGCCAGTATTACCTCTCAATACCAGAGCATAACACTACACACATATTGTAATAATATTCTATGTCAGGACAAAGATCCTTTGTATAATTTTTGTACATAGACATTGTGTTTGCATTTGATTGTGATTCCTGATTCACTCTGTAGTTGGATCAGGACATCTATTCTTGAAAGAAACGAATACATAATTTAAAAGTTAACACTTGACTTACTTAAGCTAGTCTTCTAGAGTGTTATATGTATGTGCTTGTCATAGTGTGGTAAAGTGTTGTGAATCTTAAATAAAGTGTTTATCTGTCTGTTGTTGTTGTTGTGAACTTACTCTTCATCAATATCATAACCCTAGACATTCAACGTAGTCATCACATTAGCCCAGAATAAGTCTGATTGAGGTCTAAATGTGGTAACAAGTAAGGTCATCTGTAACACACTACACTTATTAGATACAGATACCTTCACAGCTGATCTCAGTCAGTACACTAAGTCCCCTATAAATATTTATATAATCCCAACTTACCACATATATTGGGGAGTCGCTCCCGGGATATTGAACCTTCCCCTAGCATATATATTAGGAGTAAATCACTTCTGGAAATTATAAAAATTAAAAAGGTATTCTTGGGTGGAAAAATAAGGTTGAGCTCTCAGTGCTTGTGGTTGTCCTTAGTTAATTAGTCATAGATAAAATTGTTTAGTTAAATATTGTATACATTTGCCTGTTAGAAAATGGCGGACCTGGCAAAATTTCGATCTGCTGCTATGCAGGCTGCTAAAGAGTTGGAAATGGACGGGCAAGTTATGATTGCTTATGTCACTACTGAATGTGACAAATTTATTGAACGTGAAGAAAAAAGATTAGAAAAAGAGGCTGAAAGAAAGTTAGAGGCTGAAAAGGAAATTAAGAGGTTGCAGATTGAGGCTGACAAAGAGGCTAGGGCATTAGAGGCTGAGGCTAAGAAGTTACAATTGGAGGCTGAGGCTAAGAAGTTACAATTTGAGGCAGAAAGAGAAGAAAAGAGCCAGGCTGCAGAAAGGGAAGCAGAGGAAAGAAGGCAAGCTACAGAAAGAGAAGAAAAGAGACAGGCTGCAGAAAGGGAAGCAGAGGAAAGAAGGCAAGCTACAGAAAGAGAAGAAAAGAGACAGGCTGCAGAAAGGGAAGCAGAGAAAAGAAGGCAAGCTACCGAAAGAGAGGAAAGAAGATTCACTGCAGAAAGGGAAGCAGAAAAGGAGGAGAATAGATTACAAAGGGAACATGCGTTACGACTAAGGGAGTTTGAGTTTCAAGGCCATGCTCCTGAAAATGGTGCCAGTCTTTTTACCTCTGATGCCACTGCTAGTCAGGGAGCCTCAACCTCAGCTATGAGTTTTCATTTAGATCATTTTGTTGAGAAAGACGATGATATCGAAAGCTATCTGAATAGATATGAACTGTTAGCTACCACGTATGGGTTAGAGAGAGAAAGTTGGAGCTTAAAGTTATCACAAGGGCTTCGTGGTACAGCTTATGATGTTTTTGCCAAAATGATCAGAGATGATCAAGACAATTATGACATGTTAAAGCAGGCTCTTTTGTTAAGATATGAAAAGAATGGAGAATTCTATAGAAAAAAAGTTCAGGAATGCTAAACTACTGTCAGGTGAAACATATCACCAGTTCTCTGCACGGTTAGAGACATACTTGGAGAAATGGACGGCTCTGGGGAAAACCCAAGATCTTAAAGAAATGATCCTTATAGAACAACTAAGAGAGTCCATGGCTCCAGACCTGAGAAAGTTTCTCATGGAACAAGGTGCAGAGAGGCTGGGTGAGTTACTAAATGTTGCTGAGAGATATCAGGCAGCTCAGGCAGAGGTAACTAGTAATAAAAAGAAACAGGTAGACTATTTTAAGGCACCACAAAACTTTGATACGTTTGATCATAGAGATCAGAACAAAGGTAAGCACCAGTTTGATAGGCCACGGTATGAAAATAAAAATAAAACCCCACAATTCGATGAAAGGAAAATTGATGAAAGAAAATCTTTCAACCAAAGAAGGAGGTGGTGTAAGAATTGTCGGATGGACAATCATGATACTGACCATTGCATAAGGAAACCTGTGTATATGGCCACCCTTCAGGTCAGGTCGACCTCAAGAAAGGAGGAGGATATTATGATAAATACCACTCCAGAAGAGATGCGGAAGGCGCAGGCTGGGGATAAGACCCTCAAGCCTTGTTTTAGAAAATTGTCCAATTGTCACACACCTCCAGGAAAAGGAGACTTCTATATGAAGAACAAACTGATATACCGGAAGACTGGAACTAGATCCAAAGGTCAGGGACAGCTGGTACTTCCTAAAAGGTATAGGACAGACTTAATAAGGAGCTTACATGTGAGAAAAGATGGGGACCATGAGAAGATAGGTACCATCATCCAAAAGGTAGCTCAAAATTATTATTGGCCCAAGGCAAGGTGGGACATTCAGAATTTTGTAGAAAGGTGTAGCATAGCACATGAGGGAACACCCACAAGTGGGAACATTGATCAGGACCTGGACACGCCACGGGGCAAACGTAGGCCTGACACTGAAAAGAATAATAAGGTGGACCAAGTGGAATGGGAAGCCCCTTTTCACGGACAATCTTCGATTGATTGTTTTACAATGGCCACTATGCAGCGAGTGCAAAAAGATGTCTTACCCCAGAATAAGCCGAAAATCCCTCGATCGGACTTATGTAAACTGGAGGAAGAAGATGTAGAGAGGAAATCTCTCATCAAGAATTCTAAGTGGGGAGAGAGCCCCAAGAAAAAAATTGGTAGCGGTCGTTTTGTGCAGGATGATTCTGGAAAGAAAAATCATCACTACAGTGCTTCCAGTGGAAGAGACCCTACCAGTGCATGGAAAAATAGACAAGAAAGCTAAAGACAGAGAATTGGCTGTGGGAGTGAAGGTACTGCTTCTTCTATTCGGTAGCCAGAATAAGTTGCAAATTGGATGGCAAGGTCCATATACAGTTCTAGAGAAGGTATCTAGAACAAATTATAAGATAGATAAGAAGGGGAAAGAAAAAATCTATCATGTGAATCTCCTGAAGAAATATTTGGAAAGAGAAAATCAGGAAGAGACACATTTGTTGACCTTGTCTATTGCAATGGAGATGAAAAAGGAACCACTTTCATCATATGAATATCCATTACACCCCTGTGAGACAGCTGCACAGGTGAAAATCAGTACACATTTAACGAAAGATCAGAAGAAGAGAGTGCAACAGGTTTTAGATGATCATACAGAGGTGTTAACGGACCGTCCGGGGCATACAAACTTATTGGAATATGATATGAAACTTATAGACCCAACACCTGTATGTATGAAGGCATATTCGATTCCTTTCGCTAAGGAGAAAGCCTTGAAGGAAGAGATAGACTATTTGTTGAAGGAAGGAATCATTTCCCACAGTGAATCTTCGTATAGTTCCAGTGTGGTGCTCTTAAGAAAACCCTCTGGAGAACATAGACTCTGTATAGATTACAGGAGATTGAATGCTATCACAGAAGGTCAGGTGGATCCATTGCCGGATACAAATCAGTTGTTTGCCAGGCTGAATAAAGCTAAATATTTCTCAAAAGTGGATCTGAGCAAAGGCTACTATCAGATTCCAGTAAAGCCTGAGATCAGACCAATTGTTGGCTGGGAACATTTCGGAGGAGCAGAGTGTCTCCCTTGTTGCCTTTTTGAATTGAGGATAGTCCGAGTGTTTATTAAGGCTGATGAGAAACATATTGGATCCACTACACAACTCAGATATCACCATATAGATCAACTCCCCATAACGTACAATTTGAGGAACATCTAATCTTCGCTTGACATGTCGTTGAGCAGACTCAGAGAAGAGAAATGGTGAATATTAATTGCTAAGCAGTAGTAAGACAAGCAGTAACACTTGCAGCTGTTCAGTAACATATCTGAAATGGATTCTTGGATTGCAGATGTCTGAGACAACCTTCGTCAGTAGTGCCTACTTTGAATTGACCCACCTGCAGTAATCCATGATAAAAATAAAATTAGCGAAACGGTGATGCTGATTTTCTAAGCCGCCATCTGTGTGATGAGAATCACAGTGATCACCTGGAATAGTAATGCATTTATCTAGGTGTATATAGAATTATGGACTGACATATGATGTCTGTTTTAAGTGGGGGGAATTTGTCGTGAAAAATTCTAATCCACATATATAAATGAGAAAATAAATGTAAAGTAGAACGAAATAATACAAAAGAAAGAAGAATGGTGAAAGACCAGTGCTGTCACAATAGCGTACGCCTGTGTTGTAGAACGCCATAATGGCTGAACCCGAGATCCCCTTTTTCTACTTCGTCTGCATAACTGTAACGCTTCCACGTTTGATAGTACAAGCCTACTGCATAAACTACACGCGTTTCTAAAAATAAAACTGGTACTGTATTTCTTGGACGACCTTGATAGACACACTGCTTAATGACCTAGATATAATATTACATTAATGTCATTATATACACTACGTAACCTAAAAGACAGACGGGCTTAGAAGCGAGAGAGAGAGAGATGCACGGAGGAACGCATGCAATAAAACCACGTCGTCTCGCGATTAAAAAATTAATGCCATCACACGCGAAAGGCATGCAGGCCTGTTTTTTTCAAATAAACAGTAATAAAAAACACTAACGATACGAGTTAAGGTTTTAAAAAACATGTTCAATGCTTATTAGGAAACATGACACAATACTGTTTTACGTCTGAAATCCTGACTTTATACTGACAGAACAGTCGAAAAGGCAGAACAGGTGGCGGTTTGAAAAATAAAAAACAAATACACGACTATCCTAGAATAATACATATTTTGAACGAAGCCACTTAACCCCATTAAACTTATATATTCTTGTACCTTAAGACTTGCTGACAAAGAATATGTTATGTGTTACGCAAATAGTCTAGTACTTAATAAATTATAGCCAAAATACTATAGTGAGGTTGTCTGACAGCACAAGATCATATTTGCTCATAATGGCATGCTTGAAACACTGCTTTAGGGGAAATGGGGCCAACAAGTTAGATACGATTTGATTGGCGGTAGTCATATGTAAGGCGAAACCTGATTAGTCGTACTGCAAATGCAAATATGGTTGTTATGGCAACGTGTAGAATGGGTAACATTTTTTTCAAAGGCTCATGTAAACATGGTCTCATTGGTTAGAGCGTTCGATATAGTCAAATAGAAGCGTCAGTTCAGGGCCAGTTTTGAAAATAAATCATTGTGAGAAGCAAGTGCGTTGAGAGCCAGCAAATATTTTTCTAATAAAAGCCTGGGATAAGGCAGATCAAAATTGTGCCAGTATTCATCGCCAGTCAACGTACTTGTGTATATTTCCTTGAATTGTGGTAAGCTGGACATGATTCCTATATATAGATATATATATATATATATATATATATATATATATATATATATATATATATATTTATATATATATATATATATATATATATATATATATATATATTTATATGCAGCATACATACAATATACATTTTACAACATGTAGACAACATGTATACAATGGACACGGTTTTTTTTAATAGAAGTATATATTTGATGATCTCTTTTAAAAGAATACGAAATGTCAATCTAAATCTCTAGTTTCAAACTCTTTGTAATTCTTTTCTCCTGCTTCGGTGGTGGTGGTTGTAGATTAAAGACATCGTCCGGGTGATTGTCTATGGAATATTGGTTGATAACAACTGGAGTGGTTGTAGTGGTACAACCGTGACTGGGGTTGTTACAAGTAATAGGACAGTAACCTGTGGGTGGTAACCGTAGTCGTCAGGGGCGATAAGTAGATAGGTTGTAGTTAATTATTGTCGTTAGCTGGTCGGTAGGGTATGGAGAGTGCGCGGGTGGTGTTGATGATGAAGTGTGTGTGTTGGCGGGTAGCGGGGCGTCGGAGTAAGACAATATATATACAGATATAATTATTGTCGTTAGGTGGTCGATGGGGTATGGAGAGTGCGGGGGGTATTGATGACGACGTCACAAAATAGATAAAATACTGCACTCTTGAGCTAAAGAGGAAAATATAAAAATCGATAAATTCGCTTAGTTTGAGTTTTTTAGAGGAAGACGGCTAATTAGCGTGGTGTGGCGAGGAGGGTATTGATGCTGACTTATGGGGTGTGATGGGGTGTAGCGAGACGCCGACGTAAAACACTGTATAAGCACGCACATACATATATATATACGACATCTAAAGCAAACAGAGGCATAATAAGTGTTTGTATATATAAACTTTTATTTAGTAGAGCGGTTTCGACCCCTTATTCTGGGGGAGGAATGGGTTTATATAAGGAAATATGACATGATAAAACCAATAAAGTGGGGGAGCAAAGGCTAATTATTGTCGTTAGTTGGTCAGTGGTTTTTTTAATGGAGAGTGTATTGATGCTGACTGGCGGAGGTGATGACTCATGGGGGTTGTGACGGATAGGATGAAAATTGAAGTCCCTGAATTGATGGATGATAAATGGTAGTACCCTTGGATAGCATCGGGGGCCCTGAATATTGTTGTAATTTTATCCCCAACGTGGAATCCTTACGCGTGCTGATTAGTATGCATCATTTCCACGTGGATTTCCCCTACGTGTGCTAATTAGTATGTAAACAGTTATCATGCGGGCAGCCAGGAGATTCGCTTTGTCTTAGGTTTAGTTTAGCCACGCCTATTGTCTTATCTCTCGAGCGATTTAAATTAGCTAATTCTATACCTCTTTCTGTCATCCCGTCACAAAGGCGTTGCCAAGAGGAAACGGCAAGCGATCAGTATCAAAGACGGTTGTAGTCCTTAAGAACGCAGCAGAGTTAACACCTACGGTTCACATGTTAAAGCGAAAGGGTCTAAGAGAGTTGGAAATCGCTGGCGGACGAAGAGAAACGGGTACGTCTAGAGCTGGGACCTGCGGCACGAAACGAGAAAAGTTCCCTACGATCAAGAAAGGCGAGAAACCTCGCATGTGGCTATTACTTTCCATTTCATTAACTATATATTGGTATCGCTGAAAAATGCAGTTATCATTCGCGCCAGAGAGTTCAAGAAGTACCTAACATATTAGAATCTAACAAGATTTCTTTTGGATTTCTTCTATATTGGAGACTGAAATCATTCTGTGTGCTGCCGTAAAATATATTAGTCTTGAGTGATTCAGTAGTTTAGATTCTTCATTTTATTTCACTGGATTTTTGTGTGATTAATTTAAACCGATTAAATAATCTCATAAGCAAAGTTTTCCAGATGTAATCGAAGGATGTAACTATCCGTTATTTCCCGAGTAATAGATGTGTAACATAATTATAAAAAACGCTAGGCGATCGTAATTGTTTAATAACAATATATTTCTATTTCATCTCGTGTAAATTTTGAGTAATTAACTGTTCATAGCTAGTGTTTTAAAAAACAATGCATTAGCTAGTCACTCGTGTAGTTCTTTTAATGTAAATAATTAAATACCGGAGTGATTTTACAGGTCTTACCTAAATAACGCGGGTGTTAGAATTAATTATAGTAGAATTACCTGTTTTATATATTCTCTTTTATACAGGTGGTCATACCTTGGCGATCCAACGGTTTTTTATTTATACAGAGAGTCATGTTCAGATGGCTTATTGCATTCCAGAGTATAAGTTCCTAACATAAAAACATTGACAATACAAAATCTGATGTTGGAGACCCTTATAGGTCCTTCGCAAAACCAGTAGAGTGGTTAAATAACCAAACCCACGTCAATGCTAAATTGTGTTTTTAAAGTTAAACTGGAACGGAAAATGCCAGAAGATTTTTCTATATTATATTAAATCATATAAAGTTCCCTGGCCTGATGAGGCAGAACTTACAGCACAAATTTATTTAAGCAAACCCATATGACAGAAACATTTTCATACCACCAACTTCTACAGTGAACATTTCTGGCTATTACGTTTCCGAAAAACAGCCTGGGAGTAACATTCTACTGTTTGAAATATTCCCCATTCACTAGGACAGAAACCTAGAGAAAAACTTATCCCCCTTCAATACCTGCAGTCCGAATAGGAATACTAACCAGAAAAATATAATCAACGCGCCACTTCAGCAAAATCTCCGAGAGAAAATATCAGTTGCCAAGACGGAGTTTCTGGGGCTGAATTGGACAAATAACAGTACATATAATAATATTAAATGCACTGTATATGATTAAATTCCATGGACGAATGCAGAGTCGAGAGAGGGTAAGTTTGAATGTCGTGAGCTCACTGTATGTATGTAGAGCGTGAACACGGAACGAAAGAATTTATTTGCTTAAGTTTACTACTAATATAATACCTTCTCTTTTTATCTATCTCTCACTAAGTCTGAAGGCCCAAGGGATAGACAAATTAAGGACATACCTGTTACCCGTCCTGCCTACTCCCCACCCCCATTGTTAATCATTTGTTTGATCTTTTGGGTAAACAACCTCGGGTTGGATCATTCCTAGTTTTCCATACCAGAGAGAGGGTCTATGAGAGTATATATATATTTTTTCTCTTTCTCTTATGTAACGATAATTCATTGATGTAATGATAACGATGTATTTTATGTTGTGATCTATTTCCTTATAAAGATATAATAAACCTAATAAACCTTAAGCTATTGGTGTTGGTCAAACCCTCTTCCCTGCCATATAATTATATGTGAACCCATAGTTTACCTGTTCGTTTCTACGTACAAGGTATGTACGTATTTATGTCACAAAATTGTTTGTGTGTGCGTACGTGAGGATAGTGTTTTGAATTAGTATCTAGTGAGAAAATACGTCTCCATTAAAGTGTGTAGTACTAGATAGGTTGGGTTGAGCAATTACTCAATCCAAGTATTTTTTCTTACACCTGTACTCCTCGTAAACAGGACTATTTCTCACACCTTTCTCTCACATTGATCTCACCATCTCACCTCTGCTCGATCGGGACCATAAAAATATAAGGCCTATCTATACAACTTACGACAGGTGTATTGGCGCGGGAGTAAGACAATGTATAAACACGCACTTACAGATTTTTTTTTTTTTTTTTCGTTCGCCAGCTAATACTCAAGGCGAAATCTCAGGTTATTATTTATGTCTAACCTGACATTGATTTTACGTGAGTATCCCTTTATTTCTTGTACAGAGACAGGTGTCCCTCGCCATTCAGGCAAATACTCGCCGATTTCGGAGGTACCCATTGCAGCTGGGTCGGCTCAGGAGCCGCCAGTCCCAGGTTGACGACACTCCTTCAAATGTCCTCGCCAGGTCTCGAGTTAATCCAGTCCAAATCCCGGTCGACGAAAAATCCTCAAATGCCGTCGCCCGGGTTTGATCCTGTATCACCCGGTCGCCAGAGCGGTGTTGTAATCACTACGCTAGCGCGGCTCCCGCACTTACAGATATATACGATAGGGTGGCCAGACGTCCGGATTTGGCCGGATTTGTCCGGCTTTTTGCGACAAAACTGAGCGTCCTTCCAGATTTTTAAAAAATGTTGAAATATCAGGCTTTTATGTGATTGGGTAAATTACTTTTTCTGAGTACAAAAATTCTGTCGGATTTAAGAATTTTTGTCTCCGCAAAATCGACGGATCGCGCAAATTGCCAACAACACTACCGTAAGTTGTCATGTTGTTCAATAGTTTATAATATATTACTATCATATTTTAACCCAGGTTAAACGCTGTTTAAGTTTGTTGGCATTTGTTAAGGGAAAATATAACAGACAAAACGGCATGAATAAGAACTTGGGGCTGGATTTAGTCAATTATAACTTCGTTGTCTATTGCAAATTACAAATAATATTAACCTTAGTTTGTACTCCTTTTATATTTATTGCAATTTGTTTATTATGAAAAAATACACGAAAAAATACACGAGTAGTTACTAGTATAGTAATGGGTTTGTTAAAATTAAAACCTCGTCTGTTGCATTTTACAAATAATTTTAACATCGAATGTACCATTGATTAGGGGCATTATATTATATTTATGTTACAGATACCCGCTCATAATGACAACACGGAAGTGTGTGTTCACGGATGAATTGAAAAAAAAAAATTCCGTGATTTTCCAATGGTCAACAAGAGTATGAAGCAGAATGTCTTGTATGCAGAGGCGGCACATTGGTTTCAGTAGCAAAAAAGGTGCAGCTGATTTAAATAAAAACATATAGAAACAGAAAAGCACAAGAAAGCACTTACGTCTGAATGTTTGCAATAAAAACTGACATTTTTAAATAAAGAAATAAGCGAGGAAAGGTTTGAAGTTGCCGTGGCCGAGGGTGCTTTTGCTTTCATACTGTCCTATCTTTATCGAGATCTGAGGGTCGAAGGTAATGTCCTAGGGAAATATTTTTGATCTTTCAGATCAATTGATTGAACTTCAGTATTACTCAAGAATACTTTCCAAGATTCAGAAATTGCCAGCAAATTCTGATGTGCCAAAACCAAAACAGCTGCTATGATCATTTCTGTGATTGCATAGCATTCTACTGAAGCAGCTTTAAAAGCACTGAAGGAAAGATTCCATTAAAGGCACTCTACTTGTGCAATACTTCTTCTTCGAACACTCTCAGACGTCAATTAATATTAGACAAACATAAAGGTATGTTTTCAGGCACTCGTAAGAAATAAAGAAGTAGAACACTTGGACAACAGAAAAACAACAGACGTGAGACTTGAATGTTCTCAAAGAAAGCAGTAGTCAGTTTGAGGCTATTTGAATCCCCGTAAAGCTTTTCCACGAAAGGAGCTGGCGTCGGCCATATGCACTTTCTCTGTACCACATATAAGGGGCAACTTTGAAGCAGATGTTCAGCAGTCATTTTATCAGTGCCACAGCTACACTGATCGACAGTTCCTATCTTTAGCTTGTTGAATAGATGGTATCTCAATCTGTTGTGGCCAGTGCGGAGTCTGAAGATTACCACTTGTTCTATTCTGTTGAGCTGGTAGTAAGCATCATTCTGTGTGTGCCCTCGATGTTCTATATTCCATTTGTTTCTGTATCTGATTCTAATAAAACTCTTTGCATCCTCAAAAGTTATGCTTGCATCAGGCTGAGGTAGATGTGAACCTTCTTTTGCCATTCTGTCAGCCTCTTCATTGCCGGAGATGTTACAATGAGATGGGATCCATTGGATCACAACACTTTTGAATCGTTGACAAAGTTATTGGAGCACTACTCTGAGATCATCCAGGTCTGTATTATTTTGGCTTTTCAACGTTGCAATTACTGACTGTGCATCAGTAAAGAAAGCAACTTGTCTCTCTGCCCTTTCTTCTGTCAATACAACCTCTGCTGCAATTTTCAAGGCCTCTGCATCTGCTCTGAAGTTGCTGGAGAATCGTCCTGTCGGCACCGACAGCCTTTTTTCTGCACCAGAGCTTAAGGTCAGAAAGACACCCCCACCTCCATTTTCTGTTGCATTTGTTGCTGATCCATCTGTGTATGCATGGGTCCAGGTGTTGCGTGGATAATGTTTCTCTATGTATCTTGTCGCTATGGATTTCCTATCTGTTGCAGTTTGGCTCTTTTTACTTTCAATTCCAGGAATGTTTTCTATCATTTTAGGGAAACGATTTTGTTTCCAAACTGGAAGCTTGTGTGCAGTGTAGATGGGTTTAACATTGGATATTTCATCTATGGATACTGCTCTCATTTGTGGTTTGATTGATTCTACAAAATTACTTCGTTTGAGTCTTTGCCTTCTAAGAGCATTTATTCTATGGCACATTGGGTGGTCTGTTAGTCTTTTGAATTTTTCGGCCTGTTGCTGAGCCCTGCAGTCTCTTCTATCTGTCATTGGCTGGAGGCATGTAATCTTTTCTAGTTCTTTTATAGGTGTTGACTTCATGCCTCCCGTTATAATTCTCATTCCTTGATTTTGGAGTCTGCTAATTTTATCGAAGTTTGTTTTAGCTGCTGTTGCCCATGCTGCCATGCCATATTCAAGAACTGGCCTCACTCGCCCTGTGTACAACGTCTTAAGCACTTTCTCATCTGCACCCCAAGTTGTTCCAGCAAGTTTTGTCATAATTGCCATTCTTTGTCTTGCTCTCATTCGATTTCTGTCAACCTGTTTTTTCCAAGTCAGACCGCGATCAAAAATAATACCTAGGTAAATGAAGATTTACTCCGTTTAGTACTAGTTTGAAGCTCTGAGGTCTAGTTGAGAGGGAAAATACAGTGTACGTTGTTTTCTCTTCATTAATCTTCATGGGCCATGTTTTGGCCCATTCTTCCAGTGATGTTAGTGCTTGCTGCATAAGAATGTTTACAGTAGTGATACGTTCATCAGAGATCCACAACGCTAAGTCATCTGCAAAGGAAGCATTGTGTGCTATTTGTTGAATATTGTCAGTTATGTCATTTATGTATGCAAGGAACAGTGTAGGTGACAGGACTCCCTCTTGTGGGACACCCTGCTCAAATATAAACTTTTTACTAGTCTGTCCTTGCAGCTGTACTCTGGCGGTTCTATTTTTCAGGTAGTGACCAATCCATTTGTACATTCGTCCACATACACCACTTCTCTGCAGTTTGACTTTCAATCCCTCTTTCCATACTGTATCGAAAGATTTTTCTAAATCTATCCAAACCACTAGCGTGTGTTTTTTTTTCTCGGAAGGCATCTTCGATTTCCTGAGCTATATATGTGATTTGATCTTCAGTGGATCTGTGTTGTCTGAATCCTGCTTGTTGATGGTTTAATAGGTGTTTGCTTTCTAGGTGCCACATCAGTCTGGCATTTATCATGCGCTCCATCAGTTTCCCTTCACAGCTTAGTAGGCTGATCGGTCTGTAACCATTTGGTTCTTTCGGGTCCTTGTCTTTCTTTGGTATAGGTATCAGTATAGCTTCTTTCCATGCCTGCGGGACAATTCCTCTTTTTTAACTGTAGTTCAGTACTGCCAGAAGCTTCTTTTTTGCCCTTGTGCCGAGACCTATTAACGTTTCATTGGTTATTCGATCTTTTCCAGGTGACTTCTTTTTCTTTAGTGACTTTATTGCCTCTTCCATTTCTGCCATTGTCAAATTTGTCATCATATGCTCTTCAGGTGCAATCTGTGTGTTGTCATGAATCAACTGTTCATCTGTGACGATTTTCTTCCTGTCAGCGGGGACATCAATGTGGTTTGCGCTAGCAAAGTATTCTATAAATGCATTTGCAGCTTTTTTGCCTATCAGCATATTGTCGCCGTGTTTGAGTGCGATTTGTTTGTAATGAGATCCTTCGTTGTTAAAGGCTCTAACCAGTTTCCATAGCTTATTTCCGTCTTTATCTAAGTTTAGATTTTCTGTTTTTTCTTTCCAGCAGTCTCTTGTTGTTTTATTTAATGTTTTTCGGTATTTTGCAGTGGTGGCTTTGAGTAATATGTTTGCTTCAGTTGTTTGTTCTCTTTCTGCTGTGTTTCTGACCTCTGTTACTTCATCTTCGAGCCATTGAAGTTCTTCAGTCCAGTAAGGTTTGTAATTTTTTCTTGCCCCTCTGGGAATGGAATCAGTGGCTGCTTGTAGTATTGCTCTGTTAAGGCTTTCGACCATCGTTTTCATATTGCCGTGCCGTGTTAATGGTTTCACAAAACCTGTCTGACAACATTGAAAACTTGTCCCAGTCAGCTCGTTTGTAGTTCCATCGAGGAAGTAGTTTTTCTTTCTGCGGAACAAATTCCATATTTATGACCAGCTTTATTGGTTTATTGCAGTACAATTCCAAGGAGTTTTCATGCTTTGATTTCTATGCATATTTAAAACGTAGCCCAACTTTGTTGAAGAAGATTTTATCAGAAAAATATAAGTAGGCACAAAATCAATGTCAGTTTATCAGCTTATTGTTTGAATGTAAAAAAAAAAAAAAATATGTTTCAGCGTCTTGTAGTCATTGAATAAAGGTGTCCTACTTTTAAAATATATATTCCTCCATTGTCCTCCTTTTTATGACAAAAAAATGGCATTTGTCCTCCTTTTTGTGTTGAACAATATGGCCACCTTAATATACCCCAAGATGCAGCAATAGTGAATGCAGTCAGCGACCCATAGCTTGACTGCTTGCATCAGGATCAGCGAACCAGAGCTGGTCAAGACCGCACTCCACCTCCACGTGGTGGTCCTGGAAACAGTCTGCAGCTGTGCAGTCTGGCTGAGCGAGTACGGATCGAAATGGGAAGGCAAACCCGGTCCCTAAAAAATGCCGTGCAGAAGTCGGATGTGTCGACCGAAAGGTGCAGATATCACAGCTTAGGCGCAAACAGACACAACGCAACCACCGTCCTTTTCAGGACGAACGAGGAAGAAGAAGAAGAAGGATATACGACATCTAAAGCAAACAGAGGCGTAATAAGTGTTTATATATAAATTTCTATTATCACTGCGGAGGTTTCGACCCGTTTTTGGGGGGAGGAATGGGTTTTTGTAAGGAAATATCACGTCAAAAAACCTATAAAATGGGGGAGCAAAGGCTAATTATTGTCGTTAGTTAGTCGGTGGGGTTTTTAATGGAGAGTGTATTGACGTTGACTGGCGGGTGTGTGTTGGGGTGTAGCGGGACGCCGGAGTAAGACAACGTATAAGCACACACACATATATATATGACATCTAAAGCAAACAGAGGCGTAATAAATGTTTATATATACATTTTTATTATCACTGCGAAGGTTTCATCCCGTTTTTGGGGGGAGCAAATGTTTATATAAGGAAATATGACGTCAAAAAACCGATAAAATGGCGGAGCAAAGGCTAATTATTGTCGATAGGTGGTCGGTGGGGTTTTTAAATGGAGAGTGCGGGGGGGGGGGGGGGGGGTTGAGATTGCTTTTGGTTTTGTCTGGTGTTTTGTGTGTAGGTATTGATAAAAGTATAGGGGTGAGAGAAAAAAAAACCATGTACGAGAGAATACAAAATGTACACGAAGTGAGACAAATTTTTTTTATTTATGTATTTTTATTTTATTTTCAAACAGCAGTAACAAAAAAAAACAAAACAAAATAAAAACAAAAAAACAAAAATTATATGAGCGGGGTCACACATTGGAAGAGAGATATTTTTAGATGGAAAGAGGTGCCATTGGCGGAGTCAACTATTCTTTTTATGTAAAAAAAACTATAGGGAGTTGCGGTGTTGTTCGTATGAGTAGACGGATGGACACTAAATATGCTACATTTAGGAGTAGTTTGAGAGCTGAATGAGCTTTTCGACCTTCTTCGAATCATGTAGAGGCTATTCCGGACGAAGCAACTGCAAGAGCAATTTCATTTTGCGTCCGAATTTTAGCAAGAATCAAATTAATAAGAAATATTTTTCCTGTCCCACCAAGTGCAGCAAGGAAGAATAGTCCTCCATTTCCATTTCTGAGCATGTCCAGAATAGCGCTGTATGCCAGTCTTTGAGCATCAACTAAGAGCGGTTCATTAGTTTCACCAATTCTTTCCAACTGATCAATGTCATAGTTTGGTTCCCGCAAAATTTCTCTATCAAGTATCGCAGAAACAGTTCATGTAGGCGCTTCTAGAACCAGTTGTTGAAGATGTCTGCCATTCATGGGTATGCATTTATCTTCTAGAAATATAAGTGCTTGGTTAAAAATTACGAAGAGTAATTTAAATCCATTGTCAGGGTTATCTCTACGTGCTTGTCGAAGAATATCTTCACTCAAGCTGTATTTATATTTCTCCCTGAGAGTGTTTGGATCTGGGGGACCGCAAGTTGTTATCATAATTGCCAATACATTTCATAGTTAAACTGGTAAACATGTGACAGAAATTTCCGACAAACGATTCGACTTTTACCGCTAGTTAAGAAACCGGATCGATGGTCGGCGCAAACTTCGCGAGGAAACCATTGATCGTCTACTTTTATAAAATTCCGTTAGCATAGAGTGTCTGTAATCTGTCCACAGACGGGTAATTTATCGCCCGGCACGCTTTAGGTAAACCGAACGCTCGGTCGCTGACCAGCCCATCCGGGTTCATGACGAATTATCACTGAGAGGCGTGTAAGATGATTTGAAAGTACAAAATATCTGCTTGATAGCAGAGAAAAAAAAGGGGCGACCAAGGAAATTTAGTACATTATTAAATGTAACTAAGTATTTGTTCCAGTTAACAAATGGTTATCTACTTTTTTTTGTCGTGCAATTTTCAAACTTTAGTGAACACTTTTCTGCCAAGCAGTAAAGATGGTCCCAAAATTTTCTCACTGTCCTGCAAGAATGTTCCAACCTGTATGTAAATATCTATTAACCTGTTTTTAATTTTGTTATTTTTGCACGTGCCAAATAATTCTTCAAATGCTTTTTGTCCAGTTGTCAAATATTTCTTCAAATGTTTTTTTCATTGTCAAATATTTCTTCAAATGTTTTTTGTCCAGTTGTCAAATATTTCTTCAAACGTATTTTTCAAGTTGTAAAATATTTCTTCAAATGTTTTTTTCAAGTTGTCAAATATTTCTTCAAATGTTTTTTCAAGTTGTCAAATATTTCTTCAAATGTTTTTTCAAGTTGTCAAATATTTCTTCAAATGTTTGTTGTCCAGTTGTAAATATTTCTTTAAATATTTTTTCCAGTTGTCAAATATTTCTTCGAATGTTTCTTACAGTTGTCAAATATTTATGCAAATATTTTGTGTCCAGTTGTCAAATATTTCTTCAAATGTTTTTTGTCCAGTTGTCAAATATTTCTTCAAATGTTTTTTTGTCCAGTTGTCAAATATTTATGCAATTGTTTTTTTCTACTTGTCAAATATTTCTTCAAATGTTTTATTTGGAGTTGTCAAATATTTCTTCAAATGTTTTACGTCCAGTTGTCAAATATTTCTTCAAATATTTTTTGTCCAGTTGACAAATATTTCTTCAAACGTATTTTTCAAGTTGTAAAATATTTCTTCAGATTTTTTTTTCTAGTTGTCAAATATTTTTTCAAATGTTTTTTCAAGTTGTCAAATATTTCTTCAAATGTTTTTTCAAGTTGTCAAATATTTCTTCAAATGTTTCTACAGTTGTCATATATTTATGCAAATTCTTTTTTTCTAGTTGTCGAATATTTATGCAAATTTTTTTTCCACTTGTCAAATATTTCTTTAAATGTTTTTTGTCCAGTTGTCAAATATTTCTTCAAATGTTTTTTTCAAGTTGTCAAATATTTCTTTAGATGTTTTTTGTGCAGTTGTAAAATATTTATGCAAATGTTTTTTCAAGTTGTCAAATATTTATGCAAATTTTTTTCCAGTTGTCAAATATTTCTTCAAATGTTTCTTACAGTTGTCAAATAATTATGCAAATGTTTTTTGTCCAGTTGTCAAATATTTCTTCAAACGCATTTTTCAAGTTGTAAAATATTTTTTCAAATGTTTTTTCTAGTTGTCAAATATTTCTTCAAATGTCTTTACTTGGGATACTTCTGTGGACTACTGGTTATACGCCAGGAAAGTATCCCAAGTAAAGAAAGTGTCATGGTTATATTCCTTTGACTAACATGGGAAGTGACAATAAATAGACTGGATACTTTCTTACCTACAATAGCCTTTCGATAAATACAGCACAACATCTTATACAATATTAGGCAATGTCTCATTTCTTTTCAAGGGAGCCTCACACGAATTTTACAGAATAGCAAGTATAACAACTGAGATCGTCTAAGCCATTATCAACTTATTATAAGTGTATACAGGATGGTAACAGCAGAATCCGGACATAAAATATTTTATTAATGAACGTAATGTTTGTGTAACGTTTGGTAACAGAATGTAGCACATGAAGAAAAATTAGATTGATAGAGAAAACGTGTCAAGAAATATTTGTTAAACTCAGAACATAATTTTGAGAAATATGTGAAAATGGAAGAAATATTCGACAAAAATATGTGGCAGCTATAAGAAATATTTGAAGAAATAATTGACAATTACGAGAAATGTTTGATATTTGGAAGAAATTTTTGACAGTTGCAAGACTTATTTGAAACGTCAAGTACTGACAACAGGATAAATATTTAATGAAAAAATATTTAATGAAGTATTTGACAGCTGCAAGAATTATTGGCAACCGGATTAGTCATTTGATGAAATACTTGCCAACTGCAAGAACTATTTGAAGAAATATTTTGCGACTGCAAGAAAAATTCGAAGAAATATTTAATAACTGCAAGAAACATTTTACAAAAAAATATTTTAAGAAATTTTTGATTTGTAGATGACCTCCCTTTTGATACATGAACATTTCTTTTTGCTGTGTATTAAAAGCCCAGATTTGTAATATATGCATAGTATATCTGAAGTAACACTACTCTCATAAAATGTTGTTTTTTATAGATCCGCTTATGTATAGCATAGGTGTTAAAGGGCCGCTACCTACAAAAGGTTGGGGACCATTGGTCTAGTTAATTTTCAGAAGATTTATACATTTAGCCTTTGGGGTACATTGTCCAAAAAAGTAATAGTAAAGTCGAAAAAAAAAACATTTGCATAAATATTTGACAACTGTAAAAACATTTGAAGAAATATTTGACAACTGGAAAAAACATTTGAAGAAATATTTGACAACTGGACAAAAAACATTTTAAGAAATATTTGACAACTTGAAAAAGCATTTGACGAAATATTTGACAACTAGAAAAAAATTTGAAGAAATATTTTACAACTTGAAAAATACGTTTGAAGAAATATTTGACAACTGGATAAAAAACATTTGCATAAATATTTGACAACCGTAAGAAACATTTCAGAAAATATTTGACAACTGGAAAAAAAAATTTGAAGAAATATTTGACAACTGAAATAAAAATTTGTATAAATATTTGACAACTGGACAAAAAACAGTTGAAGAAATATTTGACAACTAGAAAAAAAAAACATTGAAGAACTATGTTACAACTTGAAAAAAACATTTGCCTAAATATTTTACAACTGGACAAAAAACATTTTAAAAAACATTTGTCAACTGGACAACAATTATTTGAAGAAATATTTGACTTCTGGAAAAAAAATCTGCATAAATATTTGACAACTGGAAAAAAACATTTGCATAAATATTTGTCAACTGTAAGAAACATTTGAAGAAATATTTTACAACTTGAAAAAACATTTGAAGAAATATATGACAACTGAAAAAAAAAATTTGCATAAATATTTGACAACTGAAAAAAAAATTTGCATAAATATTTGACAACTGGACAAAAAACATTTGAGAAATATTTGACGACTAGAACAAAAAAACATTTAAAGAAATATTCTATAACTTGAGAAAACATTTGCATAAATATTTGACAACTGGACTAAAAACATTAAAAGAAATATTTGACAGCTGGACAAAAAACATTTTACGAAATATTTGACAACTGGACAACAAACAGTTGCATAAATTTTTGACAACTGTAAGAAACTTTTGAAGAAATATTTGACAACTGGAAACAACATTTGAAGAAATATTTGACAACTTGACAAAGAACATTTGAAGAAATATTTGACAACATGAAAAAACATTTGAAGAAATATTTGACAACTTGAAAAAAAACATGTGAAGAAATATTTGACAACTTGAAAAAAAAACATCTGAAGAAATATTTGACAACTAGAAAAAAACATTTGACGAAATATTTGACAACTGGACAAAAAATATTTAAAGAAATATTTGGCCCGTGCAAAAATAACAAAGTTACAAACAGGTTATAGATATTTACCTACAGGTTGGAACATTTGAGCAGGACTGGGAGAAAATTTTGGGACCATCTTTGCTGCTTGGCAGAAAAGTTTTCACTGAAGTTTGAAAATTGCAGGTCAAAAAAGTAGATAACCGTTTGATAACTGGAACAAATACTTAGTTACATTTATTTAATGTACTAAATTTCCTTGGTCGCCCCTTTTCTTTCTCTGCTATCAAGCAGATATTTTGTACTTTCAAATCATCTTACACGCCTTTCAGTGATAATTCGTCATGAACCCGGATGGGCCGGTCAGCGACCGAGCGTTCGGTTTACCCGTCTGTGGACAGATTACAGACACTCTATGCTAACGGAATTTTATAAAAGTATACGATCAATGGTTTCCTCGCGAAGTTTGCGCCGACCATCGATCCGGTTTCATAACTAGCGGTAAAAGTCGAATCGTTTGTCGGAAATTTCTATCAACTGTTTACCAGTTCAACTACAAAATGTATTTGCAATTATGATAACAACCTGCGGTCCCTCAGATCCAAACCCTCTCAGGGAGAAATAGAAATACAGCTTGAGAGAAGATATTCTTAGGCAAGCGCATAGAGGTAATCCTGACTATGAATTTAAATTACTCTTCTGTAATTTTTAACCAAGCTCTTATATTTCTAGAAGATAAATGTATACCCTTGAATGGCAGACATCTTCAACAACTGGTTCTAAAATCGCCTACACGAACTGTTTCTGCGATATTTGATAGAGAAATTTTGCGGGAAACAAACTATGACATTGATCAGTTGGAAAGATTTTTTTTTTTTTTTTTTTTTTTTTTGTTCGCCCGCTAATACTCGAGGCGAAATCTCAGGTTATTATTTTTATGTCTAACCTGACATTGATTTTACGTGAGTACCCCTTTATTTCTAGTAAAGAGACAGGTGTCCCTCGCCATTCAGGCAAATACTCGCCGATTTCGGAGGTACCCATTGCAGCTGGGTCGGCTCAGGAGCCGCCAGTCCCTCGTCGACGACACTCCTTCAAATGTCCTCGCCAGGTCTCGAGTTAATCCAGTCCAAATCCCGGTCGACGAAAAATCCTCAAATGCCGTCGCCCGGGTTTGATCCTGTATCACCCGGTCGCCAGAGCGGTGTTGTAACCACTACGCTAGCGCGGCTCCCATTTGTTGAAACCAATGAACCGCTCTTAGTTTTTGCTCAGAGATTGGCATACAGCGCTATTCTGGACTTGCTTAGAAATGAAAATGGAGGACTATTCTTCCTTGCTGTACTTGGTGGGATAGAAAAAACTTTTCTTATTAATTTGATTCTTGCTAAAATTTGGACGCAAATTGAGATTGCTCTTGCAGTTGCATCATCCGAAATAGCCTCTACATGATTGGAAGGAGGTCGAAAAGCTCATTCAGCTCACAAACTACCCCTAAATGTAGCATATGTAGTGTCCAGCCCTCTACTCATACGAACAACACCGCTACTCCCTATCGTTTTTTTTGCATAAAAGAATAGTTGACTCCGCCAATGGCACCTCTTTCCATCTAAAAATATCTCTCTTCGAATGTGTGACCCCGCTCATATATATATATATATATCATCATCTCAGCCCGTAACCCGTCATGGGTCGTAGGGGTGCCATGGTGGAAGCATCAGCAGACAGGGTCCTCCACTGCTCTCTATCCTCAGCAATGCGTACAAGTGTGGAAAAACCGTGTCCTGCCCATTCTTTGATGTTATCAGCCCAGGATTTTCTCTGCCTTCCTCTTCTCCGTTTACCTTCGACTGTTCCCTGAAGGATCGTTTTCGAAAGGGAGTCATGACGAGTTACATGCCCAAACCAGGCAAGCTTTCGACGTTTCGACGTTTCACTATTGACAAAAGTGGTTCTTGGTGGCCGTGCATAGGTGTTTATCTTCTCTCTAACATAGACATTTGTTTTGTGCTCTTTATAGCAAATGCGCAAAATTCTTCTATAACATTTATGCTCGAAAGCCTGAATCCTTCGCTCCGTATCTGCAGTGAGTGTCCAGCCCTCACACCCATACAAGAGAATAGATAATACAAGTGATTTGTATAATTTGATCTTCACAGGAAAACTGATGTTACTTTTCCATATCACATTCAACCTTGTCATGGCAGCTGAGGCCATCTCAAGTCATATATATGTATGTGCGAGCTTATACAGTGTCTTACTTCGGCGCCTCGCTACACCCCAACACGCCCCATATGTCAGCATCAATACCCTCCGCGTCACACCACGTTAATTAGCCATCTTCTTCTATAAAACTCATTCTAAGCGAATTTATCGATTTTTATATTTTCCTCTGTAGCTTAAGAGTGCAGTATTTTATCGATTTTGTGACGTCGTCATCAATACCCCCCGCACTCTCCATACCCCATCGACCACCTAACGACAATAATTATATCTATATATATTGTCTTACTCCGGCGCCCTGCTACCCACCAACACACACACTTCATCATCACTACCACCCGCGCACTCTCCATACCCCACCGACCAGCTAACGACAATAATTAACTACAACCTACCTACTTATCGCCCCTGACGACTACGGTTACCACCCACAGGTTACTGTCCTATTACCTGTAACAACCCCAGTCCCGCTTGTACCATTACAACCACTCCAGTTGTTATCAACCAATATTCCATAGACAATCACCCGGACGATGTCTTTAATCTACAACCACCACCACCGAAGCAGAAGAAAAGAACTACAGATTTAGATTGATATTTCGTATTCTTTTAAAAGAGATCATTAAATATATACTTCTATTAAAAAAACCTTGTCCTTTGTATACATGTTGTCTACATGTTGTAAAATATATATTGTATGTATTATATATATATATATATATATATATATATATATATATATATATATATATATATATATATATATATATATATATATATATATATATATATATGTTGTATATATGTTGTAACACCTGAATAAAGAAACATAACACTTAAAATACCCTCACAATACAATCTACCTATATCCCCTTAGTAACCTACTAACCCACGCCGCCATTATTGATCTAATATTTTTCCTTATATAAATGTCACGCTCATCCTCCGTTATCGATCGGAGTATTTCCTTATATAAAAGTTCGCTCATCCTGCACTATCGATCGGTATATTTCCTTATATAAAAGTCTCACTCATCCTGCAGAATAATACCCGAAACGTGCATAATATACTACTATCTTGGGCCTTGTCTCCATTTTTACTGATTGGATTAAATTGTCTTCTGTTGGCTGACGCGTCTCCAAGTTTTCAGCTGTGAACAGGACGGGCCACAGAGACTAACAAACAGTTTAATAGTAAATTTTAACGGGACTTACAAAATACCCAGATTTATTTTCTTGCATTTTATCAGCCCATTGTGGTGAAATAACAATAACAGTCTCCCGACTTACGATAGTCGTCTTTTTTTCCAAGAGGATATTTATCCAGTAGAATTACGCTATTTCAGAATCGGCAGTCACCAGAGCCAGCCGATAGGATTTACCACTCAATCACAAACCCCCATCAGTAACCATTGTTAGCAACTAGCTGTGTCCAAATACCAGAAGTATTTGTTTTTCCATTCTTTGCTGTGAACACTAGATCTTGATTTCTCTACCATTAACTATTCGAGGTGACACTATCGATCCAGGATTACCTCACCAAACTTGGCGTCCACCATATAAAATATTGTCTAGGCTGGACTGGGGCCAAATTTGGCACTGACGTTATCAAATATCGATAAATATATTCAGGATAACGATAAATTCCAGGAAATACCACCAAGATTAGGTAAGGGGAGAGAGAGAGAGAGAGAGAGAGAGAGAGAGAGAGAGAGAGAGAGAGAGAGAGAAGAGAGAGCGGCCACGCATGAAAGGAAGAGAGATCGAATATTCTTCTTGTTACGGCAGCTTGTACCAAACTAGTTTAATTTGCGTTAACAATTGTTTACTTTACGGAGTAGCACGTATTACAAACTTTGTTCTTTACTGTCTATATATACTGTAACCTATTGCTAACCTTTGACCTTTGGGGTTATTAACTTGGTTGGGTTTTTCTCTTCTCAACGAGTGGAGGGCATAGGTATTCTATTATTTTTTCTATGCAAGTAACTCTGATGTATCTGATCTTTCTCTTTTAGATATTCAATGTTGAAAAATTTAGTGATAATAAACAACAAAAGAACTAACTTTGTGTGTGTTGGGCAGACCCATAACCATTTAACCATAGTTTTTCACGTTTGTGTGTCTTGTTTTCATATAGCTGTGTGTGTGTGTGTGTGTGTGTGTGTGTGTGTGCGCGTGCATAGTAAACTTATATTTTTCAATATAAAGGGGTGCAAGATTGTCTGTTACTAAATTATAGTCGTACAGATAGGCTGGACTAGAGAAACTATTTCAGTCCAGAGACAGATCTTTTCCTTAACTATTCACTCGTGAAACTTTATTTCTTAAACCTTACTTCTCACGTAGTATCACCATCTCCTATTCTCAGACGGGACCTTAAATAACTTAAGAACCTATCTAAGCACGACACCTGACCAGGTTCAAGTCAGGTCCTCGGTCCTTCAGAGATTGTTTAATATTGTCCTCTCATCGAACAGTGGGTGGTCCTGGAGGTCTGAATAAATGGTTCTTGTTTCCAGTATTCGTCGTGGCAGCCAATCTTCTTCCATTCTGCATACATGGCCGAACCGTCGTAATTGGGACTGTTCCACGTGGGTCTGCAGGAGCTGGGTTCTGAGGCCATGGCCTATCGTCTGGTTGCGTACCATGTCTCTTCTTGTTACTTCAACCACCTTCTTCAGATACCTCATTTCTGAGGGCTTCTGTGGGTTGTAGCCATTGCCTATGACTCTCATGTCATATTTGTAAATTAATCATATATTACAAACACTCATACTTCACATTCATCGCAAATAACATTTCACAATCCATACACAATAATGTAGGCACACATAAAAATGCCGGAAAATGTTGCGACAGAAAGTTGACAAGCTGAAAATTCTTTAGTTCTGCGCTCCTCAACTTTCTTACCACCACTACTACCCATATTTCACAACTACGAAGCTGTGGACCCATGTACCAAAATTTACAAGTGAAAATTAATTATAGGAATTCAGCCAAAGTCGTGCTGCTTAAAACTTCGAGCAATGGAAAAGCAAGGGACGCAGCTCATCACAATGTTTCTCGCTGCCTTAGATCAACAGTACAGCATGTAACGAATTTCTAAATACAATATCTAAATTTGTATATAACAATATCGAGCATAAAGGAAAAGATAAGAAAGAACAAAAGAATTTTCTACTAGAACTGTTGGTATCGCCTACGCCTTCAGATTATTATTTGCTAACGAATAGCCGAACAAAACGGTACCCAATTTTTCAAATTCGTCCTTGACATAATCACTTTTCCTAGTTCTAAGAAAATATTTGCCTAAAAATGCATTGTGGAACGAGGAGGGAAAAGGATAGATGAAATGCTAATTCGTTTCGCATTGATTTTAAACTAAAAGCCAATACCAGCACAGGGGCAAGCCTTGCCTTAGGGGTTTCCCCAAAATACGAGGAAAAAGTTAGAACATGTAGACAACTCGTGTCACAAAAACAACCTTAGCTCTTATTTCAAAGGGCGTAAATAGAGAAGACAGCACATGGAAAAGAATTGAACGGGTGGTAGACTAAAAATAAAAAACACTAACATAGAAAAAAAAACTGTGTACTTCTGAACCAAGCCAACTAGTACCATATAAATTGTATATTCGTGTACCTTAGGACTTGCTAACAAAGAATATGGTAGTAGTTACGCAAATAGTCCATTAATTAACTAATTATAGCCATAATACTATAGTGGAGTTGACCAGACTGTCAGGTAAGATCATGCCTGCTTATATTTTTTATGGCATGTTTTGAAAAAAAACGACTTTGGGTAAATGAGGTTAAAAGGTACAGGATATTTGATTGGTTGGATTTTAAAGGAAGGCGAAGTATGATTGGTTGACCTAAAAATAAAAATATATTTGCCTTGGAAACATATTGGGAGTTGTTTTTTGAAACGATAGATTCAAAAATAAATGTAAACATGGTCCCATTGGACAAAGCAGTAGAGATTGGTACGAAACGGGGACTGTTCACTGCCATTTCAAGAAAATTTTGTGTAAAGCAAGATCGATGAGAGCAGGCGGAGAATTTTCTAACATTGGAAAAGCCTGGACATAGGGGCAGGATCGAAAATGTGCCATATTCTATTGCCTAGTCATCGTTTTACTTGTGTTATTTCCTTGCATCTGTGGTAAGATTGATTTTCTTAACATTTTATTTAAAATAAAATTTGAATGTGAGATACTAACATACGATTATAAGTAAGTGAGTCTATGGCAGACTCAAAACAGATTTTAGAGATTGATCCAGCATATGAAAGACTATCAGAGAGGTGTAGACAAACTAAGTTATATATGATTATCATCAGGAGCATAATACTTATCCTATTGTATGGACAACAGATTATTGCTAGAATTGCAGAGGCGTTGTAACTATTAGGGGAGAGGAATACAGGTATACCTGGTCACATCAAAAGAAACTGGTGAAAGGGATTGTGGTAAAGAGCTGATCTTACATGTTTGTTTGTAATGTGCCTGTACTGGTTGTTGAGTATTATTGTAGGCTGTTGATTACGAAGGAGGCATATCCTTCTGATTTCAGAGGTTTTTGATGGCTGTCAATAACTGGTGCCAGACTACAGTGGGCCGATATATTCATGCCACAGTCTTGCCTTTTTCGGAGACAACTGTAAACCACCATCATTCTTGAAGAAGTGGGAGCTGAAGGTTGTCGTTCAGCGAAGGGCAGGAAGAGTCCTACATCATATTACAAAGATAGGTGCATGTTTCGGCACCTGATCGCTCAACTAACATTATATTAAAAATAAGAGACCGGGAATAGTGATATAAACATTCCATCAGTGTCCACAGAAACTTACAAACAACACGCAGAGATGATGATAATAAACAATCAACCAGTGTATACTAGAAGTCACCTCAGTTAGACAATACAACTACACCCTTATATAATAATAATATGTGCATTATGGTCAGAAGATCCATTATGTAAATTGATTGATGTACATAATTTTATGATTTCACTTTTGATTGTCAGTCCTGATTCCAAATAAATTAGACTAAGGACAATAAATTGAAAAAACATTAACTTTACCAAACTTTCAACCACTGACTTACTAAAGATAGTCTTTTAAAGTGTAGTTCGTATGTGATTGTCGTGGTACTGTTGTGTTGTATTAGATAATAAAATAATTTGTGTAATTGTTTATATGTTTAGTTGGTTAATGCAACCTTACACTAACATTTCATAACCCTAGACACCAAACGTAGTCATCTTACAGTCTATCTAGAATAAGTCTGAATGAGATCATAGTGGTGGTAGTAGAAAGGTGCCCTGGAAATTTACTCTAATATTTATTATATTCAGGGACCTTCACAGCTGACCTCATTCAGTACACTAAGGTTTCTTAACAACAAACTGTATTAACATCAAACCCACCACATATATTGGGGTCTCGCTCCTGGGGATTGAACTTTTCATAACATCAACTATATTGGGTAGTTTGCTTCTGGGATTTTAAATTCTTAAAATATTATCAATTAAATTAGGAATCTCAGATAGTTTAAAACTAAAAGCATTCCTTTTTGGAGAAATTAAATAGTGGTTGAGCTATCAGTGCCTGTGGTTGTTCTTAGTTATAATTAGAAATTGTTAGTTATAATTAGAAATTTGTTTAGTTAGAAATTTTAAAGGTTTGCCTGAAACAAAATGGCTGATCTGGCAAAGTTTCGATCTGCAGCTGTGCAGGCTGCTAAAGAATTGGGAATGGAGGGGCAAATTATGATTGCTTATGTCACAACTGAATGTGACAAACTTATTGAACGCGAAGAAAAAAGATTAGAAAAAGAGGCTGAAAGAAAGTTAGAGGCTGAAAGAGAAGAAAAGAGACTAGCTTCAGAAAGAGAAGAAAAGAGGTTTTCTGCTGAAAGGGAAGCAGAAGAAAAGAGATTAGCTGCAGAAAGAGAAGAAAAGAGACTAGCCGCAGAAAGAGAAGAAAAGAGGTTGTCTGCTGAAAGGGAAGCAGAAAAAAAGAGGTTGGCTGCAGAAAGAGAAGAAAAGAGACTAGCTGCAGAAAGAGAAGAAAAGAGATTAGCTACAGAAAGAGAAGAAAGAAGACAGGCTGCAGAGAGGGAAGCAGAAGATAGGAGATTGCAGAGGGAGCACGAATTACGACTAAGGGAGTTGGAAATTCAAGGCCATGCTCCTGAAAATGTTGCCAGCCCCTTTGCCTCAGATGCTACTGTTAGTCAGGGAGCCTCAACCTCAGCTATGAGTTTTCATTTAGACCATTTTGTTGAGAAAGACGATGACATAGAAAGTTACCTAAATAGATATGAACTTTTAGCTACCACGTATGGTTTAGAGAGAGAAAGGTGGAGACTAAAGTTATCACAAGGGCTTCGTGGTACATCTTATGAAGTTTTTGCCAAGATGAGCAGGGATGATTAGGACAATTATGACATGCTAAAGCAGGCTCTTTTGTTAAGATATGAAAAGAATGGGGAATTGTATAGAAAAAAATTTAGGAATGCCAAACTACTGTCGGGTGAGACTTATCACCAGTTCTCTGCACGGTTAGAGACCTACTTGGAGAAATGGACTGCTCTGGGGAAAACCCAATATCTTAAGGAAATGATCCTTATTGAGCAACTAAAAGAGTCCATGGCTCCAGACCTGAGAAAGTTTCTCATGGAACAAGGTGCAGAGAGGCTGGGTGAGTTACTCAATGTCGCTGTGAGGTATCAGGCAGCCCAAGCAGAGGTAGTTGGAAATAAAAAGAAACAGGTAGACAATTTTAAGGCACCTCAAAACTTTAATAAGTTTGACCATAGAGACCAGAACAAAGGTAAGCACCAGTTTGATAGGCCTCGCAATGACTATAATAATAAAACCTCACAATTCAATGAAAGGAAATATAATGACAGAAAACCCTTTAACCAAGGAAAGAAGTATTGTAAACATTGTCGGATGGACAACCATAACACTGAAAATTGTAGAAAGAAAACTCCTACTTTCGCTGCAATGAAAATGGGGAGAAAGGGAGTAAAGGTCAACCCTACTGAACAACAGGAACCTTACCACCCCCCAGTGTGTGAAGATGTAACATGCAATGGTGTCACCATAAGGTGTTTGTATGATACTGGATTAGATTATGATTCAGTTGTGAGTTCTCACCTGGTGCAGGCAGATCAATACACCACAGAAACAGTGGAGATTCAAACTGCAACCAAGGACGTAGCGACCATGACACTTCCCGTCGCCAGGATAAATGTGAAAACGCGATATGTGGAAGGAATCATAAAAGCAGCAGTGATAAATGAACCAATCTACCCTCTGATATTGGGGTGTAGATATGTCTTCTTGGGGAATCCCAAGAGACCTGTGACCATGGCAACAGTGCAGACCAGATCACAGTCTAAAAAGGAGGAGGATAATCCGATAAATACCCATCCAGATGAGATGAGGAAGGCACAGGCGGAGGATAAGACCCTCAAGCCTTGTTTTAAGAAATTGCCCAAATGTCATACACCTCCAGGCAAGGGAGATTTCTATATGAAGAACAAATTGATATATAGGAAGGCTGGAAATGGATCCAATGGTCACGGACAGCTGGTCCTTCCAATTTCATATAGGACTAAAGTGTTGGAACTAGGGCATGCGATTCCCTTCAGTGGTCATATGGGGATCAGCGCAACAGGACAGCGTATAGCTTGTCATTATTTCTGGCCAGGAATAACTGAAGACATAAAGAGATATGTAAAATCCTGTCCAGAGTGCCAACGGGTAGCTCAAAAGCATTGGACTGCTCCAGTAACTCTAGGGGAAATGCCCATAGTGGGAACCCCTTTGAAAGAGTTGCCGTGGACATTGTGGGACCTCTCACTCGGACCAAGAGGAGGAACAGTTACATTCTGACTCTGGTGGACACTTGTTCTATGTGGGGAGAGGCGGTAGCCCTGTCATCAATTGATTAGAAGCATGTGGCAGAGGCATTACTCACAATCTTCACCAGGTTAGGCTTTCCCAACCAAATCTTGACTGATAATGGCTCAAGGGGAAACTAACAGAAGAAGTATTCAGGATCTTTCAAGCCAAACACTTTCATTGTAGCCCGTATCATCCTCAAGGAAATTGCCAAGTAGAGAGATTTAACGGGACTCTCATGTCGATCCTGAGGAAGTTGGCACATGAAAAACCAGATACATGGGATCAGTACCTTCCCGCCGCCTTGTTTGCCTACCGGGAGGTACCCCATAGTTCAACCGGTATGGCCCCGGCAACATTGTTATTTGGAAGGCCAATAAAAGGTCCCTTGGAAGCCTTGTTAAGGACCTGGACCGATGAAAAGGCAGAAGAAAATATTACCTCATCATATCAATATGTGAACGAGCTGACCACTCGTCTTAAAACTGGCTGGAAACTTGCCAATGAAAATTTGAGACAAGCCAGGAAAAAGCATGCTGCCTATTACAATAAGAAAGCGAAGGATCGAGAATTATCTGTGGGAGAGAAGGTGCTCCTTCTACTGCCCGGCAGCCAGAATAAATTGCAAATTGGATGGCAAGGTCCATATACAGTTCTAGAGAAGGTGTCTAGAACAAATTATAAGATAGATAAGAAAGGGAAAGAGAAAATCTATCATGTGAATCTCCTGAAGAAATATCTGGACAGAGAAAACCAGGAAGAGACACACCTACTGACCTTGTCTGTTGCAATGGAGATGAAAAAAAAATCACTCACTTCTCATGAATATCCTTTACATCCCTGTGAAACCGCCGCACAGGTAAAAATCAGCACACACTTAACGGAAATTCAGAGGGAGAGGGTTCAACAGGTTCTGAATAATCATACAGATGTGTTAACGGACCGTCCGGGGCATACACATTTATTGGAGTATGATATGAAACTCATAGACCCAACACCAATCTGTATGAAAGCCTATTCGATTCCGTTCGCTAAGGAAAAAGCTTTAAGGGAGGAGATAGATTATCTGTTGAGAGAAGGGATTATCTCGCACAGTGAATCTCCCTACAGTTCCAGTGTGGTTCTGTTAAGAAAACCCTCTGGAGAACACAGGCTGTGTATAGATTACAGGAAACTGAATGCTGTCACAGAAGGTCAGGTGGATCCATTACCTGATACAAATCAGCTGTTTGCCAGGCTGAATAGAGCTAAATATTTCTCTAAAGTGGATCTGAGTAAAGGCTACTATCAGATTCCAGTAAAGCCGGAGGTAAAACCTTATTTAGCCTTTAGCACCTCGGAAGGACATTATGAATTTAATATGTTGCCATTCGGGCTGAAAAATGCACCGAGTGTGTTTTCGAGGATGATGAGAAAGTTACTGGATCCCCTGAAGAATCCATGCATCACCAACTTCATGGATGATATTCTCATAGCAACAGAAACATTTGAGGAACACATTAACTCTCTGAATATGTTGTTTGATCGATTGAGAGAGACCAATTTGACAGCTAGACCGACGAAATGCTGTGTTGGATGTAAAGAGCTGGAATTCTTGGGCCACACAGTACATCAGGGAAACATGACCCCTGACCCCAAGAACCTGGAGAAGTTAAAAAAGGCACCAAGACCACAAACAAAAAAGGATGTGCGATCTTTTGTCTCATTATGTGGTTTTTACCAAAAGTATATAAAAAACTTTAACTCCATATGTGCTCCATTGACTGATTTAACGCGCAAAGGAAATCCTGATAGAATTATTTGGACAGCGCAGTGTGAATTAGCATACCAAGAATTGAAAGAAAAGCTCACAAGCAGGCCTATTTTGAAATTACCTGACTTAAGTCAAGAATTCATTCTGAGAACGGATGCGAGTAATATCGGTTTGGGTGCAGCTCTATTACAACGGTCAAATTCACTTGATGGGGAATTAACCCCAGTAGCTTATGCTAGCCGTAAGTTGAACACAGCAGAACAAAAATATTCAACAAGTGAAAAAGAATGTCTCGCAGTCATCTGGGGTATAAAAAAGTTCAAGATGTATCTTTATGGGAAATCATTTAAGATCCAGACAGATCATAAACCACTCGTGTGTCTGTCACAAGCAAGGCATGAAAATGCTAGATTATTACGCTGGTCTTTGCTCTTACAGCCATTCCAGTTTACCATAGAGTACATTCCCGGAAAAACTAATGTGGGAGCTGATTTTTTAAGCAGACATCCGTACGACGAACATCAGAGTAGTCATCAGGCATAGATAGTAAATTCATCTATGTGTATTTAGAAATAGGAACTGACATATGATCGTCTGTTCTAAAGGGGGGACATGTGTAGTGAATTTATAAATACAATATCTAAATTTGTATATAACAATATCGAGCATAAAGGAAAAGATAAGACAGAACAAAAGAATTTTCTACTAGAACTGTTGGTATCGCCTACGCCTTCAGATTTTTATTTGCTAACGAATAGCCGAACAAAACGGTACCCAATTTTTCAAATTCGTCCTTGACATAATCACTTTTCCTAGTTCTAAGAAAATATTTGCCTAAAAATGCATTGTGGAACAAGGAGGGGAAAGGATAGATGAAATGCTAATTCGTTTCGCATTGATTTTAAACTAAAAGCCAATACCAGCACAGGGGCAAGCCTTGCCTTAGGGGTTTCCCTAAAATACGAGGAAAAAGTTAGAACATGTAGACAACTCGTGTCACAAAAACAACCTTAGCTCTTATTTCAAAGGGCGTAAATAGAGAAGACAGCACATGGAAAAGAATTGAACGGGTGGTAGACTAAAAATAAAAAACACTAACATAGAAAAAAAAACTGTATACTTCTGAACCAAGCCAACTAGTCCCATATAAATTGTATATTCGTGTACCTTAGGACTTGCTAACAAAGAATATGGTAGTAGTTACGCAAATAGTCCATTAATTAACTAATTATAGCCATAATACTATAGATCAGTCGACCAGACTGTCAGGTAAGATCATGCCTGCTTATATTTTTTATGGCATGTTTTGAAAAAAAAAACAACTTTGGGTAAATGAGGTTAAAAGGTACAGGATATTTGATTGGTTGGATTTTAAAGGAAGGCGAAGTATGATTGGTTGACCTAAAACTAAAAATATATTTGCCTTGGAAACATATTGGGAGTTGTTATTTGAAACGATAGATTCAAAAATAAATGTAAACATGGTCCCATTGGACAAAGCAGTAGAGATTGGTACGAAACGGGGACTGTTCACTGCCATTTCAAGAAAATTTTGTGTAAAGCAAGATCGATGAGAGCAGGCGGAGAATTTTCTAACATAGGAAAAGCCTGGACATAGGGGCAGATCGAAAATGTGCCATATTCTATTGCCTAGTCATCGTTTTACTTGTGTTATTTCCTTGCATCTGTGGTAAGATTGATTTTCTTAACATTTTATTTAAAATAAAATTTGAATGTGAGATACTAACATACGATTATAAGTAAGTGAGTCTATGGCAGACTCAAAACAGAGTTTAGAGATTGATCCAGCATATGAAATACTATCAGAGAGGTGTAGACAAACTAAGTTATATATGATTATCATCAGGAGCATAATACGATACGTATTATGCTCCTGATGATAATCATATATAACTTAACTATTGTATGGACAACAGATTATTGCTGGAATTGCAGAGGCGTTGTAACTATTAGGGGAGAGGAATACAGGTATACCTGGTCACATCAAAAGAAACTGGTGAAAGGGATTGTGGTAAAGAGCTGATCTTACATGTTTGTTTGTAATGTGCCTGTACTGGTTGTTGAGTATTATTGTAGGCTGTTGATTACGAAGGAGGCATATCCTTCTGATTTCAGAGGTTTTTGGTGGCTGTCAATAACTGGTGCCAGACAACAGTGGGCCGATATATTCATGCCACAGTCTTGCCTTTTTCGGAGACAACTGTAAACCACCATCATTCTTGAAGAAGTGGGAGCTGAAGGTTGTCGTTCAGCGAAGGGCAGGAAGAGTCCTACATCATATTACAAAGATAGGTGCATGTTTCGGCACCTGATCGCTCAACTAACATTATATTAAAAATAAGAGACCGGGAATAGTGATATAAACATTCCATCAGTGTCCACAGAAACTTACAAACAACATGCAGAGATGATGATAATAAACAATCAACCAGTGTATACTAGAAGTCACCTCAGTTAGACAATACAACTACACCCTTATATAATAATAATATGTGCATTATGGTCAGAAGATCCATTATGTAAATTGATTGATGTACATAATTTTATGATTTCACTTTTGATTGTCAGTCCTGATTCCAAATAAATTAGATTCAGGACAATAAATTGAAAAAAACATTAACTTTACCAAACTTTCAACCACTGACTTACTAAAGATAGTCTTTTAAAGTGTAGTTCGTATGTGATTGTCGTGGTACTGTTGTGTTGTATTAGATAATAAAATAATTTGTGTAATTGTTTATATGTTTAGTTGGTTAATGCAACCTTACACTAACATTTCATAACCCTAGACACCAAACGTAGTCATCTTACAGTCTATCTAGAATAAGTCTGAATGAGATCATAGTGGTGGTAGTAGAAAGGTGCCCTGGAAATTTACTCTAATATTTATTATATTCAGGGACCTTCACAGCTGACCTCATTCAGTACACTAAGGTTTCTTAAAAACAAACTGTATTAACATCAAACCCACCACACAGCACAAACACTAAATTAAGATTATATGAGAGCTGTGTACTTTCTGTGCTTCTCTATGGTGCGGAATGCTGGAGAGTAACAGAACGAAATCTCGAAACTGTCCTCTGTCCAAACAATGTACCTAAGGAAAATTCACCGAATCTTTTGGCCGAATACCATCACCAACCTACTTATTCGGAGTAACAAAGAGAACATGCACACCATCATAGCTGGCAGACGCTGGAGTTGGGTTGGCCACGTCCTCAGACGGGACCCTGCTGCCATTACAAGAACAGCTAAGCTATGGACCCCCGAAGGAAAGCGAATGAAAGTCCTAAAATTCATCACCATTTCTTCGTTATTGTAACCTGCTAAAATTAATTGACAATTAAATATGTTATATGTTATGTTAAAACTAAACAATCATAGTTGATTCAGTTATTATACGTATGAGCAAGACTATTGACATATACTCGTATTGAGGACCTTCTCAATAGACCAGCTCCACAAAAACCACCCAGATATCCAGCCAGCGGAAGAAGAGCTACAAATTAAAGGTGAAAGACCAACGAAGGAAGAAATAAAGAAAGCCATAAAGCATCTAAGAGATGGAAAAGCGTCTGGACCTGATGGCATTCCAGCAGAGGCCATCAAAGCAGATATCGACACGGCTACAGAGATGTTATATAAATTACTTTGTAAAGTCTGGGAAAAGGAAGAGATACCAGCAGCATGGAAGGAAGGATATCTGGTTAAGTTGCCTAAGAAGGGAAATTTACAAGAGTGCACACATTATAGAGGAATAATGTTACTATCAGAGCCAGGAAAAATATTAAACAGGATTATCCTTGAGAGATTAAAAGGGTGCACACCCAGCCAAAAATGGGTTATCTTTTTAAAAAATTAACAGAAAAATAACTAACAAACATGTTGACATAAAATTTAGCCATATGTTACAAGAGATGTTATATTTTATGATGAACAAAGTTTGCTTTATAAATTTTAATGTTTTATGTGAAAATAATTAATTAACATGAAGTGATGAAAGAAAATGAAAGGAAAACCCCCAGTGCACCTGGGAATGAATTTCACTCACATAAAAAGTGTAAAGAATGCCAAACCAGCAGATGATGTGCATAACATCCCTACCTATGGCGTGAACCACCCAAAAATGTCTACCCCAATGAGCTGTGTGGATATGGCTTTTGCAATATGACCCTTTTAAATAGCACAAATTTAGAATTTTGTATAGCAATATCTATGTTTCTATACCATGTAAGAAAAAAGTGAAGGTTCATGCCATAAAGGATAACGGGCTGTAATGTGCAACATTTGAAGGCAATAGCTTCAAAATTGTAGAAAATATCACCGGAACTGTGAATCGCAGACCCTGTTTTCGTTAAAGTTTAGTTTTTAAAATGTTAAAACACTTATCTGATAAGAGCTCAGTATTGATAACTCATAAACTATTACATATAAGCACATAATTCAAAAAGAATATCGAAGTAAAAAGGCTTATGAATATTTAAAACACAATTATTATATGCAAATCAAAAATAAACTTTTTTGTCTATTTCTGAGTGTATATACCCACTTAAAAGAGTCCATAGACAAGAAATGAGAGATGAACAAGCAGGTTTTCGACAAAACAGATCATGCACAGACCAGATAGCTACTTTGAGAATAAAAGTTGAACAAAGTCTGGAATGGAATTCACCACTATACATCGGATTTGTGGACTACGAAAAAGCATTTGACAGTGTAGACACAGAATCACTTTGGAAATTGATGAGGCATATGGAGTTCCCCTGAAGATCAGCAATTTAATAAAGAAAACATATGAAGACATGAAATGCAGAGTTCTTCACGAAGGACAGCTTACAGAACCGTTTGGGACAATAACAGGAGTGCGACAAGGATGCCTCTTGTCTCCATTTCTTTTCTTACTAGCAATAGACTGGGTTATGAGATCATCGACAACACACAGCAGAAATGGAATCCAGTGGACTACGCAGTTGGATGATCTCGATTTTGCTGATTACTTTGCTCTTCTGTCCCATAACCGTAATCAGATGCAGGACTAATTGAAAACACTCGATGAGAGGTCACAGCAATTGGGTCTGAAAATACACCGGGAAAAGACAAAAATAATGAGAATAAATGCAGGTAATGATAATAGGGTTGAACTTGAAGAAACACCAATACAAGATGTAGAATCGTACACATATCTTGGCAGCAATATAGACAAAGTTGGAGGGACAGATAGTGATATCAAACTAAGAATACAAAAAGCAAGAGGAGCTTTCATTGCATTGGGAAATATATGGAGATCAAGAGAAATCGGATCCAACACGAAAATAAGAATCTTCAACTCAAATGTGAAGTCAGTCCTATTGTATGGCTCTGAGCCATGGAGAACAACAAAGACAACAACCAAAAAGCTATATACTTTCATAAATGGGTGCTTGCGTAGAATAGGGGGATTAAAATAGTATCAAGGATTCCAACGTGGAACTGATGACAAGAACTAGACACGTGCCAGTGGAACAAGAGATGAGAAGAAGACGATGGCGATGGATAGGTCACACATTGAAGAAACCTGTTGATAACATTACAAGGCAGTCCTTGTTCTGGAAACCCCAGGGCAAGAGAGGCAGAGGTAGACCAAGAAGCACATGGAGAAGAGAGCTGGAAACATAGGTAAAAATGATGAGGAGAACGTGGAAAGAACTTGAGATGATGGCACGTGACAGGAGGGCTTGGCATGTGTTTGTTGAAGGCCTATGCTCCTTTGGGAGTGGAGGGTTATGAATAAATATACTCGTATATCTAAACATATGTGTACATTATAGGACAAATACCTGTACAGAGAATTTCGCTGTCTTTACACCAGCTGGGTCTTGTACGGGCTATAAACCATTGCTTAATATTATTCATAAAAGGCGACGGACAGATATAAGTTAACAATTGCTCAGCCCTATGCCGCATTGTTCTTGACGTCTGAAATATCTTGTGGAATGTCCCTTGAGATAGAAGCGTCATTACCCTTATATCTATATCTCTGCCAAGAGTAAACTTGTGCGAAGCTAGACACCTTTGACGACCCATTTTAGATACTCTTTGAGTTTTGGCCACTGGTAGACCACTACTGCAAATCAGGGGAGGCAATCCGTGACAAGGCGTGATGTCCACTGACTGCTTTGACAGTCTGCGGCTAAGGATCAAAGAAGAAGATCAACAGATCAAAACCTTCAAGCTTTATCAGACTAATCTATTATACTCTGTGCGACAGTCTTAACTTCCCATCATCATCATCATCACTCTTCAACAAACTTATGCCAATTTCTACTGTTCCGTGCTATCAGCTCAAGGTCTTTCCATTCTTCTCCATGCTCTTCATGTCTGTCTTCAGTTCTTTTCTCCACATGTTCCTTGGTCTGCCTCTACTTCTTTTACTCTGGGGATTCCACAGCAACGACTACTTGGTAATGCGATGAACAGGTTTCTTCAATCTGTGTCCTATCCATCTCCAGCGTCCTCTTGTCATCTCTAATTCCACACTGGCGCTTTTCTGATTCTTGTCATTAGTTCCACATTCATTAATACTGTCACACCTCTCTAATCTTTCTATTCTACGCAGGCACTTATTTATAAAAATACGTATCTTTTCTGAACTCCCCATGTACACGTGAAAAGTGGGTCGCGGAATGAAAGATTTACACTGAAGGCTGCACGACTCATAATTCTTAAAACATGTCTGTAAGGAATCTTTATGTGGTGTAACAGTTAGGATTTAATTATAAACAGCATGCTTTGATGCCCAATTGTTGAAACAGTGCACAAGCTAGAGACGCTGTAAAATCTCCAACATGAAATCTCCACCATTACAACAAATACAGGCTAATAGTCAAGTCACTATGTTTGTTGTTGTATACAGAGACATTCCTCATCTATGCAAGACGCAAAGAGACCCCTCCCAGAATAATTAACAAACTAACGAAACATTAACCTTACGCCTGCACAACGCACACAATCTACACACATACATAAGCAACAGACTATGAGCACACATACCCAATCAACACACAATAAATACACCAACAGGCAACATACACAACTGAAACTGGCAAAAGGAAACACACGCTACATACGCGTTTATATTTAGAGCAGAAACATATTACTTAAAAGTGAGCATTCTATTCCATAAATAAGAAAGAGGATATGCGATGAGAGGCATTTAGGGCCTCATTAAGAATATGTTAGTGACAGGTTTACTATCACCACATATGCATGGAGGCATATCTGGAGTCTTCCTTATATAACCACAAGCAATGCACAATGCTACCATATACAAATGTGGAAGTGAACCTCTGTCTGTGAGGCTAATTACATCCTCATTGACTCTTGAAATCATCCACACTCTTCCAGGGATTACCCCTGTGGTGAAACGTTTTGAGAACCCAGCATTGCACACTAAGCTTGGAGAAGTCACTTGAGCCCTTTGGTATTGACCTGGTTGACTGCATGCAGGAGTGATAGGCAAAGGAAGCTAAGAAGTGGCTCTGTGTAGGACGTGACACTTCCTTGAGAGAGCCCAGAACCAGAGTACAGTATTTTCACTCTCCATATTTAGAGAGCCCCCCTTCGATGGCAGGGAATGCACAGTATGCCACGCACATTCTTTCTCTTAGTTGTGACGATCCTTTGCATGCAAGCCAAGCTGAAGAAACTGGAGCTCATGCCTTCAACTCAGCACGTTTCAGAATGGCAGAAAAGCCCCAGTAAAAGCTTAGATCTACAGTGTAGATAATACCAAGGAGTCTTCAACTTGGTATTGCTGCAAAAGAACGAGAAGCATAGCAGCCATAGTTAAACAACAACAACTACCACCACATGTATCATTATGCATGTTAACATATACTTGTGCAAGCTCATTAACCATCCAATGTGCATGAAGATATAACGTCCAATTTTTCTGTTATGTTTGCCTTCTTATATAGAGGCTGGCTGCCTTTAACCATAGATAGAAGTCCATCAAGTCCATCTGTTATTTCTGTGACGACTGAATGAGAGAGAGAAAGAGAGAATAACGACAATTTAGTGAGCAAATACTCTAAATGGGCAAATTATAACTATCCACACCTTGTAACAAATGTACAGCACAATAAAGAGCCCGATTAAGTTTGAAAAAAAACCTTTGGTTTGGAAATAGATGTGTGTGTGTGTGTGTGTTACAACTAAGACACAATTAATTCTCCTGACCTAAAGGTCTTTTATATTTGGACATGCGCCCTAATATAACCGGCTAGGTTGAAAGGGATGCGCCTCGCCAAAACGAGGGAAAATATTATTTAAAAAAAATAATAATCTTACATTAATCCAGAAAATTAATTCTAAATATCAGAATATCAGTATGGAAACTAAACGGCACCTGATCAATAATATATTCTTACCAGCTCTTTGCTATCATTGTCAATCGTGGTCCCTGACCATAAGAAAGGATATAAAAATCACATTCTTGTGAGATAAGATGCTTACGAAAAGCCATTAATCTTATCAGGAGAGACAGAATGAGAAACGACAACATCAGAAAAATTGTTGAAACTATGTCTTGCCTCAGGTAAATAAAGAGGCAGAAAATTAACTGATTTGTCCATCTCATGAGAATAGAGCCCGATAAATTACCGCATCGCGCTTACAACAGCAGATTTGATTTTCCAATGCAATGAATGCTGCTCTAGTATTTTGTATTATTGTTTTGATACTAATGTCCCTGTTAAAGTCAGTTTGTTTTAGCTTTCGATGTAAACTTTTTTATACTATGGTCTAAAGGAGTTAACAGGTTATAATATTTTTTGAGACAGGTATGATTTAGCTGTTGTCTCCCTTGACTTGCTATTTGGTCATTTAAGATTTTCTTGAACAGTTTTCGAGAAGGTTAGCTCGTGTGAGCTAAACTCACGTCACGCGATTATTCCGCGCATGCGTGAATGATCTGGCGGGAAGTGATATGCGATATCTCGTGACAGTTCGGATCTTGGCGCTTGACTAGGGAGGTCAGCCATTTTTCTCAGCCTGTGTGATCGGGGAACGAAGTCCTCTGTGTGATAAGAATGTTTGAGAGTTTTTCCCCGGATATTATTCTGACATATTTCTGAGAGCCAAGGATGGCGTACGTTTATTGTGGTTTATTCTTGGATGACAGGGAAGGTAAAAATACCCTTTAAACTATTTTTTTGTAGCCAAGAATTTTGTAGTATGATGCTATCAGCCCAAGATGGTTGGCTGATATTGAGGTGACTTACTCCTGGTGCGGAGGAGAGTTTATGAGTATATGGATATTGTTATCTTGCCAAAGATTTACATGATTTGTTTGTCAGAGGACACACAGAGAATATTATATGGAAGCCCGCCACTCATGCGGCTTATATTGGCAAAGAATTATATGACTTGTTTGTCAGAGGAAACACAGAGCATATTATATGGAAGCCCGCCACTCATGCGGCTTATTTACTGATTATTGGAGAAGTCAAAGAGATTATTTATAGTACTGCAGAGCCAGGGGACGGCTGGTACATATAGGCGCCATTCATACTTTATACGGATATTGATTTGTCGTTACTTTCATGACGTGCTATGAACTATGCTTGTGACAGTGTATTTTGGTGATGTGAACATTCGTTATTGTGGCGTATTAAAACTGTGATCAATGTCACTTGCAGTTCCAATATTTTCTGACTATGATGTGCATATTTTGGTGTGTGTGATTGTCACTGACTTACATGAACTACATGCATTCACACGCATTGGTATCTACTCACCCACACACCTTTTGTCGGCCATCTGTATAAGCCCGACCTACTAATTTGCCATCATCAGTAAACATAGTATACCACCACTACATCCTCCTGGTACCACACTATCACCATTGGGACAGGGGTAAACCACTTTGCTACAGTGGTGGCACCATTTGTTACAGCCAATATTATCATCCCTCTGGAGCCTCCACCTTCCTGTTACAGTGGTTGGCCAGCTCGATGGGGCTATTTACAGTAATGTCTTCAAGTGCAACAGTAATGGCTATTCCTAGCTGAAAGTACCCGGTGTTACCCGGAAGCCTCTCGACCGTACAGTGGAATCTGTTTCTTGCGAAGAAATCCAACAGAATTTACAGTGTTGACAGTGCGGAGTTTTGTGCACAGTCTTTTCGAATCAAGTGCAGTGTTGCCGATCCTGATTTTTTAAAAACAAGTTCAACATGTTGGAAAGCTGAATGATGGAAGATGCCTGTACCTGGAGTCTTAGAGTTCCTGTACCTTTTCAACGTTGGATCCTCTTGACGCTGAACTGTATTTGCTATGAACTTCATTACTGCTGTTGTGGAGGCTGGGATTTTGTTCTACTTTAAAAGATAAGTGGCTGTTTCTTGTTGAGAATTGTGCCTCTGTATTGTGTTAATTAAGCCTTCTTCATATATTTAGGCTACATATATATTTTATGTCATATGTTATATATTTTCTTTTTTCTTTTCGGGTTTGGTTGGAGGGACTTTCAGATCTGCTAATACCTCCTCGGACGGTCAATAGATCTGGAAACGTTCTTTAGGGACTGTGTGTCTGAATTCGTGTTTATACCGAATTCAGTCATTTCGATTTGTGTTTAGTTGTGCCGAGATGTCTCATGTTGTTTTTGTAACATTTTTCTCTGTTCTTTAGTTTTTGATTAATTTGTTTGTGAGTCTCTGCCTCCTCTTGCTATCTTTCAGTTATATTCGTTATACACTGTTTTTGTGATTTGTTTTGTTAATTTGTTCGCAGTTATCATTGCAAGTTTTTGTAATATTTTTTGCTTTATTTGGCTTTATTGTTTTGTTGATTTCTGCGAACGTGTTCATTTGTACTTATATCTTGTCCTTGTTATTCTTGTTGGTATTGTATATGTTGTTATACGCTGTCAATATTGTTATGCACAATAAGTATATAGTTAAGTAATTATATTAATAAGTGAAGTAATTATATACAAGTTCTTAGGTAAAGACTTGTCACCCACTGAGTTGGGATAAAGTGAGTTTTTGAAAAATTAATCATTGCACAAGGTATTTATCTTATATATAATCCATTAGAATGTCTACTTTGGATTATTTCATTGAGCAAGGGAAATCCCTTGATATGACTAAGGAGGAAGTAAGAGAATTTGCTCTTGCTGAATATGCCAAGGCGCAGAAGGCTGAAGAAAAGAAACCGAAAATGGAAGAAAAGAGAATTCAAATGCAAATGGAAGCTGAAGAGAGGAAATTCCAAATGGAAATGGATAAACAAAAATTGGAAGCTGAAGAGAGAAAATTCAGCAGCAAAAAGAAGCAGATGAGAGAAAAATTCAGCAGCAAAAAGAAGCAGATGAGAGAAAATTCCAAATGGAAATGGAAAAACAGAGGTTAGAAGCTGAAGAGAGAAAACAGAAGTTAGAGGCTGAAAAAGAGAAAATGTTACACGACGAGAGAGTCTTAGCTATGGAGCTGGAAAAAATAAAGTTAGTGAATATGGGTAATTCACAAAATGAGTCAAATAATCAAACAACTTCTAATAAGACAAATGCTAGTTCTTATAAGGTCAAATTACCTGCTTTCAACTCTAGCAGTGACGATATATCGTTCTATCTAAATAGATTTGAGCTTTCATGCGAATCTCATAAAGTAGATAAGTCGCAATATGTTTCACAACTGATGGATATACTTAAAGGTAAAGCATTGACTACTATAAGTATGGTAGAGGGTCCTGACAAGAATAACTATGATGTTGTCAGAGCAGCCTTATTAAAGAAATATCAACTTAATGACGATGGTTATCGTCTTCGCTTTAAGGCTATGTTACCCGAAACTGGGGTAGAATTTTCAGAAAATATTTCAAAGATACGTCTTACGTTCTCACGATGGATTGAGCTGTCAAAAACTGAACACATATATGAAGCTCTTATGGACTTACTGCTTCGTGACAAAGTCATGTCATCTGTTAATGAAGCTTTTCTTGCCTTTTTACATGAGCGTAAGCGTACAAACATGACAGATATGGAACAATATTGTTGCCAATATGTCACTGCACACCCAGATGTAACTGTTAGCAATTCTAAAGTCAAAGAAGGTTTACCTGTGGCTTCAGCAGCACCATATGGTCCTAATTTTCGTCGTAAATTTCAAGGTGCTCAGCGCAATTTTGATAGGAGTAGTAATCATAATTTTGGACAGAATCAAGGTGGTCCATCACGTAATGATTCTTCTTCTAGGAACTGGAGGCAATCTAGTAGTCCTCAAAATTTTAGTTCCAACAATTATGGAAATTTTCGTAGGGGTAGCTTCAATAGAAACTATCAAGCCTATAATAATTTTTCACGGAGACAACAAAACCCATTTAATAGATATTCTGATCAAAGAGGAAATGACAATCGCAACTATGGAAACTGGGGTTCAAATCAGAACAATAGTTTCAATAGAGCAAATAACAATGATTTCAAAAGAAATAATAGTCGCGGTAGATCGCAACACAACAATAATAGATCATGTCACCATGCTAACTCTGCTCAACAAGAGTCCCAAGGAGTTGGTAATCAAGTGAACAATAATAATAGTACCTCTAGTGCTTTCGCTTGCTCTGCTTTCGATTTTGAGAGAGCATCTCAGTGCCCGGAGTGCACAACTTTGTTCGAACCTACTACTATATCTACCTTGAGATGCGGTCCTCCTCTACCCGCTTTTCCGGCAGCAGCTGCGCATGACGGAAGAGGGTCTCATATTCTACATAAAGGTTTCGTGAATAATTATCCAGTCTCAGTTCTTTTTGATTCTGGATGCACAACTGTCGGGGTTAGACAGTCTCTAGTTCATCCTTCTTGTGCTACAGGAAATATGGTGAAGTGTGTGACATTCGGTGGGACAGTTGAGACTTTTCCGACTGCAATAGTCCACATTACCACACAATTTTTCACTGGTTATATACACGCATGTTTGCTTAGAGCACCTATCGCCGACCTTACTGTCGGACAGATACAGGGTGTAAAGGTTTATACGCCGGTACAAATTGCTGCTTGGGAACGGCAACATAATCTTACTGCCGCCACTATGCCAAAATCTTATCACCAAGTATTTTCTGCTAACGTCATACATTCTGCTAACTTTGGACAATCTTGCAGTATTGATGATACAATTGTTCATCATGCTAATTTTGGTGCTTCTTTTAGCCCAGTTCGACATACCTCAGTACGTCACAAATCTATCTTTGATTCTTCTTTAACTACTATCGTAGAAGAAGATCCTTCGATTTTGTCTGACACACTCACTAACTTTAGTACTACGACTGAATCTACATCCAGTCACATTTATTGCAACTTCTTTACCAAGACTAGGGTTCTCTTTACCACATGTACGAACTTAATTGTTAGTACATATCTATACCTTCTGAGTTGTTTTATTTTTCTTACCGAACGCGCCAAACCTATTACTGCTTTCTCAACACCTAGGGGTTTGTTCCAATGGAACTTCATGCCTTTCGGCTTTATGAATGCCCCAGCTACTTTTGTACGCATGATGCGTCGTATCCTTTCACATCGTTCAGATGTTATTGCGTACTTGGAAAATATTTGTCTTTTTAGTGATTCTTGGGAACATCACTTTTTGGGTCTATATGAACTTTTGTCTACTCTACGCTTTCATAATTTGATAGCCAAACCGTCCAAAGTCTATATTGGATTTAGTGAGATTTCTTTTTGGGCCACAAGGTTGGTCATGGTCTCTTGCGGACGGAGGACCACAACACTTCAAAAATTTTGAACATCACTACTCCTAAGACGAAAAAGCAAGTCCGTAGTCTCTTAGGCTTAATACAATTCTACGGAAGATTTATTCCAAATCTATCCTCTGTCACAGCACCTCTCTCTACTCTATTGAAGAAGGGGTCACCTAATATGGTACACTGGTCCCCAGAATGCCAATCTTCATTAGATAACATTAAGGCATTATGTTCATCTCATCCTATCTTAAGACTACCCACTGCAAGTAAGACTTTTGTTCTTCGCAGCGACGCCTCATCCACAGGGATTGGTGCCGCACTGATGCAGGAGTATGATGAAACTCTGCATCCGGTAATGTATGTCTCTAGGAAGCTGAATGCAGCAGAACGGAATTACTCTGTACTAGACCGAGAATTATTGTCTATGGTCTGGGCGATACTTAAACTTCAGAGATTCCTTCTTGGCGCCCAGTTCATTGTAGAAACCGACGAAAAAGCCCTCACGTCTATACAGAGTAAGGACTTGAAGAGTTCAAGATCCACTCGATACGCTATTGCTCTTCAACCTTTTCACTTTTCTGTACGAGCTATCCGTGGGGCGGATAATGTTATGGCAGACATACTGTCTCGATGCCCACAGGATTCTACTTGACTCTCATGCTTGAATTTTCTTATACATAGCGGGGTTTGTTATATACCCACGACACTGTTATACATTAACAGTCTGTTATTACATTTGCTTGACTCTATTTAATACATAATGGTAAACAGTTTGTATTATTTTTTCTGGTACCGTTTCTAGTGTATCGGAAGAAGGTTTCATTATCACCATATAAAGGCCGGAAATTTACATGGCCACATTTGATAAATAGAGATTTAAATTAACTATTGTATATTATAAAATCCTACGGTTATCAAACAGAGATTCTCATTTATATTGTTTCACAGCGTAAGCTTTCCCAGCGAGTCAGTGCTGTTATATGGAGAGTCTCAACAGTTTGCCAGATATGTCGAGATTTGACGTCCCTATTTACCATTTGGAATTTGAAGCTACTTTAGATGTCTGTGGTGCCCTCTTGTATACAGAATGTTCTGGAACTTCGGAAGTCATCTCTTATTTGTGCTTGTTAATTAGCTTACATTATTATGCATTTGTATACGATATTATGATAAAAGATATTATATTGTGATGTGGTATGATATGTTAGTGTTACGATACTATTGTAGGTTACTATGTTGTAAGTATAATATGGCAATGACACCTCTATTTTTGTAATTTATCATTGCGAGACATGTTGATATTGTATTTTTTGTTTGGGATATATGAAGTCATATGTATGTGGTTTTTTCTAGCATTGTAATGTTGCCAGCACTTTATTGTGTGATTGCGGTAGCTCCTTTTTTATATATTATTAGTACTATGAGAAAATATTTTCTCTTAGTTTGTGAGATACTTTTATCTCCCTACGCTCCTTTGTGCGTCAGTAATAGCCTGGTATGTGGCGTTGTATATTTTGTTGCCCTTTATAGGCGCATCATTTATATGTTATGAGCCTTTTGTCTTGGTTATCATGCTCATTATTTATTTTTTGGGGTTTATAAGTGAATTTACAGTGTCATGTACGCTACTATATTTCTATGGTATTCATTTTTGATATGCATTAATTTTGATTACAATGTAACAATTTTGTCTTTTTTCATTCTTAGAGCATTCCTTCCTACATCTTTTCTCTTTCCTTTCGTATCCCATCTGGTCTTGTTCACTTTTCTACTTTTCCTTATGATATCATGGCGTTCTATCTGCATTCCTTTTGGTTTCTGTTATTCCCCTTGTTTTTATGACTTTATTTAGCGTATACTTATGTCTATATATTTGTATGCTACCGCCCTCATTTGTTTATTTATTCGATGTATGTTTTCAAAAAAAAATGTTATATTTTTTTTCCCCGGGTAGACTGTTAAAGTCAGTTTGTTTTAGCTTTCGATGTAAACTTTTTAATACTATGGTCTAAGGGAGTTAACAGGTTATAATATTTTTTGAGACAGGTATGATTTAGTTGTTGTTTCCCTTGACTTGCTATTTGGTCATTTAAGAGTTTCTTGAACAATTTTCGAGAAGGTTAGCTCGTGTGAGTTAAACTCACGTCACGCGATTATTCCGCGCATGCGTGAATGATCTGGCGGGAACTGATATGCGATATCTCCTGACAGTTCGGCTCTTGGCGCTTGACTAGGGAGGTCAGCCATTTTTCTCAGCCTGTGTGATCGGGGAACGAAGTCCTCTGTGTGATAAGAATATTTGAGAGTTTTTCCCCGGATATTATTCTGACATATTTCTGAGAGCCAAGGATGGCTTACGTTTATTGTGGTTTATTCTTGGATGACAGGGAAGGTAAAAATACCCTTTAAACTATTTTTTGTAGCCAAGAATTTTGTAGTATGATGCTATCAGCCCAAGATGGTTGGCTGATATTGAGGTGACTTACTCCTGGTGCGGAGGAGAGTTTATGAGTATATGGATATTGTTATCTTGCCAAAGATTTACATGATTTGTTTGTCAGAGGACACACAGAGAATATTATATGGAAGCCCGCCACTCATGCGGCTTATATTGGCAAAGAATTATATGACTTGTTTGTCAGAGGAAACACAGAGCATATTATATGGAAGCCCGCTACTCATGCGGCTTATTTACTGATTATTGGAGAAGTCAAAGAGATTATTTATAGTACTGCAGAGCCAGGGGACGGCTGGTACATATAGGCGCCATTCATACTTTATACGGATATTGATTTGTCGTTACTTTCATGACGTGCTATGAACTATTCTTGTGACAGTGTATTTTGGTGATGTGAACATTCGTTATTGTGGCGTATTAAAACTGTGATCAATGTCACTTGCAGTTCCAATATTTTCTGACTATGATGTGCATATTTTGGTGTGTGTGATTGTCACTGACTTACATGAACTACACGCATTCGCACGCATTGGTATCTACTCACCCACACACCTTTTGTCGGCTATCTGTATAAGCCCGACCTACTAATTTGCCATCATCAGTAAACATAGTATACCACCACTATATCCTCCTGGTACCACACTATCACCATTGGGACAGGGGTAAACCACTTTGCTACAGTGGTGGCACAATTTGTTACAGCCAATATTATCATCCCTCTGGAGCCTCCACCTTCCTGTTACAGTCCCTCCCTCCAACTGTGTCTATATTGCAGCCAAGCTATATGTATTATTGTACATCTTGTACGAATGTTTCCTCCATTGCAATCTTGATATCATTTCTTACATTTCTTATCATTATCTTTATCTTCTCCCAGTGTATTGGCAGACCCACTTGTCGTCACCTCTTATGAATTATTTTAATTTTCCTTTGCATCTGATTACGATTATGGGACAAAAACCAGGTTGTCGACCAAATCTAGATAGGCACGCTGTTTAGTCAGGCCCACTGCACTCCATTTCTGTTGGTTCGAGTCGATGTTTTCATTACCCAGTCTATAGCCAATTGGAAAAGAAATGGTGACAAGAGGCATCCCTGCGGCACTCGAGTTCTCATTAGAATCCATTCTGTAAGTTCTCCTTTACGAGAACTCTTCATCTCATGTCTTCATACGTTTTCTTTATTATGTAAATGATCTGCAGAGCACTCCATAATGGCTCATCAATTTTCAAAGTGATTCCCTGTCTACACTGTCAAATGCCTTTTCATAGTCTTCAAATCCAATGTAAAAGACTCTTTTAATCTCTCAATGATGATCCTAGTTAATATTTTTTTGTGTGGCACTTATAGAAACTTTGGATTTGGTTTGGTTTTAAGGACTATATTCATTGCACACGGACAATTCGATCAGTGCTGCGATCACCTTTAGATCACACAAGGAGGATCTCAGCACAGTCCACGAACTCCTCAGCACTGGCAACAATCCCAGTGTGTGTATGAAGGAATCACACATTCTCTAAATATTGTTGCAGTGGGTAGGTTTCCTAATGTTTACATTTTTGCCACGGCATCGGCCATATGGCCTACTCTTTGTGATTTTCTACTGCCGAGGGATTGTTAACGTGCAGATAGAACTTCCTGTTTTTTCGTCCTAATTCGAGAAGACTAGGCATCTGATCTCACTACCCAGGCGACCGGAAAGAGGGGGGGGGGGGAGTATGACATCATTAGGACCACTTGTTCTGAAAATAATTTCCATAAATTATATCCCATTTACTGGAAATTGAACCCTGTACCTGTTATAATTCGAGGCGGATGCGATACCTCGTAGCCACTCGAGCCAAAAGTTAATGTAATTTCTGCCACCTATAGAAACTTTATTGCTCTGAAATATCTGCACGCCTGACAATCTCCTTTCTTACGTAACTTAACCAGATATCCTTCCTTTATGCTGGTATTTCTTCTTTCCCAGACTAAACGAAGTAATTTCTGTATAGGTGTCAATATCTGATTTGATGCCATCTACTGGAATGCCATTGGAACCAGCCACGTTTCTATCTTTTAGAAGCTCTATGGCTTTCTTTATTTCTTCCTGTGTTTTTCTTTCACAGTTGACTTTTAGCTCCTCTTCTGCTGGCTTGATATCTAGGGGATTAAGTGGAGCTGGTCTATTGAGGAGTTCTTCATAATGTTCTCTCCTGTTCTTCATTTGTTTTGAATATTGCTTAGCAAATTGTTAGTTTCTTTGCACTGTTGTACAGGTGTCATAATCTGAATGTGAATCTCTGCACGTTTAGCCGAGTAGTCTGCCTTGTCTTATTTTCTATTTTAGTCTCCTCCAACTTTTCTGTACAATAGCTCTCTCAAACTCAATTTCTGGTGGTAGTCATGTTAATCTTACGTTGAACGGGCTAAATTCCACCTCTTTGCACGTGGACATCGGCACTTAGCTTAAGGTCTTTTATTTTTCCTTTCTTGTTGGTGACTGTAAATTTCCCTGATTCTTTGAGGCAGAGAGAAAACCGGACACTCAGAGAAGTGACCGTAGCAATTTATGTGACCGAACGTGTCTAGAACCGCGAACTCTGACCTTTCGAATGACAGCCAGAGTTTCTCTGTAGATTACGTCTCTTTCTTTTATCACGAGATGTCAGGGAGACAACTCTCCCGGGTCCTTACGTCTTGTTACGGTGAATCTCAATGCGCGTGCGACCCCACACTAGAGCACCTACAAACTTTATCTTACTATTTAAGTTAGCCGTCCCTATCTTCTTGTCATTGTCGCCATATAATTTTTGCTACATTACAAAATGGATCAGTGCTAAGTGCCAATCTCAATTGCATTGAGTTTAGGAATATTTTTTCAGTCGGTAAGTGTGACGAAATCAGTCGTGCTTTTTATATAACTCTCATTCACTCCAGCAGTATCGCTTCATTTCTTTATTTCGCTCTTTCATCGTCCTTTTATTTGGCATACTTTTTGCCCTGTCAGTCATTCATTTTAATCTCTATGCTGAATCTAGTAGGGGAAGTCTCTAACACTCAACTCCCCGACGGAAGTATCTGTAGGACTGCCTTTATCTTGTTTACCACTCCTCAGACTTATTTACGTTCCGCAAGGTGAACTGGGGTATTATCGTAACAATACCCAGTCATTATCACTGGTCAGCGAGCGATATTCTTATCACGAGAAGCCGGCACGCCACCTTTTGAGCGACTTTGACATAACTCATTTCCGGGGTCAGCGACAATCAGGCAATAAACACCTGGGATGCGGTCTGTATGTCTGAGGAAACCATATTGTTTGTCTGAGCGGCCGGCGATCCTTTTGTGTGGCTGTCTGGAGAACGAACGATCACAGACGATAGGTGATAAGCGCATCAGCGGAATCATCCCGGGGTAATTATCATGATAATCTGTGTCGAGAGACAATATTGGCGATAGGTAGCATCTGGACATCAAATGAGTTCACAGATGGTGTTTATGATTTTTGAACGAAATATCGCCGGAAATATTACCGCATGATTAGACAGAGGTCACGCGTGGAATATTAAAATTAATATTTTAAAACACGTGAAGGGATATATTAAATGAAACACCCCAACCCACGTAGTGCTAGAGAGATTTGATTGCTTTGAAGTGAGAGCCGGAATATACAATGAATTCTATTGGAACATTCGGCGGAAACACAATCTGTGATGTGAACTGAGAATGAGAGATATAATGTAGCGAACTCAGAGGCACAGACTAGACAGCTTCGCAACCGAGCAACTCCAAAAAGCCAGAAAGAGAAGGATCGGACCTTGAATTCCATTATCAAAAGTGACAGATCGAGTTATGGGCAACTTTGGAATTTACAAGTAAAACCGCATATTTAAATACAAGACTGGAAACTTAAAAAGACTAGGACAGATCTAAGTATTTGGGAAACTTTAAAACTTAAAAAAAGTAAGCTCACAGTTATAAATACGAAGACTGGAGTCCTAAGGAATTGGACCACCGTCATAAGAGAAATCATTCCCCAGACCAAGTGTTTCACCCGTCATAAGAAGGATTCAAAATTTCAATACGAAGGTGAGTCGAGAGCATATGGACCGAAATTGCTCGTGTCCATTAAAAAAACTGTGCAAGGAGATTGTGTATAACCCAATTTGGGATAGTTGTGAACATTTCTTTTGCAAATGTGAATTAAACATGTTTTTCTTGCCAAGTGGTTATATATGGGGCTGACAACCACGCCATACGAAAATAGTATATTCATAAACCACTACAGCAAACGATGGTTGATTTCTTCTGGCTAGTCGTGCGGAAAACCCGACAGCAGAGGTGACCCCAGACTCCGACTGGAGCAGTGATGAGTGATGATTACATCACATGTGCCTCAAGTGTAGCATATCATTGTGTGAGATATGTGTAACTTGTTAATGTTAATTCAAGCACAAATCATTATTCGTGCTGTCCAGACACATTTCCCAGTTAATACCCAGAGGAATAGTGGTGATTTCTATTCATCTTTCTTGAGCTACCCAGTGTACTGAGGAATTTAATTCTTCTGAGAGATTAACATTGGTGTGTGGACAACGAGAAGATGCGCCTGTTAAGCTTCCAATTCAGTTTACTTAGCAGAGGAATTTTGTTCTTTCTATTTTGTTCGTGGAACGAAGCTAGTTGTGAGTGAAACGCAGGGAATCAACACCAAGCGAGTACATCGGACAAGTTGCGTGAAGAAGTGTCATCATCACCAAGCAGTGATGAAAATCACAGCTGCAGGACTCACCTAAAAGTTAAGTGCTTATAAAAAAGGCAAAAGCAAAAAGGACATAATTTTCCTAAACTATATCCTCACCCTAAATCTCTGTGAAGAGAAAATTTGATTCCAATATAAAAGACAAAAGCAGATTATTTATTTTAAACTGTTAATACTAATTGATTATTAAATTTGTTACCTGTTGTTTTAAAACTAAACAATCGTAGTCAATTTAGTTTTTTTATATGTATGAAAGCAAACGTATGAGCCAGAATAATTAATATATATATAGACATATATTTACCTCTAAACAGAGCTATACCATTATAACAGGAATTCGCTGAATTAACTCAGTTGGGGGCTTGAACGGGCTAAACTATTGCTTAAATCCTTCACAAAAGGCGACGGACCAGATATAATGCGTTAACAGTTGTTCAGCCTAATGCAACATTGTTCGTGACTTCTGGAAATATCTTGTGAAACCTCCCTTAAGGTAGAAGTGTCATTAACCTTCTATCTACATCTCTGCCAAGAGTAATCATGCTCGCAGATAGATACATTGGAAGCCAATATTAGATACTCTTGAGTTTTGGTAACTGTTGGACCACTACTGCAAAGCAGTGGAGGCAATCCGTGACAGTAAGAACACATTTACTTAATTAATGTAGTAGCATAGCCTGCTCGGTATTTTAACTTAACTTATAGAATAGAGATCCCTCGTTACATGGTTTCATCTTAAATATATATCTATTTTTCCTTCAGATAAATTTTTCCGTGACAGTTTATTAAGTGCGCTACCATTCAAAATCATTAAGGTGTTAAGTTAATAGTGTTTTTCTTAAGACAGAAAGCGGGAGTCTGTGTATAATAGTACAACTCCTTTTTCGATTGGTCTGTGTAGAATATAACTGTAAAAATTATCACTATGAGTATTGTAACTTATCCGGTGCTATTACTTACTGAGTAATTATCATCGGGGCAACTTTTATTACCTTGGGTTGTGGAGATAACCTTAAATTGTTTCTACCAGATAGATTTTGTTCGTAAACTGTGTGTGTGGGCAGTACGTTGGCTAAACGCCACGACCTTAGAATTATTTGTCGCTTCACACAGCGTGTTGACGCACACGCAAGCAACCAGAGATTTTCGATCGATAAAGTGGGCGGGTTTATTTTGGAAATCAGAACCCTTAGGCAAACAGAGCGAATAGATGAGAGTTTGGTTTGATGTGTATGGAGGAGTGAAAGGGAGCGGGGTGTGAGAGTTGGTGTATTGCGTGAGTCCGTTACAGGTATTAATAGGATATTGATTATTTGTATAATTTCAGAGACTGTGGACTTTCCCTGTATCGTGTTTCATGAAACTATAAATTACCACGTCGATTGCTGTTACATGAAAGCTTTCTGGATTATATACTTACAGAATCTAATCGCAGCTACTTGCAGTTACTCATCAATCCAGAACATACGGGCTGCCTCCATTGCCAATACGGTCAGACCCATTGATATCCTGTTAAGTTGGCATATATTGACATAACGTCATAGAGGAGAAGTCAGTTGCCGGTGCTTCTTACCTGTGTTGGTGATCAAGTCTTCACTAACCAAGTACAATAGGTGCGTCCATTGACCCCTCATGGTTTCGCGTTTGACAGCAGAAGCCGTTGTCGGATATATATATATATACGGGAGCCGCGCTGGTGTAATGGCTACAACGTTGTACTGGCGACAAGGTTTTCAAGGTTCAAGCCCGGGCGTCAGCGTTTGAAGGAAGGTTTACGACCGGGAATTTGACTGCATATCCTGAACGGCTCCTGCACATAAACCCACTCCTTACCGGGTTGGAAGGAAAGTCCACTGACCCCCCAGCCTCGCAATGACATGTCATTGGGCCAAAAGGGCTGGAAAGCTCGAGTGCCGCTGGTTAGAAAAAAAAAATAAAAATATATATATATATACTGAAGCACATTAAAAATGCACCACCTGTATAATCCAGGAACAGATTGTGAAATGTAAATATAAGTGTTTACAAGTTTACATATTTGGAATCTTTATTTATTTTCATATGAATCCATGCTGGTCATTAATTTGTACATGTGATTGTTATGAAATTCATTGCATTCTGTGCAGGCAAGGGAGAAAACCAAAAATGCTACCAATAAAAAAATTCATTCACACTATCCTCAGTATCTGGTATGTCCACCGTGTGCATGCAAACAAGCTTGGCAGCGGCTCCGCATCGAACGCACAAATCTCTGAAGGAAATTCCGGGGAATCAAGTCCCATTCACGTGTAAGAGCAGCTTCGAGCTGCTGCAGATTAGCTGGAGAACCTTGCCTGTAGACTCTGCGTCCACGCTCGTCCCACAGATGTTCTATAGGGGACATGTCTGGTGATAGGGCAGGCCAATCAATCGTCACAATGTTCTGCTGCTGTAGATATTACTGCGTAATGCATGCGTAAAGAGGCAAGCGATGGTGAAAACTGAATCCTCCATAAATGTGAATACTGCCACCTCCAAATCGGTTGTGCTGACGAACACAGCAATTTTCAAAGCGCTCTCCACACCGTCGCCAATTCTACATACGTCCATCAGCAAAGGATATGTTGAATCTGCTCTCGTCTGTGAATAGGACATCATTCCACTGCAGTCTAGTCCATCTGACATGTTGCTCTGCCCATTGCAGGCGCTGCTGACAATGTCTATGAGTCAGTTTTGGCCTGTATCTCTGAGTCGTCGTATGTCTGTCATTCGAGAGACTTGCCCACATCTACCCACTTTTGCTCTTGCTGTTTGACTTGCCGGGAGAGAACGATTCCTTAGGTGACTCAGCACAATATGACGATCTTGCGCAGGGGTAGTAACTCGATGTTGGCCACTCCGAAGTCTATCACGGGCACTGCCAGTGGTTCCGTAACGTTCATTGAGACGTACAATAGTGCTGTGGTGACAATTCATCCTTCTGGCAATAGCCCGCGAGCTCATTCCGGTCTCCAATATACCAATGGCTCGTTGGCGGTCGTTTTCAGATAGTCGTCGCATTTCAAGCACATGTACTGGGTGTTTTGTCTCAACGGCCTTTTTATACCGAGTATACTGCCACAACGCGTACACATTTTCAAGGTCATAGCTGTTGGGAATCGTGTTGCACGAGTAACTTTCATTGTTTTCATGTAGTCTGTACACAAACCTGTGGGTTGAATCATGCACTTTCCATTCCAGCAGCCATTCGCTCTCTACCTCATGACAAACACGGGGAAAATCCATTCCCACACTTTTTTTCCAGCTTCTCGGCATCAGTATATATAATAGTGGTGCGTTTTTAATGTGCTTCAGAAAGGGGGGCATCAAAGAAGAGCTGGCCACTCGAAAAGCAGCGGCTGGGAGACTTTATCAGGCCATAAATCGAGGATTCCTTAGCAAGAAAGAGGTTGGTAAGAAAACGAAGATGGCTGTATACCGCTCCACCTATGTCCCAGTCTTGACATATGGATGCGTGTCATGGGCAATGACTACAACCCACAAAAGCCAGATTTAAACCTCAGAAATGAGGTATCTGAGGAAGGTGGTTGAAGTAACAAGAAGAGACATGGTCCACAACCAGACGATACGTCAAGGCCTAAAATCCCACCCGCTGCAGACCCAATTAGAACAGTCCCAACTAAGATGGTTCGGCCATGTCTGCGGAATGGGAGAAGATCGGCTACCACGACAAGCATGGGAAATAAAGAGCCAGGGATCCAGACCTCCAGGACGACCCAGAGTCCGCTGGGAGGACAACATTAGACAATCTTTGAAGGACCGAGGACTAGAATGGAACCAGGCCAGGAAGAAAACAGCCGATAGGATAGTCTGGCGCTCTCTCTTCCAAACCTCTACACCTCACGGTAGAAGAGGAACGACTAAGTAAGTAAGTAAGTATATATATATATATATATATATATATATATATATATATATATATATATATATATATATATATATATATATCAGCGGGTGCAATTGTCACAGCAGTCGCCTGTTAGTATCGCCTCAAGCCAAAGGCATTTGAAAGCATCTGGCTTTAGTCGATATTTGCCACAGTGAGAACTGAGCTCCATCGCCTGAGAACATCCAATTAGAGGGAAAAGTATAGTATTTCCTAGCTGAGGAGTAATTTATCTTCCTAGATTATTAACAACACACGAGCGGCCGTTTTTATCAAGAGAACTGGGGTTTTCCCCTGTTAGTTAGATTGTCCTGGTTTTGTGTAATTTTACGTGTAGTAGCGGTTTGCCTGTTTTCATTAGTGTGATACAAAATCAATGGCCTAACAGCGCTTGTGAGATTATTTTATTTTATTTGTGGATATTTATGTAATAAATATAATTATATGTTCTAAGCGGTCAAAATTTACCTCTATTCTACCTGTTACTTGATGTTTGCTGTAGTGGTCCTTACTGTGATAGATTAACCTATTTAGCAAGAGAGGACGGAGGAGTAGTTACTTGACATCTTAGTCTCGAGTGTGGCTGGAAGAAGACATTAGATACCTGATTATATCTTTCTTCTTTCCAGAAGTCATACCCCACTAACTATTTTCATTAGTGACACTGTTTTCCTATACTTTCACATTACTCATTCATACTCTGTCTAAACTCAGACATCATCTACTTCCATACCCGAGACGACTGATTACTCATGTTTTCTTTCGCTGCAGGTTCCTCTGCATCGCTTGCCAACTACTCAATTTATTTCCTCTTGCCACTGTTGATATCTTTTTTGTGCTTCTATGATTACTTAATGGGCATTGGCTTTGGAACTTCTGGTTTTACTTCTGTTTAAATCTGCTTTATTGTTTGTTTGTTTTTTGGTCTGTTATCTTTTTAATGAATTCTGTTCTTATCCATGCTTTGTGCTTATCTTTCTTTCTGTAATTCTCTATAGTGCGGAATGCTGGAGAGTAACAGAAAAGGAAATGTCGACATTGTACTCTTTTTTCACAATCTAAGGAAAATGCTCCGAATCTTTTGGCCGAACAACCAAGGACTGATTACCTGGAGCAACAAGAGGACATGCACACCATCATAGCTGTCAGACGCTGGAGTTGGGTTGGCCACGTCCTCAGAAGGGACCCCGTTGCCACTACACGAACAGCTATGCTATGGACCCCTGAAGTGAAGCGAAAACAATATGGCGGAGAACTGTGGAGGCTGAGATGCAAAGAATGAACCAGAGCTAAGGCACTGCCCGAAGGATGACTGTCGTAGATTTATGATAGGAAAATTAAGACTTGGGTTGGTCCCGTCTGAATAGATTAGAATAAGTGATAGTCACAGTGAGAGGTAGTAAATAGGAATAGATTTTCACGGGTGAGATGGTAGAAATTTATAGAGGCTGTCCCGGAAATCGAGAATCTCTCTCCCTTTCCGCCTATCTTCTACAACAGATCCAGAGGAGTCAGACAGTCTATAAAAAATTATGTATATATTAATATATCCCTATCCACTCACGTGCCCGCACATACAAGTGACGACAGTTAGACACACAGACGTGGGAAAACTATAACAAGTATTATATAGATATTATGGGAACGAACTAACCACCACACTGAAATAAATGTAGATATAGTTTAATTATCATAGTAAACTTACATCACAACATATAAAATACACCAAAAGCATATACACATAGTCATAAAAATCAAGGAATGCTACAATAGTGATAGACCCGTTTGTATGGTCCTTCCCCTGGATATATAGCTCACAGTCCCGTTAGAAGAAAGTGATAACCCCAAAGAGTTACAGACACATATGATTGAGTCTATGGTTTCCCCCTTTTAAGGTATGGACAGACTTGATACACTGCTTTATTCTAAGGGAAAATATTGTTAGCAATAACTTGCATAAAGGAAGTTACAACGTGGGTGACTCAACAAAGAACCATCCTTCAGTCTACTTTCACTCAGTTCTTTCATCAGGGCCCTGACTCACACAACCTTACCTAAACTCGTGCTGTTGTTCGCCGTCTGGCGCAGACTTTGGGACACTCACACACTTTTTATCTGTTTCTGTCGTTTAATGAAGCGGATCCCAGCTCTGCAGATTTCTTTGTTGGTTTCATCAAAATGGATCCGGGGAGCGTCTGCTTCATGCGATAGTTATGTCAGACTAAAGTTAGTGTCACTTGACTCACGAGGTAAGAATTAGGCTTAAACGGGCACACAGTGTCAGAACACGAGGTTTCCCTTAATTATGGAGATGACCGGTAGACAACTTCTCTCAACAGATAATCTAGGTCCACCACTCACTTTGTCAACAATATCGGAAAGTTAATGTTTTAGATTTCTGTAATTATTCTCGCCACAAAGTAGCCTCAACACAGAGTTCGAGGAGAATATGATCTGCCTCAAAGGCTCAGTATAAACATTTATTCTTAAAAAAAAAACCTGTTAGTGGGATTGGTATTCTGTCTATCTCTGAAGGCACACGCACTGTCAGACAGGTGGTACTTGAAAACCCACGTGGTTAAAGATATAAAATGTTTATGTTTCTCACAGGTATGTCTCTGTACTAAACGCCGGCAAAATTTGGGTTACCCCAGTATTCACTGAATAAAAAAAAAACATATATGAAATATTTTACATATTATGTACTCAATATAACTTACGTTTTGAACTGCAAGCATAAAGCTTGACGTTTAAACTTCCCGTGAAATAAGTTATATATAAAAAAATCAATCAACATGAATTAGGAATACCTACGTATTCCGTCAACACTCATGAGGCATCTAGCATTTATAAGTTAGTTAGAAAAATTATTCTCGTCTGATTATTTAGAAGTTAAATTTAATTCATTAATAGCCGACTGAGTTTAAGCTGGAAATTATAATTTCTGTTTTCCACTGTAACTCGTCACTATAAAATAATACAAACTATAAATTAAGCACTCTGCACGAAATCTAACTAGTGAAATATGAAATAAGCGATTATCACTTTAAACACTTCCCAAAATATTAGATACTTAATACATTTACCTCACCACAGAACTACAGGTGGTCGCACAACTTTAGAATCATACGCTGATATATTTATTGAAGTCTAGAAGTTCGACAAAGTGACGAAACAAACTGAGAAACTTCGCTATACAGCTTATTCTATTCACGAGCAACCTGTCTACTGCGAATTTTGAGGACTGAATGAAAATAAAGTTTAACATTCTGGTTATATCTATTACCAGACAAAGGGGTCCCAACTTATTTCGCAAAACGAAATAATCTCCCCTTCTCATTCTTAAACACCTTACATAAACTAGAAGACTACCATGAACTGACACTCGTGCGTTTTCACCCTCACGCTGACCAGGGCCAACAGTGAGTGCCTTGTCAGCTGGGATTTCCAGACAAATGTCTCAAACTGCGCCGAGGAGATGTCGGTTATCGCGTCTCACCTAAGCGCTTAGCCGGTGCAACTAGTTGTGGCAGGTGAAAATGCAGACAAAATGTCGCCTATAGGTCTGGCGAAAGCGAATATTCACAGTTTCGTCTACTGCGCAATAACCTCCCGAGCCTGGCATCTACGTAATAACATCACTAGTGCGTTTCTAAATGAGAACAGACACTCGGCGAAAGTTTGAATGGGAAAATAGTAATGTTTAAGTCGCAAACGAAAGAATGAGAAAAATTACAAAAAGAATAAAAGAGTGATAATAAAATAGAGGACACGGGTGAAGAAAAGAAGAGTATATAGAGAATTTAATGATCATAACTCTCTGTGACAATGACCACCGATCGAGCAAAGTGGAAGTAGTTTGTTGCTGCCCTACAAAACGCCACCAGGCGTGATGGTCGCTGACTGCTTTGACGGCGGCCTAGGATCGAAGAAGAAGTGTTGACCTTCTCTTTTTCTAATATCTCTACACATGGCTCGTTCGATGTTTTTAATTGTTGCTGGTGGTCTTCCGTATCTGCTATATCGTCATCTGTTGGAGTACTCGGTATTTGTGGGATATTGTGATGGTAAATTAATTCTTGACTTCACAGAAAAAAGACATTAAACTGTTGTCTATATCTATTTACTGTTGTACGTCTCTTGAAATTTAACTTTCTTTTGGCTAACTGATACCACAATTGTTCTTCCACATAACCTGTACGTCATGTAATGGTGATCTAAATTTCTTATTTATGCATATATGATCAGTCTGTTTTATGGTCCGGTCATATCCATGTTGCTTTATGCACTCTTTTATGGGAAACATGCTTCCACCTGCAGCAAATGGATTTGAAGCCCCGATATTTGTAAGTAGTTCTGCATTTTGTTTAATTATTTCTAGTGTGACATAATTCTCTGTTCTCTTTCCTGATTTGCCCATTTCTCCGGCATTATTAACCTCCATCTCCTTTTACGTACTGAATTCTGTGCGCCATTCATTGTTTACAATTTCTTTCTTTATTTCATGTCGCGTCTGGGTTTAACTCCGCCTAGGCCTGACTCAAGCCCGGCTGAAAAAGGAGGAGGGCGGCCTGCATGGATACCGTAAGGAGGCAGCCCCTCCACCACGCAAAGGCACAACAGGAATCACCTGTTTGCTTTAAACTTTTGATTACGAGATTTACAAGAGAGAAAACCTGACTGATTCTAAAGGCGACGAACTGGAACGGACTACGGACTACGACTTATGGAACTTGGAACACTAGAAGTATGAATGGGAAAGAAGAGGAGCTGGTGGAAGAGATGAGGAAAGCAAAACTAGAAATCCTGGCTATAACGGAAACAAAGAAAAAAGACAAGGAGTCATGGATCTCGATGGCAACACGCTGCTCTACAGTGGTGTACATACATCTGAAAGAGCTAAAGGGGGCGTGCGTTTAATTGTGACGAAAAACCAAAAAGATAGTATCAAGGGATGGAACTTTGTCTCGGAACGCATTATGGTTGTAAAACTAAAAGAAGGAGAAACCATAGTCAACCTGGTCATAGTGTATGGGCCAAATGAGGATGAGAGAGCAGAGGTCAAGGAGGAATTCTTCGAGCTGCTTCAAAGGACAGTGGATGACTGCTTATATGAAATTATCATGCTCGGAGATTTCAATGCCAAAGTTGGAAATGACCATGCTAGATGGGGTGGAGTTATCGGAAGATATGGAGAAGATACTCTCAATGACAGTGGAAAGCGACTCCTTAGATTCTGCATTGAGCAGAATCTGATAATTACAAACACAAAGTTCCCCCATAAGTGTATACATGAATACACTAGATGTGAACCAACAAAGAATGAGAAGTCAGTGATCGACTAAGCCATTTTTAGGAGGAGCTCATTCAAATATGTCCGGGATGCTAGAGTCTGGAGGGGGCCAGAGATTGGAAGTGATCACTACATGCTTACAATCAAAAGAACAACTGAAAGAGTTGCTCAGCCTAGGAACTGCCCAACATCACGCAAGAAACTAAGTAAACGAACGGGAGAAATGAGCATTAAGACCTACAAGCTGAGAGAGCCAGAAATTAAGACCAGATATCAGTGGCTTATTGCTGCAGCAGTAAGCAACACAGAAGAACAACCTGATGACTTGGAAACCCTCTGGCTTAAATTCAAGGACATCATAAAGACAACTGCTGCATAAGTATGTGGTGGTCCGACTTGGGAACAAGAGAAAGAGGACACCTTGGTGGACCGATGAGGTCAAAGAGAAAATAAGAGAGAAGAAAATGGCATAGAAACAATACTTAGGAGATAGAAACACATCAGGACAAATGGAGAAATATAGAGAATATGTGACACTCAGAACAGAAACAAAGAACAAGGTGCTAGCAGCAAAACAGAAGTCCTGGGAATAATTTGGAGAAAAGCTAGAAAAAGATGCGCAAGAAAACCAGAAATTATTCTATAAGAACCTAAAGAACATGAGGAAGGAAAAACAATGCCCTTTCAAATTTTTAAAGGACTAGCAAAGCAAATTGCTTACTGCCCCGAAGGAAGTAATGGAAAGATGGAAAGAATATTTCTCAGAACTCCTGGATGGTGAGCATGGTGAAGCATCAGAAATGATAACTACTAGCACAGAAGAGAAAACCAAAGATGGTGAAGATGACATAAAGATGGAAGAACTGAAGGCAGCACTGGAGAAAATCAACATGGGAAATCAGCAGGGCATGATGGTATAACACCAGAAATGGTTAAGTACATGGGAGCATCAGGCGACCTATTACTCTTAAGGGTCCTACAGGCAGCGTGGGGCAACAAGACCATACCAAAGGATTGGGAGATTGCCATCATAACACCAATTTTCAAAAAGGGTGACAATCGACAAAGTGGAAACCATAGAGGCATATCCCTTCTCAGTGTCCCTGGTAAAATCTACTCTAGAATCCTAGAGCAGAGACTCCGACGCCTAGCTGAGCCACAATAGGATGACGTCCTGTGCGGATTCCGAGCTAACCGAAGTACTCAAGACCTAATCTTCACACTCAAACGGCTGAGTGAAAAGGCCATTAAGTATAAGAGTGAGATCCATCTTTGTTTCAAAGGTCTGGAAAAGGCGTTTGACAGGGTCCCCTGGAGCAAACTTTGGGACTGTTTGGCAAGGAAGAACTTTCCAGCACCTCTAATTCATGCTATACAGAGCTTCTACAAATCTTGCAGAAATTATGTGAGGACAGCAAACCATAAGTCAGAAGAGTTCAGGACCATCACTGGTGTAAGACAAGGTGATATCCTGTCACCTTATCTTTTCATACTGCGCATGGACGATGTTATCAAGGCATGTAGGAGAGAACAAGAAAGTATTCAGTGGGGTACTGGAAGATGAGACAGGTCTGTATTTTAGAGCTAGCATTTGCTGATGATGTTTCCCTGATTGCCAAATCAGAGGCACATCTCCAATCCAACCTGCAAGTCTGGAAGGAAGAGCCGGAGAAGAGAGGGATGGTCATAAGCAGCTCTAAAACAAAATCCATGGTGATATCACGAGAGGAAAGAAAACATCAGATTAAGCTGGGAGAACAGATCCTGGAGCAGGTCGACCACCTTAAATATCTCGGAGCTATTATAGACCGAAAGGGAGGCATCAAAGAATAGTTGGCCACTCGAAAAGCAGCAGCTGGGAGACTTTTTCAGGCCATAAATCGAGGATTCCTCAGCAAGAGAGAGGTTGGTAAGAAAACGAAGATCAATGTTTACCGCTTCACCTATGTCTCAGTCTTGACATATGGATGCGAGTCATGGGCAATGACTACAACCCACGAAAGCCAGATCCAAACCTCAGAAATGAGGTATCTGAGGAAGGTGGTTGAAGTAACAAGAATAGTCATGGTCCGCAACCAGACGATACGTCAAGGCCTAAAATCCCACCCCCTGCAGACCTAAATAGAACAGTCCCAACTAAGATGGTTTGGCCATGTCTGCAGAATGGGAGAAGATCGGCTACCACGACAAGCATGGGAAACAAAGAGCCAGGGATCCAGACCCCCAGGACGACCCAGATTCCGCTGGGAGGACAACATTAGACAATCTTTGAAGGACCGAGGACTAGAATGGAACCAGGTCAGGAGAATGACAGTCGATAACATAGTCTGGCGCTCTCTCTCCCAAACCTCTATACCTCAAGGTAGAAGGGGAACGACTAAGTAAGTAAGTCTGGGTTTAATAGGCATTGTTACGTGCAGTCTTTGATATCTTACAATATTATACATTGGTATACTTGTTATGTTCGCAAATATTTTGTAAACAAAATAGATATTTTTTAGTGCTTAAGGGAAAGTCATTATTGAGTTACTTCCCTTGAAAGTTGTGCCGTCTCTTTCGATCGAACTCCGCGGATGAATCCAGTTTTACTGCGATTTATTCTTTGTTTGGGTAGTAATAGATTGTTCTTGCTTCAGAATATCTATGGCCTGAATTTATGTGTATTGTTTGTCTGTGTAGGACGAATCTGTCTTATATCTGTATATCTTTACATATCTAAGTCGAACTATATGTTCTGTTGTCTCTAGAGAGGTCAAAGGCTGTTCGGCGGATGTGTCGCGAGAGAGGTGTGTTTTGGCTTCGCCCTGATGATGGGCTGTGTTTTTCTATGTCGGCTTGATGCCGGGAAAAAAGTGATCTCAGTGGTTTTTGGGGAAAGTGATAGTCGTCTAGACCTATCGTGTATGCTTTATCCCAGGGTGTATTCTTATTGCCAAGGAATGGCAGAATCATATTTCTGATACCAAGGTAATGGAAGATAGTCTTTTGCACTCTCGTACGACGCCACCGTTTTTCGATAGGGACGATTTGTACGTCTGAGAGAATACATTTAACTAGATGAAAAAAACGACTTCGATTCCTAGCAGCACTATATCCTGTAGAATGCAGTCAATTGTTCATGATCAAATCTACAGAGCAATGAAATGTTTAATGAATGACTAACTTTAGGACAGATTCATTATCTGTATCCAAACGTGAGTGACAGCTCACGAGTGAAGCCATCTTGGAACCAAACATGTAGTGACTTTCAAGAAGAGAAAAGGGATGCCCGTATTATCGCTTGATTAGTCCAGAGATCACTGCTACACATGAGAACCCATAGCTAGCGGTTCGATATCATTATATGGAAACATCTGTGCTGCTCCTTATGTTAGGGAATCTTCGCTAGACGAGATTAGGTCTAGAAGCCATCTTGGATATTGTTTATAATCTGACGTGCTTTGTCAGTAAACTCAGTTGATATATATATATGGGCAATACTGAGTGCTTGGCTACTGACAGTCCATTATACTATTATTCTACATGAGTGCCCATGTAACATAACATTGCAAGACCATTTATCCACTGTACCATGATGTATTATGCCAACCTGTGATTTGTCACTATCTGTGCTGTCGAGTGTGTACGTCCAATTAAACTTTAGTAAAGGTACACAGTCGTTGGTGTCGATGACTTCCAGCCATACATGAGTGTGAGAAAAGAACATTTGTCAACACCACGAACTCTTCCTATCATTCGCACATTATACACTCCATCTATGTCTACACACCACTGCGTAGGTCAAGTTGACATTCCATACTCGAACCACGAGCAACACAACAACACAGTATTTAACTCTGGTGATGTTCGAGCGAGCTTCAGATTTCTCAGCATGTCTCTTGCTCAGGGCAAGGGTCTTGTATTAAGAGTTTATCAACTGATGATGATGATGTCTGCTTCCATCCACTTATATTTATCAACTGGTGGACCAGCTTTCTGGGTTTGACCTCGCAGAAGTTCAGAAGTCAACAGATTACCGATACCAGACCGTTTCCTGTGGCTGATACGACACACTTGCAGTATTGGTTTGCTCTTTGTCAACACTTCGTCACGTGACCTGTCAAGTGAATGCAGTATGTAGGTCAGCGTTGTTGACATTTTTACATTAGACATTACAGAGTTTCACAGAACAGTTGGATCAATTCTTGTCAATGTTAACAGGAAGACAGTATTATTGAACTAAGAAGTCCTATTTTCATCGATGGATCTTCTTGTTTTCTATATATGAACTTTAATATTTAAGGCCAGAATGTTTAATTGAATAAAGTGGCAGTTTGTTTATTTTCATAAAAATAACTTTGCCATTACTGTAAAACTGAGCCTATTTTGCAACACATTACACACATAATATATATATTTATGATATGTTACATGTTATTTGTTTGTATAGTATGTTAGTTTCTATGTCAGCGGGTTGTGTTTAAGGTTGGGCGGCGTCCTCACAACAGAATATCCCACGTCATAGAGGGTCCGTTGTGGGCGTTTTCTATAGGTGCAATTTTCTTGATTGAAAATTTGCTGCGACAACTGTTGCTTTTGTGTTAGCTGTGAAGTCTGTAATTATTGTTATTTTTGTAATATTTCTTTGTTCTTTAGTTTTGTTTTGATTTGTTTGTAATTTGTTGGTCTACCCTTTTCTATCTTTCAGTTCTATTCACAATTTATATTCATATATTGTGACGTCATTTGTGTTGTTATTCTTTGCAGATTCAGTGATTATTTTCATTGATTTCCCTATTTGATTTATTTTGATTTCTGCAAACGTTCTTGTATTGTCAGTCCTATTTGTACTTTATGTATTCTGTTGGTTGACATATGTTTTATATAGGTATATTTCATAAGACACAATTGCCTGTGCACTGCACTTGGATTATGGTATAAACCAGTACCTGATTATTATTACTATTATACAAGACCTTATTAAGGCTTGTGACCCACAGATATTGGGATAGTATACTGATTAATCAAGTCATTAAGAACTTGTGGTATTATTATTGGTTCAGGTGATTAGTATTATTGTTAGACATCATGTCTACATTAGATTACTTCATTACACAAGGGAAAGCCCTTGATAAGACTGGTCAACAATTAGAACAATGGGCTGTTGCTCAATATGACAAAGCATTAGCTGCAGAAGAAAGAAAAGCTATGGCTGAAGAGAAAAGATTAGAAAGAGAAGCTGAGGCTGCTGCTGCTGAACAAAAGAAATTGCAGATGCAGGTGGAGGAAAGGAGATTTGAAGCTGAACAAAAAAAATTAGAAAGAGAAGCTGCTGCTGAACAAAAAAGATTAGACAGTGAAGCTGAACAAAAAAGATTAGAAAGAGAAGCTGCTGCTGAACAAAAAAGATTAGACAGGGAAGCTGAACAAAAAAGATTAGACAGAGAGGCTGAAGAAAAAAAAGCAATAAGAGAACATGAATTTGAGTTAGAGAAATTGAGATTGACAAGTATGAGTAATGTTAATCAGGCATCTAGTGGTAATGGTAAACCTTCTACTTACAAGGTTAAGGTTCCACCGTTCAATCAGCCCAGTGACGATATTACATTCTGGCTGGATAGATTTGAACGTTCTTGTCGTACACATAATGTGGATAAATCACAATACGCTAATCAATTATCAGAAAACTTGAAAGGTGAATCTTTGACTAGATTATGCCTTGTAGGAGAAGCAGATAAGGATAATTATGATGTCATTAGGGCGGCTTTGATAAAAAAATATCAGCTAAGTGAGGAAGGCTATCGCCTTTTATTTAAGACGATGGTGCCTGAGACGGGTGTAGAATTCTCAGAATTCACTGCAAAGGCACGTCTCACAGTTGATCGTTGGATTGAGCTTTCCAAAACAGAAAAAACGTATGAAGGACTTATGGATTTGTTGCTCAGAGATAAGATTATGTCATGTGTGAACAAACCTTTCCTTGAATTTATACATGAGCGTAAACCCAAATCTCTAAAAGAAATGGAAGAATATTGTTCCCAATATGTCACTGCACACCCCGACGTGACTTTTGGCAACACTAAGATTAAGGAGAGTATGCCAGTTGCTTCAGCAACACCATACAATCCCAATTATTCACACAGATTTCAGGGACCTCAAAACAGATTTGATAAAAAAGGTAACCATAATAGTTATCAAAACCAAGGTAACCAATCATTTCAGGGTTCTTCTTCAAAGAACTGGAGACGAGCTGATAGCTCTCGACACAGGGGTGGTCATAATTATAGGAATTTCCGTAGAGGAAGTAATTATAGAAACTATCAGGGTTATCCGTCTTGGAGTCAACAAGATCATAATTACAGAGATACTCATTATAATGAATATGATAATGGTAACCAAGGGAACTATGACTCAAACCCAAATAGGGGTTACAATAGAGGTAACAATAACTACAGAGGTGATAATAACCGAGGTAGATCTCAAAACAAAAGACATAAACCACATTTTCAGGCAAACTCTGCACAACAAGAGTCCCATGAAGCCTATAAACAGAGTAAAGATAATAATGATGCTAGTAATATGGCATGTGCCGCTTTTGATTTTGGGAGAGCATCTCAGTGCCCCCAATGCAAAACGTTATTTGAGCCAACCACAGTGTCTACTTTAAGCTGTGGCCATCCTCTTCCTGCTCTTCCGGCATCAGTCGCGCATGATGGAAGAGGTTCTCTTGTCTTACATAAGGGTTTAGTGAATAACAATCCAGTCTCTGTGCTATTTGATTCTGGATGCACCACAATTGGTGTTAGGCAGTCACTCGTAGATCCTTCCCGTGCCACTGGACAAGTAGTCAAATGTGTAACATTTGGCGGCACATTAGAGAAATACTCTACTGCTATCATTAGGATTGCTACTCCTTTCTTTACAGGAGATGTACACGCATGTCTTCTTCCGAATCCGATCGCTGACCTCATCATCGGTCGCATTCATGGAGTCAAAGAATGCACTCCGCAACAAATTTCCACGTGGGAAAGGCAAAACATGCAGATTGCTAACGCTGTAGTCACTAGAGCTCAGGCTCTTAATATGCCTCAAACTTCATCTACTGAAGATAATGAAGTGCATAACCAAGATAATCCCTTGGTAATTTCTCGTGACTCGTTTATAAAACAGCAAGAAGATGATCCCACTCTGAAGAAATTCTTCATTCTTGCAACTAAAGGTGATCCGAATAAAGACACAAGTCGTAAATCGTGGATTACAAAGAAGAATGGCGTACTTGTACGTATGGTTCAAGACTCCATTACGTCAAGTCATTCTCAAATCCTGGTTCCCAAGAATTTGAGAGTTAAAATTTTGCAGCACGCTCACGACTCTCAGTGTGCTGGACACATGGGTTTTTCCCGTACTAAGTCAAGAGTCCTTGCGGCTTTCTTTTGGCCATTGGTAAACAAGGACATACGGATTTATTGTCGATCTTGTAAAGTATGTCAGGAAGTTAAATCCAAAGGTCCACGGCATGCTGCACCCATTCAGGCGGCGGACATTCCTATTCGGCCGTTTCAAAAAATGGCCATAGACATTATTGGTCCATTTAAGATCAAGTCTGCCAGAGGACATCAGTTTATCTTGACGTGTGTTGATATGTGCACACGTTGGCCAGAGGCTATTCCTCTGAAGAGCATTACTACTGCTGATATTGCAGATGCTCTTTGGCTTATATTTTCTCGTCTGGGGTTCCCCGGAGAGATATTGTCAGACCATAGCACCCAACTAATATCAGATACCATGTCTCAAGTAATGTCTACTCTGCAGATAGATAGATCTTTAAGTAGTATCTACCATCCAATGTCTAATGGTATGGTCGAACGCCTTAATAGAACACTTAAAAACTTACTGGGGAAGATAACTGAGGATCATCCTCAAGACTGGGACAGAGTTTTACCTGCGGCCCTCTTCGCTTACAGAGAGGTACCCAATGAACATACAGGATTTTCTCCCTTTGAACTCGTCTTTGGCGCGCGTCCGCGTGGCCCTATGTCGTTGCTTCACGATCTCATTACATCTGACAATATTGACGATGACACAAAGTCATCCTACGAATATGTCATCGCGTTGAGACAAAAGATTATCGAAGCATGCAAATTAGCAACTTCTTCTTCTGAATTTGCGAAACAGAAGGCAAGGCAATTTGCCAATAAGAAGAGATGCTTACGACAACTTTGTCCTGGTGACAAAGCATTTGTATTACTACCTTGTAGGGAAAACAGATTACTTATTTCTTGGAAAGGTCCGTACGATATAATATCGAAAATTTCCGATGTCGACTATATTGTCGATATTGATGGGAAGCATAAAACCTTCCACATCAATATGCTTACTGAATTCCATGAACGTCCGGATTATTTGCAACCCATTTTCCAAGCAACGGACAATTCTCCAGTACAACATGGTCATTACTCATCACTGTCCGTGATACAGGATGAGGAAACAAGTTTTTCAGATGTAAATCTTCCTCTTCCAATGATCCCACTTCATTCTAGTGAATCATGGAAGAACGTTACTGTCTCTCCTGATTTGTCTCTAGGAGAACAGCGACAAGTTTCAACTATGTTGCAAACATTTCAGGATGTACTCACTGACATCCCTGGACAAACGAATGTCATTGAACATGACATTGTTCTAACTGACCATACTCCTATTAGGGTTAGACCTTATCCTATACCTATACATTTTCAAGCACAGGTCGAGAAAGAGTTGGATGAGATGATAGATTTGAAAATAATCGAACCATCCACCTCTGCATATTCTTCGCCGATGGTTATTGTGCGTAAAAAAGACAATAACATACGTCTTTGCGTTGACTATCGAAAATTGAATCAAGTAACGAAGTTCGATGCCGAACCTATGCCTTTACTGGAAGAGCTACTTACTCGACTCTCCAAATCTCATTTTTTCACTAAACTTGATTTGTCTAAAGGATATTGGCAAGTTCCTTTATCTGAACGCGCCAAACCTCTCACGGCTTTTTCAACACCTAGAGGTTTGTTCCAATGGAATTTTATGCCTTTCGGTCTTATGAACGCACCAGCTACATTCGTACGCATGATGCGCCGAATCCTATCTTATCGGTCAGATGTCATTGCATATCTAGACGACATCTGTCTTTTCAGCGATACTTGGGAAGATCACTATTCAGGGTTAGATGAATTGCTGTCTACTTTGCGTGAGCACAACCTGACAGCGAAACCCTCTAAAGCCTATATTGGTTTTAGCGAAATTTCTTTCCTAGGCCACCGAGTTGGTCATGGTTTCCTAAAGACAGAGGACCATAATACTAGTAAGATACTTAACATCTCAATCCCTAAGACTAAAAAACAGGTGAGAAGTCTGTTAGGTCTTATTCAATTTTATGGCAGATTCATTCAGAATCTATCCTCTATCATGGCACCTCTTTCAACACTTCTAAAGAAAGGTTCGCCTAATGTGGTCCACTGGTCTCAGGAATGCCAATGCTCTCTGGATAAGATTAAAACATTGTTTTCAACACCACCTATTTTAGTGCTACCTACTAAAGATAAGACATTCGTTCTTCGTAGTGACGCTTCATCCACTGGGATTGGAGCGGCACTAATGCAAGAGTACTCTGGAACTCTGCATCCTGTAATGTATATTTCCAGAAAACTTAATGCGGCAGAAAGGAATTATTCGGTTTTAGACCGTGAGCTATTAGCTATGGTTTGGTCGATCCTCAAACTACAGAGATTCCTTCTAGGCGCACATTTCATAGTAGAAACCGACCAAAAAGCTCTTACTGCTATACAGAGTAAGAATTTGAAGAGCTCGAGGTCTACTCGATATGCAATTGCTCTTCAACCTTTTCATTTCTCTGTGCGAGCTATTCGTGGATCAGATAATGTGATGGCAGACATTCTGTCAAGATGCCCACATGATTCCACATAACTATTAGGGCTTAGACTTCTTGATATGTCTAGTTCTATAGTAGTTCCTTTTCTATATCATGATAGATACACATTTGTAATTTAATAATATAATGATTGTATCACTACATAGCGGTTCATTGATGTTTATTCACCGCTGTGCTTTGATGATTTTTTCTTCATAAATCATAAATTTAAGATATCTAATACGAAATGATGATATGAATTTTTTAGGCATTGTGTAATTGCCAGAATTGTATTATACTTTGATGACACCTTCCTGGAAAAATATACTTGTAGAGAAATAATTTCTCTCAGTTTATGAGACACATTCTCACCAGTCGCTCCATAAGTCGACTTAGCCTCATATTAGGCGTTATATGTATTCCTGATATTTTCATCTGCGCATTATTCATGCGTTGTGAGCCTATTGTACGTTGCTCCTAGATGTATTTCAAAAAAAAAAAAATGTTCCATTTTTTTTCCCGGGAGGTGTGGTAAGACTGTTACGTGCAGTCTTTGATATCTTACAATATTATACATTGGTATACTTGTTATGTTCGCAAATATTTTGTAAACAAAATAGATATTTTTTAGTGCTTAAGGGAAAGTCATTATTGAGTTACTTCCCTTGAAAGTTGTGCCGTCTCTTTCGATCGAACTCCGCGGATGAATCCAGTTTTACTGCGATTTATTCTTTGTTTGGGTAGTAATAGATTGTTCTTGCTTCAGAATATCTATGGCCTGAATTTATGTGTATTGTTTGTCTGAGTAGGACGAGTCTGTCTTATATCTGTATATCTTTACATATCTAAGTCGAACTATATGTTCTGTTGTCTCTAGAGAGGTCAAAGGCTGTTCGGCGGATGTGTCGCGAGAGAGGTGTGTTTTGGCTTCGCCCTGATGATGGGCTGTGTTTTTCTATGTCGGCTTGTGCCGGGAAAAAAGTGATCTCAGTATTTTTGGGGAAAGTGATAGTCGTCTAGACCTATCGTGTATGCTTTACCCCAGTGTTTATTCTTATTGCCAAGGAATGGCAGAATCATATTTCTGAAACCAAGGTAATAAAAGATACTCTTTTGAACTCTCGTACGAAGCCACCATTTTCGATAGGTACGATTTGTATGTCTGAGGGAATATATTTGACTCGATGGAAAGAACGATTCTGATTCCTAGCAGCACTATATCCTGTAGAATGCAGTCAATTGTTCATGATCAAATCTACAGAGCAATGAAATGTTTAATGAATGACTAACTTTAGGACAGATTCATTATCTGTATCAAAACGTGAGTGACAGCTCACGAGTGAAGCCATCTTGGAACCAAACATGTAGTGACTTTCAAGAAGAGAAAAGGGATGCCCGTATTATCGCTTGATTAGTCCAGAGATCACTGCTACACATGAGAACCCATTGCTAGCGGTTCAATATAATTATATGGAAAAATCTGTGCTGGACATTATGTTAGGGAATCTTCGCTAGACGAGATTAGGTCTAGAAGCCATCTTGGATATTGTTTATAATCTGACGTGCTTTGTCAGTAAACTCAGTTGATATATATATATGGGCAATACTGAGTGCTTGGCTACTGACAGTCCATTATACTATTATTCTACATGAGTGCCCATGTAACATAACATTGCAAGACCATTTATCCACTGTACCATGATGTATTATGCCAACCTGTGATTTGTCACTATCTGTGCTGTCGAGTGTGTACGTCCAATTAAAATTTAGTAAAGGTACACAGTCGTTGGTGTCGATGACTTCCAGCCATACATGAGTGTGAGAAAGGAACATTTGTCAACACCACGAACTCTTCCTATCATTCGCACATTATACACTCCATCTATGTCTACACACCACTGCGTAGGTCAAGTTGACATTCCATACTCGAACCACGAGCAACACAACAACACAGTATTTAACTCTGGTGATGTTCGAGCGAGCTTCAGATTTCTCAGCATGTCTCTTACTCAGGGCAAGGGTCTTGTATTAAGAGTTTATCAACTGATGATGATGATGTCTGCTTCCATCCACTTATATTTATCATTTGGTGGACATCATTAATAAGAAAAAAAGATTCTTATCAGGCATCATATGCGAGATTAGACACATGTGGTGCAATATTGGCCTTAAGTCGTGATGGTTAGTTTCGGGTAGTGATACCAGGGGTTTATAGGAAGATAGCAGCAATGAACTGGAGCGCACGGATTAACACGTAAGAGCGAAGATGCCACAATAGAGTTATCTTATTGCTAATACGGCTATTGTTATCTCTGATTTTCTCTCTGGGATGGAACAAAACCCAGGTTGTTGCATGATAATTGTTCATTTCCACATGAACGTGTAGGAAAATATCAATCTGGTGACAGATTAAAGGCACTCACTGAAGACAACACATGGGTTTTTTGGAGCAAGAAGTGATGTAATCGTATCCAGGCAAATTTGTTGTAGACAATAGTTATGATAAACTGTAAATTGGGAAGATATTATCAGTGTTAGATCTATGAAGTGGTGAGTTGTAACCATGATTAATATCAACGGAAGAGGCAATACCTTTTTATGAGAGTGGCCCTTGAAAATTCATATTTGAGTTGTGTCACGCAGGAATTTTCCATGAGAGGGTAGTGGGGATAGCCCCTTCCAAAATACGCAGGATTTGCTATAGGTTTGACAATATGGGATGTTAAAATACGACATCTCTGATTGGACTTCACCTTCACGTAGCAATGTGGATGCATAGGCCGAGTGCTGCTTAAAGTCTACAATATTTGAACATTAGGCACTGCTAATTCAACTCATCTAGAAGACGGTCAGACGAGCCAGGATAAGGAAAAGAATCAGGATTCTAATTTAATTGACCGGACAACGTATTTGAGCATATTTTGGAGTTAGACAGTAATACAACTCTACATGTACTAATACAGAAAGCCTGGAATCCTAGGAACTTGAATACACAGTCATAGCGGGATTCTATTATCAAGTAATACCCCAGACCACGTGTAAGAGGTATCTTAACCAAGCTGCTGAAACTATTTCCCTCAGCTGTATCTCCCAATTTGGGTCGTGGTACAAATTGGTGGTACTAGATTGTGGAACAAGTATGTGGTATAAGTGGCCTTCAGTTAAAGCTAGGCTAGACACCATCATCAGACGAGTCTTGAAGACGCGGAGCGATCTTCGTAACTACTCCACGATACTAAGAGGAACGTGTTACAGCCACAAGACTTGATCATTGACGAGAGAGAAACAGTCTACAAAAAACCAACATTGGCTGGAGCAGAAGCCAAATGACACCTTACTAACAGCTAAGTGCCTGTTAAAGGTTATTTTATGGAAGATACTGGTGGGGGTCATCAAAAAGATAAATGTTATTATTACTTTCGCTGATAAATGGCGATCAGCATAAGTCGGGCTTACAGATGGCCGACAGGTGTGTGACTATGGAAATATAACATACGCGAATGTGTATAGGTTCTTTAAGTGTGTCTATGATAAGTCACTCACACCACAGCAACGTAGAAGTCAGGAAATGTTGTAAGACCTGGCAACGTTATACAGTTTATTGACGAGACGGTCACGTAGACATCATAGCAAGACAATTCACAGCATACTCATGAAGCAACATGTAAATAAATCCATAACAACGGTTGCATAAACCACCACAGCAAATCATGGGCATTAAGTACAAAATATCCATCAGGAAACATGAATCAGCAAATAGGTGAATATGCTGCAGGACATAGCAGCACATATTTCATCTCATAATAGTATCAGCAAAAAATATCATTCCCGTTCTCAATAGTCCATGACTTTGAATCAATATGAATACTATGCATTAACACACTCTCTCTATCTTCAGTGGAATGCACAGTACATAATAAGTAAGCCGTAATATTCCTGGCTTAGAATCAATATGAATATATACTCTCTCTATCTTCAGTGGAATGCACAGTACATAATAAGTAAGCCGTAATATCCCTGGCTTAGAATCAACATGAATATATTCTCTCTCAATCTACAATTACGTGCATTCTCGAATTATCAAAAATTCCTTTTCCAAAAGAATATATGCTGGAACACACCAGCGAAAATGGTAAAGCGTCCATTTTCAAGCTCTGCCAGCAAAAGTACTGTCACGAAAAATCCGCTGCTTAAAAACAGCTCAGTACAAAATTCATTCAAGCGCAAACTCGCAGCTTGAGATGTGAGCAGAATTCATCCGCCTTTCCCCCAAAACTAATTCATAGAACGTTCGACAGTTTCTTTATCCTATTTTTAAATAGCAAACTAACAGCTAGTCAAAAGAGCTGTGTTCAAAATGTGTGTGTACAAAAATCCGACCCGTACATACGAGTCTTTAACATTTAACTCCCCTTAATTAAAATATGACTTAACAGACTACACCGACACCCGGGGAAAAAAATGATATGATCATTTTTGTTGTTGAAAATATTACATCGAACAAAAAAAAATTGAGGTCGATGCAATCATAATATCTATACATAAGGATTACCCTATGTTAAGTCATGTTAACAAAAAAGAACAAAAGAGGGATAGAAGTAGGTGTAAAGTAAAGAAAATGAAGTATAGAAAGATAATGAGATAAGGATACGAAGATCAACAAATTCAAAGAAATATGATGTATATCAAGTATAGACTAACTGTGCCATCATAAATGAAAAGTGAAAAGAGCAGATGAAGTACAAGAAGAATGAGCAGATAATGATATATCATGGTAAACAATAAGTTACACAATGCATATTTATACCAAAAGACGCATAACTCGTTACCATTTTAAAAATTAACATAATGTACATGATAACCAAGTTAATAAATTTATAAACTATTAATGATGAACTCATTATAGACATCAATTAACAATATCGCTATGCGTAGTTACCCCTAGCGCACAATCAAGCGCTGGGCAAAGAAAAGATACATCACAACCTCAGAAAAAACATTTTTTTAATGTACTAATATCACTATACATAGTTACCCCTTGTCGTAGATTTCCGATAGGAGAATTAAGACTAGGTTTGGTCCCTTCTGAATAGGTTTGAATAGGTGATAGACTCAGTGAGAGTTAGTGAAAGGTAATAGAATTTCCACACACGTGAGATGATAGATTTGATATAGTGGCTGTCTCTGAAAGCGAAAAGAATTCTTCTCTCTCTCACCTATCTTCTACAACAGTTGTTACAGCGTCAGACAGACTACACCAATATACATATTACGTATATTTCTATCACTCACAGGCACGCACATACACGTGACGACAGGTAAACACACAGACGTGGGAAAACTATAACAATGATATATATATTATCTAGAACGAGCTGACCAAACACGATTATTAAGTTCAAGAGCGATTTTATTATCAGGAAAAAATCGGCTCACAACATCAAAGAAAGTACATCAAGGAAAATACATATACACATAGTCATAAAAAATCAAGGAAATGTTGCAAGGATGATAGCCCCGTTATAGTGTTAACTCTAGGTTTAGCCCGGCCCCGTTAAGAGAACAGATGATGGCGCCAGAGTCACAGATACATAGGGTTTGAGTCTAAGAGTTTTTCTTTGTTTTATCTCGTAATTATATGCACAGAGTTTGAAAAAAATCTGATTTAACCTAAGACAAAAACACAAGAACTCTAGCCTTAGCAACAAATTATGCAGATTGAAAAAAAAAATTAGGACAGCAACAGGGTGTCAAAGATAAAATAGTGAAAAATATCACTCAAACCAGCGTACACTCATTCATTCCGCCATGGCTTCTCACACTAGTACTCACGACTTTGCTTGCTGCCTCTTGGAACACATTGATTTTAGATTTTCACACAGACTCAAAAAATGCAGTCTTCTGCCAAGAAGTCCCCAGTTCCAAAAGACGTATTTAACTTGGAGTCTCCGGGAACGACTACTTGGGTATGCAAATTTGTTCAAATGTCTGATTAAGTCACCTAACAATTATTCCAGGCGCGGGAGTTAGCAGAGCACAGTGTCAATAGCGTAGGTTCTAAAAAAATGATGAATGTCAGGTCGGTGCCTTCCCTCAGTATAGGATTCACTTTAGTCACACCACAGATTTGTCCACAAGATATAATCTAGTCGGGAAATGATTGTTAATATTCACGCCACCAGGCAGCAAATTATATAGAGTTTCTAGAAGAAATTAAGTGCTGGCTCCAAGGTCCAGTATTTATCATTACAGTCTTTGAAAACCCGTTATAGGGATATTAGTATTTCTGTCTAACTTGCACCGTCAGATCAGTGTTACTTGAGAAAACCCACGTGGTTCAAAATAAGGACTGTCTATTTCTTCACAAGTATGGAAACTACTACTAGGTGCTGGTAAAGTTAGGGTCACCCCAAAACTTTCACTGTGTGGAGGAAAAATAACACATATAATATAATAAACAGAATCTGTACTGGTTAAAACTTACATTTAAACTTGCAAGCAGAGAGCTTTGCTTATCATTTAAACTTCCCGTGACGTAAGTTATATTTAAAAATCAGCAATCCTCATAAATTAGGAACACGTGCGTATTCCGTCACCATTCATGAGGCTGGATTCTAGAGTTTATACGTTAGTTTAGAAAAATACACTCGACTGAGTATTAGCAGTTAAATTAAATTATAAATAGCTACAATTGCCGTTATAAGCTAGAAATTTTAATTTTATTCTGCTTTCCACTGAATGCTTCCCTAGAAAATATAATAGCCTACCACTTTATTTCTCTTCTGCGCTAAAGAAATAGATTAAAATGAATTAAGCGATTTAACACTTTAACACTCACAAAATCTATATATCTATCATATTAATTACCTCAACCACAGAATTACAGGTAGTCGCACAACTTAAGAATAAAAATGCTGAAAATATTTCTGGAAGTCTAGAAGTTCGACAAATTGCCGAAACAAACTGAGATCTTCGCTAACAGCTATTCTGTTTTCGAGCGACCTATCTACTGTGGAGTCTATGAGCGAGAATGAAATTAAAGTTTCAAACTTGGCCAATATCTTAAAATCAGACAAAGGGCCCAAACTTATTTCGCCAAGCGAAATTATCTCCCCTACTCCCAACATTTACGTCCGCTTAACGCGTGTCGTAACTGTCACCTACTGACCATGGCCCAAGTGAGCGCCGTGTCAGTTTGGGATTTTCCAGACAAATGTCTGGATACTGACCGGTGCAGATGTAAAGTATCACACCTCACCGGGACTAATGCCGAGAAGAAGCTCGCGCGCTCGGTGAGAATGTAGACGATTTGCTACGTCCTATGTTCAGCGAACCGACTTATCACGCCTTCTGACGCCCTGCAGCCCTGACATCTACGTAATATCGTCCTAGCGCGATTCTCAGTTTTAGAGAAAGGAAAACAGGTAAAGTTTGCGAATTATATGAAAATAATATTCGCAAAACGAATGGATGAAAAATATACAGGAAAAAAAAATACAGAGATAATAAAAGAGAGAATTTATGTGAAAGAATAGGAAGAAGATGTAGGAAATTAAATGAATATAAACCCTACGTGACAGAGCCTCCCCCCTTTAAGATATGGAAGCACTCCATGTCTACGTTATGGAGTTTAATTTCCTATAACCGTAGCTTCGGGGTGTCTGTCTTCTTCCCTCTCATCTTCCCCCTCCATCTCTGTCCAATTCCTACTCAAGTCCACTCCTCAAAGTTTCCTTCCCCTGGAATGTCTCATATGCGCGCTTGAAAGAGCGTCGCCGCTTCTGACATTTTTGAAAGATTTCCTGTGATAGCGGTGGAATATCCCTGCCACTATCGTCATCTTCGTCAGTTTTGGCGATCGTCAGGAGATGGTCGGAGGTTGGCACTGGTTTTTCCAAGTATCTCTTTAAGAGATTTAAATGGAAAACCTTCTCCTTTCCTTCAATAGAGATCTGGTAGTTAGCCTTAGAAATCTTTTTCAGGACGGTAAACGGCCCTTGCCATCCGATCTTCAGTTGGTTGTTCTCGGTAGGGAGTAACACCAAAACTTTCTCTCCTGCTTCCAGTTCTCTCTCTTCCGCGACTTTCCTGTATCGGTTAGCGTGCTTGGTGCGTGCTCGCTTAAAGTTAGTCGTTGCTAGGTCCCACCCTAGTTTCAACCTTTCCTTTAAAACCGACACATATTTACTTGCTGAGACAACTGTCTCATCAGCCTTCTCGTCTGTCAGAGACTGAAGTAAGGCTTCAAGCGGGCCCTTAATGGGTCTGCCGAATAAGAGTGTAGCTGGCGGAAATCTTGTGGAAGTATGAGGAGATTCTCTGTAGCCAAATAATGCTGCAGGAATACAGAGATCCCAATCTTCAGGTTTCACTTGTGCCAGCTTACTTAGCATCATGGTGAGGTTTCCATTAGCACGTTCCACGAGCCCATTTCCGGCCGGAGTATATGGCTTAGTGTGGATGTGCTGGGTCCTCAAGATCTTAACGATCTCATCCATCAACAGGTTTCGGTATGGAGATCCATTATCCGTCAACACTTGCTGAGGGAATCCCAACCGAGTGAAAATCTGCACGAGGGCTTCTGCGACATGCTTGGCATCTGCGCATGTTAGCGGGATAGCTTCTGCCCATAAAGTGCATGTATCGACTAAGGTCAGGATGAACCTGTTCCTTCTTTTAGTCCTTTCGAAAGGCCCTAAAATGTCGATCACAACCCGTTCGAATGGTGTTCCCATTATTGGCATTTCACCCATGTGGACTGGGGGTGTCCGTTGCTTGGGTGGTACACGTTGGCACTGGGCACAGGATTTGACATATCTGATAATATCAGTATTTACTCCTGGCCACCAATAATGAGTGGTTATACGTTGGTTTGTGGCGTTCTGTCCCATATGTCCGCTAAAGGGAAGAGAGTGCCCCATTTCTAGGATTTGGCTTCTGTACTGTTTCGGTACTAGGAGCTGGTTGTAACCTTGGTCAGGCTTGCCCGTTCTCCGATAAAGTACGCCATCCTCAGAAAAAATGTCCCCGTGCTGTTTGGGTTCCTTAGCCATGGGCAGTTTCCTAAAGCAGGGTGCCAAAGTAGGGTCCTTGTATTGCGCTTCTTTAAGTTCCATAGGTAACAAATTAGGCGCAGGCTCCCGTTCCTTCTTGGTTTGCCCTCTTGTAGTTACTGCTGCCACAATCGGCTCTTCCGGTTTCCCAATACACACGTATCTCCCGCCAAGTATGACTGGGTAGATGGGATCATCCATAACAGCCGCTTTGATCACACCTCTGACAAAGTCAGAGTGTATCTCCACCAATGCGATGGGAAGCGCTGTAGGTGCATCACTCTTACGAACTCCACAAAGTTTGACGGTCTCTCCTGTCTCTTGACCGGGTTTAACCAGGTTTCTGGCAACAATGCAATCATAAGAAAGCCCCGTGTCAAATAAGCAAGAAGTTTGAGAACCGTTCAAAGTAACAGTACCTCGCGTTGAGGGTCTATCCCCAACAGGTTGGGAATCACTGTCAATAATTCCGCCTTGCGAGACTGTCAATAAGCATCCGATGCGTTTCGGCTCGGTGTGCTCGGTCTGATCATATGTCCCGTGCTCAGGGGTTCTCCCTTTGCCACCTTGTCCTTTCTGGCTACGCTGCCATGTAGGGCGGTCGGGTTGATCAGACTGTTTGGGGTGGTTGGGGTACTTGTTCTTGTAGAACTTGGATTTTTCAGGAGGGGGGTTTTGAGGTCCAGTTTCTCTGTGGTTATTTTGGTTAGAAGCCTGAGAAGATTGCTCTAGGTTATGTTTTCGAAAATGCTCCTCTGTCGGTTTCCGCTTTGTGGCCGGTAGTTCAGCCAGCGCATTGTGATAACGCTCAGACTTTTCCAAAATGTCTTCAAGTTTTTCTGCCCCCTGCTCAGCGAGAAATCTCCGGGTATCAGCAGACAAAGTGTTCTTTATTTGTTCAGTTAGAACAAGTTCCTCAAGACCTTCATAGGTAGAGGGGAGCTGCGAAAGCTCAAGGCACTTTGTTAGATATCCCTTAAGACGAGATGAGAACTGGTGAAAAGTTTCAGAATTCTCTTTCCGGCTGTTGCGAAACAGTTGCAAAAACTTGCGAGCGTTCATTTCAAAGCGCTCCAGTAACGCTTTCTTCAACACATCGTAGTCGTCTTGTTGGCTACTTTCCAGCTTAGAATAAACATCATAAGCAGAACCTTTTAGGGCCTGGGAAAGTTTCATATTCCAACGCGACCTCTCTAACCCGTACAGAGTTGCAATTTTCTCAAATTTTTCTAACCATGTGTCAATCTTCTCATTTGGACAAGGAAAAGATTCAAGAGTGAAAGACATAGCATTTAGTTGAAGAGATTGAGTGTTAGCAGGGTCAGTTAAGGAAGAATGAGGAGAAGACTCTCCATTGCTGGAGGTAGAGGCAGCACCACGACTTTGGAACTCTAGAGTTTTAAGAGCCAACTCATGCTGTCTCGTTCTCTTTTCTCTTTCCTCATGCTGTCTCTCCTTCTCTCTTTCCTCATGCTGTCTCTCCTTCTCTCTTTTCTTCGCCCTGCGAATTTCCATTTCCTCATCCATCTTCTTCTGCTGTAATCTGCGGCTGCTTTTTCCTTAGCTTCCGCGGCTTTCCTCTCCGCATCATATCTCTCAAGTTCGTCTCTGACAAAAGCTTTCGCTTCCTCTCCTTCCAGTCCCTCCTCTCTCGCTTCGTCCCTGAGAAGTTGTCTAAGCTTTGCCCTCTCGGCCATATTATGTCAGTGACTGAGACACGTGGAGATAGAAAATAGGAAAAAGAATAACCTGGTTCCTACCACTTACGAGAAAAAAAAACCAAAAATTCAAAAGATGATATCCTTAACCCTGGGATACCTCCTCCAAAATAAAATCTAACTATCGCTGCTATTATCGGCAATAAAGCACTCAATGCAAAACACGACTACGCCAAATAAATGGTAGTTAAGATTACAACTGAAAAATAAGTTGCTACAGTGGAAAAGCAAAAGAATATTGCAAAAATTAAAGAGAAAAATAATCCCTTAATTTTTAAAAATCCACTATAAGTTCGCCCCTGAAGTCAGATCGGGTAAGGGAGGGAATTAATCTGGACAAAAAGTCCGAAACACACTCCTTAACTTAGTTCAAACGCCGTTCTGCCTCAGTACCCAGTGAATGTTATACACTCACCACTTTACCAGCATTTAGTATTACAATCAGCAGTTAACATATATCCCGACAAAATCAACCTGTAACCAAAATGTATATTATTCAAAGATGCTGTGGAAAAAAAAACTTATTAGTTTGTGTGGTCAGCACGCCCGTAAACAGATCGCTAGTCTAGGGGGTAATTATTTAAAGATATAACAACTCACAAGACATCACACTCTTACTCTATATCAGAATACAGAATCTTAAGTTCAAAATCCAGATAGACGAGTCCACGTTTGTCGTACTCGTCTTCCTATTCTAAGTTCAAAGACCGGAAACGAGCCCTCATTTGTCGTAGATTTCCGATAGGAGAATTAAGACTAGGTTTGGTCCCTTCTGAATAGGTTTGAATAGGTGATAGACTCAGTGAGAGTTAGTGAAAGGTAATAGAATTTCCACACACGTGAGATGATAGATTTGATATAGTGGCTGTCTCTGAAAGCGAAAAGAATTCTTCTCTCTCTCACCTATCTTCTACAACAGTTGTTACAGCGTCAGACAGACTACACCAATATACATATTACGTATATTTCTATCACTCACAGGCACGCACATACACGTGACGACAGGTAAACACACAGACGTGGGAAAACTATAACAATGATATATATATTATCTAGAACGAGCTGACCAAACACGATTATTAAGTTCAAGAGCGATTTTAATATCAGGAAAAATCGGCTCACAACATCAAAGAAAGTACATCAAGGAAAATACATATACACATAGTCATAAAAAATCAAGGAAATGTTGCAAGGATGATAGCCCCGTTATAGTGTTAACTCTAGGTTTAGCCCGGCCCCGTTAAGAGAACAGATGATGGCGCCCGAGTCACAGATACATAGGGTTTGAGTCTAAGAGTTTTTCTTTGTTTTATCTCGTAATTATATGCACAGAGTTTGAAAAAAATCTGATTTAACCTAAGACAAAAACACAAGAACTCTAGCCTTAGCAACAAATTATGCAGATTGAAAAAAAAAAATAGGACAGCAACAGGGTGTCAAAGATAAAATAGTGAAAAATATCACTCAAACCAGCGTACACTCATTCATTCCGCCATGGCTTCTCATACTAGTACTCACGACTTTGCTTGCTGCCTCTTGGAACACATTGATTTTAGATTTTCACACAGACTCAAAAAAATGCAGTCTTCTGCCAAGAAGTCCCCAGTTCCAAAAGACGTATTTAACTTGGAGTCTCCGGGAACGACTACTTGGGTATGCAAATTTGTTCAAATGTCTGATTAAGTCACCTAACAATTATTCCAGGCGCGGGAGTTAGCAGAGCACAGTGTCAATAGCGTAGGTTTCTAAAAAATGATGAATGTCAGGTCGGTGCCTTCCCTCAGTATAGGATTCACTTTAGTCACACCACAGATTTGTCCACAAGATATAATCTAGTCGGGAAATGATTGTTAATATTCACGCCACCAGGTAGCAAATTATATAGAGTTTCTAGAAGAAATTAAGTGCTGGCTCCAAGGTCCAGTATTTATCATTACAGTCTTTGAAAACCCGTTATAGGGATATTAGTATTTCTGTCTAACTTGCACCGTCAGATCAGTGTTACTTGAGAAAACCCACGTGGTTCAAAATAAGGACTGTCTATTTCTTCACAAGTATGGAAACTACTACTAGGTGCTGGTAAAGTTAGGGTCACCCCAAAACTTTCACTGTGTGGAGGAAAAATAACACATATAATATAATAAACAGAATCTGTACTGGTTAAAACTTACATTTAAACTTGCAAGCAGAGAGCTTTGCTTATCATTTAAACTTCCCGTGACGTAAGTTATATTTAAAAATCAGCAATCCTCATAAATTAAGAACATGTGCGTATTCCGTCATCATTCATGAGGCTGGATTCTAGAGTTTATACGTTAGTTTAGAAAAATACACTCGACTGAGTATTAGCAGTTAAATTAAATTTATAAATAGCTACAATTGCCGTTATAAGCTAGAAATTTTAATTTTATTCTGCTTTCCACTGAATGCTTCCCTAGAAAATATAATAGCCTACCACTTTATTTCTCTTCTGCGCTAAAGAAATAGATTAAAATGAATTAAGCGATTTAACACTTTAACACTCACAAAATCTATATATCTATCATATTAATTACCTCAACCACAGAATTACAGGTAGTCGCACAACTTAAGAATAAAAATGCTGAAAATATTTCTGGAAGTCTAGAAGTTCGACAAATTGCCGAAACAAACTGAGATCTTCGCTAACAGCTATTCTGTTTTCGAGCGACCTATCTACTGTGGAGTCTATGAGCGAGAATGAAATTAAAGTTTCAAACTTGGCCAATATCTTAAAATCAGACAAAGGGCCCAAACTTATTTCGCCAAGCGAAATTATCTCCCCTACTCCCAACATTTACGTCCGCTTAACGCGTGTCGTAACTGTCACCTACTGACCACGATGTACGCGTGTCAGTTTCAAATCCCAGACAGCCTGACTCCATTGCCCAAGTGAGCGCCGTGTCAGTTTGGGATTTTCCAGACAAATGTCTGGATACTGACCGGTGCAGATGTAAAGTATCACACCTCACCGGGACTAATGCCGAGAAGAAGCTCGCGCGCTCGGTGAGAATGTAGACGATTGCTACGTCCTATGTTCAGCGAACCGACTTATCACGCCTTCTGACGCCCTGCAGCCCTGACATCTACGTAATATCGTCCTAGCGCGATTCTCAGTTTTAGCGAAAGGAAAACAGGTAAAGTTTGCGAATTATATGAAAATAATATTCGCAAAACGAATGGATGAAAAAATATACAGGAAAAAACAAAGTACAGAGATATTAAAAGAGAGAGTTTATGTGAAAGAATAGGAAGAAGATGTAGGAAATTTAAATGCCTATAAACCCTACGTGACACCCCTAGCGCACAATCAAGCGCTGGGCAAAGAAAAAAAACCATACAATGTCAGAAAAACACCTTGTCTAGCGCACAATCAAGCTCTGGGTAAAGAAAAAATACATCACAATGTCAGAAAAAATACTATTTGTCTTGTCTTCATTTTTTTTGAAAAAAAAAATGTACAGTACCGAAATGTAATGATAAGTTAAATAGAAATAGTATCATCATTACAATTGTCATATGCTCAACGTTTATCAAAACACAGTATCATAAGAACAACATGGTAATGAAATGGTGCATTATCAGAACAGTCATATATAAAAAAATATGGTAATGAAATGGTGCATTAAGATGAACCTACATACTATATTAAAGAAGTTATGCCATATCCTAATACAATACTATATAATGTACTATACTATACTAATATACAATACTATCTACTATCTCCAGAGGTCTTAAACGAATTTATGAATATGAAGATACCAAAAACATCTAGTGTGGCGTCAAACTGCCGACTGGCTTCACTGGAACAGCAAATCTAGCGATCAATACCACAGCCAAATCAATCAATATAGCAGCTCTGACTCTCATCGCAAAGCCGTCGCTGTGAAAAAACACAAATGAAAATCTCTGTTTGGTAACGGTAGGATTTTATGAAATACAACAGTCAATTTTAATTTTAATCTATCAAATGTGGCCATGTAAACTTCCGACACCTGTACGATGTTAATCAAACCTTCCTCCGTTACACAAGAATGGGTAACAGAGAAAGTAGCACAGAAGAACTTAGGATCATGAACTAAACATGGTCATAAAAGTGTTCTACCGGTGTGCGTTAATGTATAATAGAGTCGTGGGTATATAAGTAACCCCGAAATCTAAAAGGAAATCTAGAAAATGGCAGTTAAGCAGAATCATGTGGGCACCGAGACAGTATATCTGCCATCACATTATTCGAACCTCGAATAGCTCGTATAGAAAAGTGAAAGGTTGTAGCGAAATAGCGTAGCGAGTGGATCTTGAGCTCTTCAAGTCCTTATTCTGAATCACTGTGAGAGCTTTTTGGTCAGTTTCTGCTATGAAATGCGCACCAAGAAGGAATCTCTGGAGTTTAAGAATCGCCCAAACCAAAGCTAATAATTCTCGGTCTAAGACAGAGTAGTTCCGTTCTGCCGCAGTCAGCTTCCTAGAGACATACATCACTGGATGCAAAGTTTCAGAATACTCTTGCATCAATGCGGCCCCAATCCCTGTCGATGAGGCGTCAGTGCGAAGAATAAAAGGCTTCTCTGCATTGGGTAGACGTAAAATAGGAGAGGAAGAAAATAATAGCTTAATTGTCTCTAAAGAGGTTTGGCATTCCGGAGACCAGTGTACTAAGTTAGGCGACCCCTTTTTCAACAGAGTAGAAAGAGGTGCAGTGATAGATGATAGGTGTGGGATAAATCTTCCATAAAATTGGATTAGACCTAGAAGACTACGAACCTGTTTTTTTTTTCTTAGGAGTAGTGATATTGAGGATTTTCGAAGTGTTATGGTCCTCCGTCTGTAAGAGACCATGACCAACCCGGTGGCCCAAAAAAGAAATGTCACTGAACCCAACATGGGCTTTAGACGGTTTAGCCGTCAAATTGTGAGAGCGTAGTGTAGACAAAAGTTCAGAAAGACCTCCGAAGTGATCTTCCCAAGAATCACTAAAAAGGCAAATATCGTCCAAGTACGCAATAACATCTGGACGATGTGAAAGAATACGACGCATCATGCATACAAAAGTAGCTGGAGCATTGACGAGACCGAAAGGCATGAAGTTCCATTGAAACAAACCCCGAGGTGTAGAAAAGGCAGTAAGGGGTTTGGCGCGTTCAGTAGGAGGAACTTGCCAATATCCCTTGGACAAGTCGAGTTTAGTAAAGAATAGAGAATCAGAAAGCTTGATGAGCAGATCTTCAAACAAAGGCATTGGTTCAGCATCAAATTTAGTCACTTGGTTTAATTTACGATAGTCGACACAAAGACGTATGTTATTGTCTTTCTTCCGGACAATAACCATAGAAGAGGAGTATGCCGAAGTAGATGGTTCAATTATATTTAACTGTAACATCTCATCTAATTCTTTTTCGACCTGTGTTTGAAAATGTAATGGAATTGGCTAAGGTCGGACTCTAATAGATTTGTAATCAGTGAGTGTTATGTCATGTGTGATGACTGATGTTTGACCAGGAATGTCAGTAAGGACGTCCTGAAAATTACGCAATAAAGAAGAGACTTGCTGCTGTCTCTCTGTAGATAACTCGGAAGAAATAGTTACATTTTCCCATGATTCTGTTGAATGAAGTGGGACAACAGGAAGAGGAAGATTTACATCGGAGAAGGTAGCCTCTTCCTCCTGAATAACTGATAGAAATGTACAGTGATCATACCTAACCGGAGGGTCGTCTGTCGCACGAAAAACAGACTGTAGGTAGTCTGGACGGTCATGAAATTCTTTCAGCATATTAAAATGATAAGTTGTATGCTTCCCGTCAACATCGACGACATAGTCGACATCGGAAATTCTTGAGATAACGGTATAAGGACCTTTCCAGGAAATAAGAAGTCGATTGTCTCTACGAGGGAGAAATACAAATGCCTCGTTACCAGGATAGAGTTGTCGTAGACACCTGTATCTATTTGCGAAGAGCCTCGCTTTCTCCTTAGCAGACTCAGATGCAGAGGTAGTTAACCTACATGAATCGATAATTTTCTGTCTCAGAGAAATGACATATTCGTAGGAAGGTTGAATGTCATCATTGATATCATCAGCAGTTAATAGGTCGTGAAGCAACGACATGGGACCACGAGGTTGCGCACCAAAAACGAGCTCGAACGGTGAAAACCCCGTATGTTCATTTGGCACTTCTCTATACGCAAAAAGAGCCGCGGGTAACACCCTGTCCCAATCCTGAGGATGGTCCTCAGTTATCTTTCCAAGTAAATTCTTAAGCGTTCTATTCTGACGCTCGACTAACCCGTTTGACATAGGGTGAAAAACACTGCTTAGAGACCTTTCAATGTGGAGCATGGCCATCACGTGAGACATAGAGTCTGATACCAATTGTGTGCCATGATCAGATAAGATTTGTTTGGGAAAACCCAGAAGCGAGAAAATTAGACACAGAGCATCTGCCACATGAGCAGAAGAAACGTTCTTAAGAGGTATAGCCTGTGGTCAACGTGTACACATGTCAATACATGTAAGGATGTATTGGTGTCCCCTGGCAGATTTGGTTTCTTCTTCTTCTTCTTCGTTCACCCTCAGATGTCAACTTGAATAAGTTCAAAGAAAGCAGTGGTCAGCCTGAGACTGTTGATATCTCCGTAGATTTTCTCCAGGAATAGTACTGGTGATGACCATATGCGTCTTCTCTGTTCCTCATATGTTGGGCACCTTTGAAGCAGGTGTTCGGCAGCCATTTTACCAGTGCCACAGTCACACTCATCCGTAGTTCCTATCTTTAATTTGTTGAACAGATGGTATCTCAATCTGTTATGACCAGTGCGAAGTCTGAAGATTGCCACTTGTTCACTTCTGCTGAGCTGGTAATACGGATCATTTTTTGTGTGGCCTGGATGCTCTTCTTCCCACTTGTGCCTGTATCTGCGCTTGATAAAACTCTTGGACTCCTCATAGGTTATATTTGTGTCCAGCTGAGGAAGTTTTCCCCCTTCCTTTGCCAATCTGTCAGCCTCTTCATTTCCAGGGGTGTTGCAGTGAGAAGGGATCCACTGTATCACAACTCTTTTGTATTGCTGACATAGTCTGTGAAGTGTTACTCTTAGGTCATCCAGTTCAGCATTTATTTGACTTTTGGGAGCCGCGCTAGCGTAGTGGTTACAACACCGCTCTGGCGACCGGGTGATACAGGATCAAACCCGGGCGACGGCATTTGATGATTTTTCGTCGACCGGGATTTGGACTGGATTAACTCGAGACCTGGCGAGAACATTTGAAGGAGTGTCATCGACCAGGGACTGGCGGCTCCTGAGCCGACCCAGCTGCAATGGGTACCTCCGAAATCGGCGAGTATTTGCCTGAATGGCGAGGGACACCTGTCTCTGTACAAGAAATAAAGGGATACTCACGTAAAATCAATGTCAGGTTAGACATAAAATAATAACCTGAGATTTTGCCTCGAGTATTAGCGGGCGAACGAAAAAAAAAAAAAAATTTGACTTTTCAGTGTTGTAATCACTGACAGCGCATCTGAGAAGATAACTACTGGTCTCTCTGAGCTTTTTTCTGTCATTAGAATTTCTGATGCAGTTTTTATGGCCTCTGCCTCTGCTCTGAAGTTAGTTGAAAATTTCCCTGTTGCGACTGCTATCTTTTTTTGTGTGCCATTGCTTAAGCTCAGGAAGACTCCTCCACCCCCATCTTCTGTTGCATTTGTTGCTGATCCATCTGTGTAGGCATGGATCCAGGTGTTGCTTGGGTAATGTTTCTCTATATATGTTGTGGTTAGGACTCTCCTTTCTGTTTCAGTTTGACTGTTCTTTCTCTCAATACCAGGAACATTTTCTATCATTTCAGGGAAGCACTGTTGTTTCCAAATTGGTAGCTTGTGTGCAGTACATATTGGCGTAGCTGTTGATATTGCATTTATGGGGTCTGCTCTCATCTTTGTTTTGACTGTCTCTACAAAGTTGCTTCGCTTCAGTCTTCCCCTTCCAAGTCCATTTATCCTCTGGTGCATTGGGTGATCTATCAGCCTCCTGAATTTCTCGGCTTGTTGCTGAGCTCTGCTATCTCTTCTATCCTCCATAGGCTGGAGGTGAGTAATCTTTTCCAACTCTTTTATTGGTGTTGATTTCATGCCCCCAGTTATGATTCTCATTGCTTGGTTTTGGGTTCTGTTTATTTTGTCAAAGTTCGACTTAGCGGCTGTTGACCATGCTGCAATGCCATATTCTAAGACTGGTCTCACTCGCCCAGTATATAGATTCTTTAGTACTCTCTCGTCTGCTCCCCAAACCGTGCCAGCAAGTTTTTTCATGATTGCCATTCTCTGCCTTGCTCTTGTCCTGTTTTTCTCAATCTGGGTTTTCCAAGTCAAGCGGCGATCAAAGGTAATGCCTAGGTAGTTTGGGTTTTCATCCAGATGTAGATTTTTCCCATTTAGCACCAATTTGGAGATCTGTGGTTTGTTAGAGAGAGAAAACACTGTGAATGATGTTTTCTCCTCATTTATCTTTACTAGCCATGCCTTGGCCCACTCCTCCAGTGATGTTAGGGCTTGCTGCATCCGAATGCTTGCCGTAGAGATATATTCCTCTGAGATCCACAGGGCTAAGTCGTCTGCAAAGGAGGCATTTGGTTTTAAAAGGACCAATAATGTCAATTGCCATTTTCTGAAAAGGACGAATAGGAATATCTGCAGCTTGGATAGGTGCTGCCTGGCGTGGACCTCGTGACTTAACCTCCTGACATATCTTACAGGAGCGACAATAAATAGTTATATCTCTATTTACGCCCGGCCAAAAGAAGGAAGAAAGAACCCTAGATTTAGTACGGGAAAATCCCATATGTCCTGCACACTGAGAGTCGTGGGCATGTTGCAAGATCCGAAATCTCATGTCAGTAGGTACCAGAATTTGCGAGCGTAAGGACGAAGTAGAACCTCGTACCATTTGAACCAGCACTCGATTCTTAACCAAGAACCAATATTTAAGATTTGTGTCACAATTTGCATTATCTTGTTTAGCTAGCAGAAAATTTTTTTGCAATGATGTATCATTTTGCTGAAGTTTTATAAAAGACTCTTGTGAAATCACAGAGTGAACATCTTGATTATGTACCTCATTAAGTTCAGCAGTTGGAGTCTGTAAAAGATTTTGAGCTTGTGCTTTAGTAGTGACTGCATAAGCAGCCTGAATGTTTTGCTCTTCCCAGATAGCAATCTGTTGAGGAGTACAATCCTTAATTCCATGTATGCGTCCCACGATAAGGTCTGCAATAGGATTCGGGAGCATACATGCGTGGACATATCCCGTAAAAAAGGGAGTGGCTATGTGGATAATAGCCGTTGGAAAAGTCTCAACTGTTCCACCAAATGTGACACATTTCACTACATCACCAGTGGCACAGGAAGATGTATCAGAGACTGCTTAATCCCAACAGTTGTGCATCCAGAATCAAATAGAACTGAAACGGGATTATTATTTACAAATCCCTTATGTAGAGTAAGAGATCCTCTTCCGTCATGCGCGGCTAAGGCAGGAAGAGTGGTTAGAGGATGACCGCAAATCAAGGTAGTTATAGCTGTAGGTTGGAACAAAGTTTTGCACTCCGGGCACTGAGATGCTCTCTCGAAATCGAAAGCAGAGCGAGCAGTAGCATTAGAGACACTATTATCATTGTTACCTTGATCATTAATAAACTAGGGCTCTTGTTGAACAGAGTTAGGATGGCGATGCGATCTATTATTTGGAGATATACTGTCATATCGCGATCTATCGCGATTATTATCTCTATTGGAACTATTGCTATTACCTCTATTGAAACTACTGTTCTGATTTGAACCCCGGTTAGCATTGTCGCGATTACTATTTCACCTTTGATCAAAATATCTATTCGATGGATTTTGTTGTCTTCGAGAAAAATTATTGTAGGGTTGATAATCTCTATTGTAGTTACCCCTTCCAAAATTTCCATAATTGTTGGAACCAAAATGTTGAGGGCCATTAAATTGTCTCCAGTTCCTTGAAGAAGGAGAATTACTACGTGATGGAACCCCTTGGTACTGTCCAAAATCACGATTATCTCTCCTACCAAAATTGCGATCCGCACTTAGAGATCTACGGCGCAAATTAGGACCATATGGTATTGCTGAAGCCAAGGGCAAACCTTCTCTGACCTCAGAGTGGCTAACAGTCACATTTGGGTGTGCAGTGACGTATTGGCGACAGTATTGTTCCATATCTTTCAAGTTTGTAGGTTTTCGCTCATGTAAAAAAGAAAGAAAAGAAGCGTTTACAGACGACATGACTTTGTCACGAAGCAATATGTCCATGAGGGCTTCGTATGTATGATCAGTTTTTGAAAGTTCCACCCAGCGTGAAAAAGTAAGGCGAATATTTGCTATAAAGTCTGAAAAATCTTTCCCTGTCTCTGGCAATAAAGACTTAAAGCGTAGGCGATAACCGTCTTCATCCAGTTGGTATTTTTTTAACAAGACCGCTCTGACAACATCACAGTTATTCTTGTCAGGGCACTCCAACATACTTATAGTGTTCGTAGCTTCACCCTTAAGTATGTCCATAAGTCGTGCACACTATTCCGACTTGTCTATCTTATGAGATTCGCATGAAAGTTCAAATCTGTTCAGATAGAATGAAATATCGTCATAGGCAGAGTTGAAAACAGGCAATCTGATTTTATAAGAATTAGCATTTGCCTTATTAGAAGTTGTTTGATTGTTTGTCTTATTTTGTGTATTACCAATATTCACTATCTTTATTTTCTCCAGTTCCATAGATAAGATCCTTTCCTCGTGTAGTCTTTGGTTTTATTCAGCTTGCATCTGAAGCTGTTTTTCTTCCATTTGCATTTGCATTTGAATTTTTCTATCTTCAGCCTCTAATTTCTGTTTTTCAGCCTGTAATTTCTGTTTTTCCATTTCCATTTGCTGTTGAATTTTTCTATCTTGAGCCTCTAATTTCTGGTTTTCAACTTCTAATTTCTGTTTCTTTTCTTCTGACTTCTGCGCCTTGGCATATTCGGCAAGTGCGAATTCTTCTAATCTCTCCGTAGTCATACCAAGGGATTTCCCTTGTGTAATGAAATAATCCAAACTAGACATTATGCTGTATTTTACAAGATATGTAAGTAATGTAAATATCCAGAAGAAACTCACTCTATCCCAACTTCGTGGGCGACAAGTCCTTGCTTAAGAACTTGTACAATTACCTTTTTAACTATAAATAATAATATTAATTACCTATAAATATATATATATATATATATATTATGCATTATAATATTGACAGTGCATGACAAAATAGATAGTACAAACAAAAGTGACAAAGACAAGATATAAAGCACAAATGACCACGTTCGCAGAATCAACTAAATCTGAAAGCGAAACCAAAGAAAAAATATTGCAAAGAGTGCAATGACACTGCGAAAAGTAAGACAATACAAGCAACAATACAATGTATAAAAGCAAAATTTGTATATAAATCAAAGACAGTAAGAGGAGGAAGACACTCACAAACAAATTAATCAAAAACTAAGGTACAGAGAAAAAATATAACGACAACAACACTGAGACGTTTCGCCACACCTAAAGAATTACCGTCGTGAGGGACAAGTAACAGTCTGAACTTCGGCAAGGTTTTTAGCCTTGAACCGGAATTACCGCTCAATTGAAACTCACAATCTCGACCATATAGAACGCTCATGAAGGCCCTGTGTGAACTGGGATATTCCCTTCATAAGTCACCGCTCCAACCGCCCACATAAACATGAAACGTATAATATAGATCACGTGAAAGAATAAATAGATTATGCTCTGAGGAAGGCTCAATGTTACACCGAACAGTGGTACAGTTTACAAACAAACAAACCACTTATCTTCAAAAGGAAAAAAATCCCAGGCTCCGCAGCAACAACAATGATGTAAATCAGGTATCACACAGTCTGAATAAATCCAATGGTGATCGGTACTGGAACTCCAAAGTGATAGCAGCTTTCGAATGAAATTCCTTACATTGGGTGCTGAAATCCTAAGTTGGCGCACGAGAAGAAAGACTAGAACACTGGCACTCTTGACTTGAATAACTTGTGCATAAAAGTCAGTACCGACAACACTGTAAATCCAGGTGAATTGACATCACAGTAAACTTCTGGACTGTTTATACCCCGAATCACTGGCGACCACTTCTGTTAAAGGTTATTTGATGGAAGACACTGGTGAAGGTCATCAAGAAGATAAATGTTATTATTACTTTCGCTGATAAATGGCGATCAGCATAAGTCGGGCTTACAGATGGCCGACAGGTGTGTGACTATGGAAATATAACATACGCGAATGTATATAGGTTCTTTAAGTGTGTCTATGATAAGTCACTCACACCACAGCAACGTAGAAGTCAGGAAATGTTGTAAGACCTGGCAACGTTATACAGTTTATTGACGAGACGGTCACGTAGACATCATAGCAAGACAATTCACAGCATACTCATGAAGCAACATGTAAGTAAATCCATAACAATGGTTGCATAAACCACCACAGCAAATCATGGGCATTAAGTACAAAATATCCATCAGGAAACATGAATCAGCTAATAGGTGAATATGCTGCAGGACATAGCAGCACATATTTCATCTCATAATAGTATCAGCAAAAAATATCATTCCCGTTCTCAATAGTCCATGACTTTGAAGGCGTAATGGCCACTGACTGCTTTGACGGTCGGTGACTAAGGACGGAAGAAGAAGAAGAAGAAGAAGAAAATCTACATTTACGTGCATTCTCGAATTATCAAAAATTTCTTTTCCAAAAGAATATATGCTGGAACACACCAGCGAAAATGGTAAAGCGTCCATTTTCAAGCTCTGCCAGCAAAAGTACTGTCACGAAAAATCCGCTGCTTAAAAACAGCTCAGTACAAAATTCATTCAAGCGCAAACTCGCAGCTTGAGATGTGAGCAGGATTCATCCGCCTTTCCCACCAAAACTAATTCATAGAACGTTCGACTGTTTCTTTATCCTATTTTTAAAAAGCAAACTAACAGCTAGTCAAAAGAGCTGTGTTCAAAAAGTGTGTTTACAAAAATCCGACCCGTACATACGAGTCTTTAACACTTAAGTCCCCTTAATTAAATTATGACTTAACAGTGCCCAATTAAAGCTGCCAAGTGAACTCTTAAAACAAACATTTTAGAAACTTACTAGACCATCATCTGAGATGAATCCTTCAATATAAAGTCTATCAAAATCTTTATTTATTTTTCAATGTTAACTATAATTGATTATTAAATTTTTTATCTGTATATACACATATATAGTTGATTTAGTCATTTTGAGTGAACTGCACCCGTAGGTCTCCGTCATTTTAAATACACTTTAACAAAGCCATTGAAACAATATTTTACTGAGTGAAATCAGTTGTGGTGTAATCAAACGAGAAAAATTCTTTTCTGCTCATAGAGGGTCTGGGAAGATAAAAAGTTTATTACGGCCTGGATAATGTCGGTTGTAATACTTGATGTCTTAAATTCCTATGAGACTTCCTAGAATTTAAATATCATTCTACAATTCAAATCTCTGCCAAGAGTAATCTCAAGCGAAATGTAGGTACCTTTGAAGACCCTCAGTAGATACTCTGAAATTTGGAAACTGTTGGACCATCATTGCAGAGCAAGAGGAGAAATCTCGGGACACCTAGCCCGAGTTTTTCCATGATTTATTCGAAGACGCTATTGTCTGTACCCATATTTGCATTTAGGTTGCCCTGTGATGTCCTCTCTTCTCATTTTATCCTTGATATTGTGTAGTGTAGTGTAAAAATCTTCTTTGTCATAGGTTTGTGCCTAACATTGGACGATGTTTATCTTTATCTTCTTTTTGACTGTTTTGAATGTTGCTGTTATTCAGGGTCTCGTTACTTCCCATTCTATGAGTGCTTTCTGTGCTTCCTTAGACAGCATTAGAGCCAATCGTTCAGTTTAGTGCACAAATTCTTCCCCATGCCCTGAGAATAGCAGCATTTCTTCTGTGATCAGTTTCTTCCTATCCATGATCTTCCACCTTGTGTCGCACAGTCCCAGGATGAAAATATTGTAGGTAAACATTTCTGCTGTCTCCTGTGCAGTTTTCCCTTGTTCGTTTAATGTACAAACATTCCAGTTGCCAATTCCGGAGATTCTCAAAGTAGAGAAAAGGTGAGCCAGCAACCCAGTCTTTTTCGGCTTTTTATGGGTCACATCATTTGATTCCTTTTCAAAGGATCTTTGTTGGTCTTGAATGGATGAATTGAATTACATCCTACAGTTGACTTCTCCACTTGTTTTCTTCTGTTTTTTTATTTTCTTCTGTTTTTTATTTTATTTTCTTGTAGCTTAAAATTTCTACAGGACGGGGCAGCCGACCACATGTCCTTCCCTCCTTAGTCGCTTCGTACGACATGCGTAGTTGGTTACATTATTATTATTGTTTGCTCCCCTTTCGGGCTCGGATAACACATGGGTATGACATTTGACACTTCTAATTCCTTATTCGTGACATTATTGTGAACAATTGTCATTTTGAAATCGTATTCCGAGACATTCGTATTGTTTTTAACGATTTTAGAATGCATTTGTTGATTTTGAACAAAACCTCCATTTTAAAAGAACACCCTAAAAACTATAGCATTCGTTGAATAATTTATGTTTTAACATAAATCAAGCAAATAAAGAAAAAAAAATGCAAATTAATGTTGTGATAAAGCGAATGAAAGCAAATTGTGTAATAAGTGCCCTTAAGTTTTTGTTTGCATTATACTGTTTTCTTTCCATAAACTGCCTTAGTGCGAATATTTCATCCATGCACCATCTTCCCTTTCTGAATTCTAAATGTGCTTGACTAGGTACTGCTTCTGGAAGTGTGGTATTCATTATTATTTAGTAGCAAATATTTTTCCATTGACCAAAATGGTAAATAGTAGTATCTCCTCCAGTCATGACTGAATATGGGAATGCACCCCTGAGGTGACAGCCCTCAACTGCTTTTTTCCTTGGTGTTCCTTTCGGCGTGTTCTCCTTTCTTCTGCTTGTTGTGTGAGCTTCATTTCACCCAATCTGAGGTGGCGCCGTAGGTGCGATCGGCAACTTCATCCTTCCAGGTAGCTGAATTTATGTCTAGTGCCTTCATGTTTCTCTCTCAGCTGCATTCACCTGACTGTTATTTTGCCATCTGTCAGTTGTCTGTAGAAGATATCTTTAGGAATGCGACTATCTTCCATGCGGCGGGCATGGCCAATCCATGGTAGTCTTCGCTCTCTAAGCAGTGTAGGCCAGCACTTGACAGCACATCGACATTTGTCACTTTGTCCCTCCACGAAATACCAAGGATGGAGCGTAGACACCGTAGATGGAAGGTATCGAGCATTCATTCTTGCTTAGCAGATGTTGTCCATGTCTGGCTGCCATATAGAAGCGTGCTGATAACACAGGCATTATATACCACAGCTTTGTTAAATAAATATAATACAACTAACGGAGTATATGTATCATCTCAATAAAGCAAAACAAATTAAATTTCAGATATCGTGAGCAGAAATATTTCACTGCACCTTATGCATTGAGTTATTCTTTGACGTACGTTTCTATTGTACAAAAATAAATGTTGAATATATTTGAATAAATGAAACATACATAACAGTACAATAATTTTCAAGAAAAATATAAAGTTTTTGAAATAATTATAAAATTTCGAATATCCCCGAACACGTTAATCTTCCTTATTGCAACATGGAACACTCTGAAATCGAGAATATACGCATTGATCGGAAACATAATGTAATCTCATGTTTTTTTAAAAACGCAGTTATAGAAATGATTGTTGCTTCTGTCTGTTGAAAAAAAAATCTTCGTTAAATAAATTATGTTTTGAATGTACAAGGAAAAAAGAAATGTTCTGTTAAATGATGAAACTTCTTACATGAAAATTCGATTACGTATATTAAAACCGGAACTGGATGTGATATGTACTTTGGCTGCAAGTGCCATCATATATTATCTTGACAAAGCTGTCAATTTGCTTTCTGAATGTGGGTTTTGTCAATAATTTGACAACCACGTTGGATTATAGTTTAAGCTGTCACGATTTTTCAGCGTCTCTATTTATTGTACCAAAGTAATCCCCTTTGTTAGAAATGTACGTTTTTGCGAAATATTCAGATTCTTAACAAAAGATAAAAGAAGTTAATCATTATACATTTTTGTGAAGTGAATTTCAGATCAGGTTAGGTCAGCTGTCATTTCCGCCTCGTAGGTCAGTTGCTATAGATCTTCAACCTGTTATGTCTCTTATCGTGATGACCCACTCTGATATTCTCCTTCGTGTCCATCTGTTGATGCTATCTTCCCCTTTGCACGGCTGTTTTCCGCTTAATCGCTTGCCTTCAGCTTCTCTTTCTATTATGGTTTTCAGCAAGGTATGTCTCTTTGTTTTTCCAAAATATTATTTAATTTTAATATCATTCATGAATTCACTTCTTATTCCCAGATTTTCTTCACCTTCTTCATTTGTTTATTTCTCTAGTCATGAGATGCACTCCATATTTCTATATATTCATATTTCAAGGGCTACAATTCTTTCTTCTAGCTGCTTGTTCATTGTGTATATTTCTGCACCATGCAGTAATTTAGGTTCCCGTTACACGCCCATTGAAGCATATTGGGAATATGGTGTTAGGCCCATATTTTCATGTCCATCGGCACACTAGAGGTGATGTGGTCAGCATCACGCCGGCCGCCTTAACCTTCCCAGAGTTGCTCTGGTACCCACATTTTGAGGCTGGGTAGACCTCTGAGCCGTTTGCAGTCTAAAAAAATCCCACCTGCGCTTGACGTAACTCTGTTTTACTACACCGAAATGTCGAGTTGAGGTGCGAGTTATCCAACTTTGGTTGTTGGTTACTCTGCTCAGACTCTTTCGTCGTAGTTTCATCCTTCTGGTTGTCTGGCGAACAGAGCGGTCTCGCATAAACTGTCGAATATCATGTCGCAAACCTGGCCAAAAGTAATTCACGGAGACCTGTTTTACCAGGGCATATGAACCTTTAAGGGGATGGGACAGGGTTAAATGCATTTCCTGCATTAGGCGGGTGCGATAGGGTAATGGGACAACTAACTCTCTTATTCCCCACCCGTCTATAGACCAAACCTTTCTCCCTGTAAAACGATCCCTGCGGAGTATGGGTGTAATTTCCATACAACGTAGAAAAACAAGGCTTGTGGGTTCGATCTGCCCTTTGTGCCTGCTTCAGCTCTCAAATATTCAGGCTGTGTAATGATGACAACTCAGGGGCCGCTAAGGCGTGTCCTGGGCTCTCTCTCTTGTGTCGGCCTGGAGTCACCTGAGGGATCTCCAAGAAGCACATATTTCCTCCCTAAAATGAGAGGGTAGACTAAATCGTCTACAACTGCGGCATTGATTGTGCCCCGCACATATCGGAATGAAACATTAATTTCCGCGACCGGAAGTAGCATAGGTTTTATACTCTTCCGAGGCCCACGTATTTCTACAGTTTCACCAGTATATTGGTGTGCCTTCACCAAAGATGGGGAAACTAGAGCCGAGTATTCGAGGCCCGAATCATACAAGCACCGTATGGTGTGGTTACCAACGGTTACTTGCTCGGTAATAGAAGGGTAACTAGGATTTTGTTCATATGCCTGGGGGATCATGTTTCCCTATCGGCCCCCTGATCAGGCAAGCGAAATTATAAGGGCTTGATTTCGGCCTCTTACAGTCCGATGTGAAATGCGTCTCAGTTTTGCACGATTTACAATATCGGCGTCCAGTTTCCTGGGCTCTGTTTCTGCATCTGGTGATCTTGTGGTTGTTGTTGTTGCTGTTGGTGGCCAGTTTTGTGTGTTGTGTTGTCCGTACTTTTGGAGTTATCATCGGGGTGATCCATTTGTTTGGGATTACTATCGTGTTGGCGCGTTTTAGACGGATTCACTTCCGACTGGGCGCTCTGGTACCTATCAGCAAATAATACCTCCTGCTCAAGAGTTTCGGCGCCATGCTTAGCCAGGAACCGTCTCATGTCAGGGGTGATCGAGTCCCTGATCTGCTCCACGATTATCATCTCTTGCAACCCTTTAAAGATTCATTGAGGATGCTGAGGGATTCCCACTTCTCCAAGTACGTTTCTATTGGTGTAGCAAATTGTTTAAAAGATTCATCTTTTTGCTTCTTAGCCTCACGGAGTTTACAACGATAAAACTATGCTTTAAGCATAAAACGCTGAAGCACATCCTTCTTCAACATGTCGTAGTTTTTCTGTCCTTTCACGGGCATCTTGAGAAACACATCATAAGCAGATCCTCTCAAACTCTGGGATAGCTTCATGTTGTATCTCTCCCTCTACAAGTCATATGTAGCTGCTAAGGATTCAAACCTAGAGAGATGATGTCTATTTCCTATGAAGCCTCAGAAAGGACATCTAATTGGAAGGATATTGCACTAGGTGCCACCACCTGATTGGTGTTTCCCCATCACTACTTTGAGAACTGCCAGACCCGCCATTGTTAGAACTAGAGCCCACTCTTCTTCCTTCGAGTTAAAATTCCTTCATTCTAATCTGGTGGGCTCTGTCGTCCTGTTCCTTCCTTTCTGCTCTTTCGGCTTGTTCCCTCTGTTCTTGGAATGCCCTCTCCTGTTCCTGTTCCGCTCTTTCGGTCTGTTGGTTCTTTTCTTGGAATGCCCGCTCGGCCTGTTCCTTCTTTTCTTGGAATGCCCTCTCCTTTTCTCTTTCCGCGGCTTCAAAAGCCCTTTGTTTTTCCTTCTCTTCGGCTTGGCATTTTCGTGCTCCCTGGCCACCCTTCTCTCTTCTCTCTCTAAAGCCTTCTTCTTTTCTGCCCTTTCCTTATCTTCTTTATTTTTTTCTGTCTTTTCTCGCACTGAAGTAAGAACAAAGTAAGAAAGTTCTTTAGCTGAAAAACCTAGTTTGCGGCCTAGATTAAGGTAAAAGGCATGGAGGTTTTGGGACTCTGCTATTCTGAGCGAAAAGTCTGTTTACAAATCTACACAAGATTACAACAGCTTCTAACTAGTAAAATCACAAGGTTACAACACTTAATTTAGCCACACTAAGTGATCTTTTTATTTCTTTAACTTCTGTTACAAAAAATTGTTTCAAGTATTCAATTATTCTTTACACAGTTACTTTTACTTTTACATATGAATGCAATGTATGCCCAGTCTTACAATTAAACACACTCTTGACACTATTCTTTCAGTAAATCTGAAATTAATGTCAATCAAGTCTAGGGGAATAACTAGACAAATTCTATAATCCCGGCGTGACTTATCACGCTTGTGGGACCGCATTCAATCCCAAGTCGAGATCCCTCAATTGTGACGGTATTGCCTCCCTTGCTTTGCAGTAGTGGTCCAATAGTGGCCAAAATTCAAGAGTATTGAACATGGTCTTCAAAGGTATCTACCTTCGCGCAAGATTACTTTTGGCAGAGATGTAGATAGAAGGGTAAAGACACTTCTATTACAAAGGGAGCCTTCACAAGATATGCAGATAAGCGAAAACAATGCTGCTTTGGCTGAGCACGTTAATTCTAGAATCTGCCAACAACATTTGTGATGGAATTAAGCACTTATTAATTTCAGCTCGTTCAAGCCCCCACATCTGATTTACTCAGTGGAATTCTTATTATTATGGAATAGCTCTGTTTAGAATGTGTGTAGTAAATTGACTGAGACAAACATGCAGTAACTTTAAAATGATTAAATCGAAGTTAAATTTGTAACATTACAAATACCAAAATTTAATAATCACTTTAGATTTTAACAGTTTGAAAATAAATTTAATAGTTTAAAAGAAAGAATTCATCATTGATAAATGATAGAATTCTTATGAAGAAAATTCACTTAGGCAGCGTATATTTTTCACTTAGCCACCAATAATAGTTTCTGCTCCCTCTGATCGTTCTGTGTACACTGCTCTCGCTCGTCGCTGGTCAAGGATAAAGGTGCTGCACGTTCCCAGAACGTCAAGGAGTAACGATCAAGCTGGTCCTGCGTTTGTCTATAAAACCCTCTTATGATGGCGTCTCGCACAACGTCGGTACACTTCTACCTTCACTTGGTTCCAGAGATAGTACTTTCTACTAGTACCACCAATTAGCCAATGCTGGCTCACAGACTTTTGTCTCAGATGAATAAAAGAGACTTAAATCGGCCCCTTACACGCGTCTGGGGTGTTGTTAATTTAATGTTCCCTCTCTGACTTCGTGTGTGGTCCTTCAGTGTCCTCAGTTTCCTTATTTTATATGAAAGAGATTTCCAGGGCTATGGAAGTCCGTCAAAAATTCTCCAATAAAAGGTGTCCGGTATGTTAAGAAGGAATTCTGAATTCTAGGCTTCACTCTAGCATGGTCTGGTATCTTGGCAAGCGATTTTCACAGTGAAATAACACTGAAACGTATCAAGTTATATTCACCGTCTCCCACGCATCTGTTATGGAGTTAAAAGAACGCTCCAATCATTTTCAAAAAGGCGGGCAAGGGTGCGGCACTTTCAAAATATTCCACGTGAAATAAGGTGCGTACAGCAAAAGGTCACTAATTACCATATATGGCAATAAGACATACAATGCCTTGCATACAGACTCGAGAAAATGTCGTTAACATCATAACACAACGTGTTCCAAAAGTAACAATTCATTACTTTATCAGAAAGTAATCTCTTATGTGTGTCTGTCCATCAGTTGTCTCCCCGTATTCCAAGTTTTGGTGATGCGCGCACCCATTTTATCAGTGATTAGGCAGATAGCGCTGGGCGATGTACGTGTTTATATGCCACGGCCAAGCTTGGTAGAAGGGAATTTTACCAACCTGCATCTCGTAATATTATCTCTACCTCTCCCTGTAAATGTGAGGTATATATTATCCCCAAGGAGTGTCAAATAACAGACAAAACACAATACACTGAAAGTAGTGAAAGAATACTTGAAAAATAAACTATCTGCTACATAGTATAGAAAGAAAGAAAGATAGAAAGTGCTACAATTGAAAGCACGCAATAAAATCAGTACCACAAATGCACCGATTACTTCCGGAGTGAAATAGAGATCGAGATGGGTCGCCCCATTCTGTAACAGAAAGACTGAAATGGTATGACAAATTCTCAAATGTGGAATTAATGACAAGAACCAGACAAGTGCCAGTGGAACAAGAGTTGAGAAGAAGACGCTGGCGATGGATAGGACACACATTGAGGAAACCTGTTGATAGCATTACAAGGCAGTTCTTGTTCTGGAATCCACAGGGAAAGAGAGACAGAGGTAGACCAAAAACACATGGAGAAGAGAACTGGATACAGAGGTGAAAAAGATGAGGAAAACATGGAAAGAACTTGAGCGGATGGCACAGGACAGGAAGATTTGGCATGTGTTTGTTGAAAGCCTATGCTCCTTGGGGAGCTAAAGGGTATTGATTGATTGATTGCTTTTAATCTTATGTGTAAGATATTAGTTTGAACGTTAGCATCTGTCCCGTTGTTGAATGTGGATTTATTCGTTTTAACTTTCTCCACGATTTCTATTTCAAATCTGCAATCCTCTGTTACTATGTGCCCAAGATATGAGAAACTTTTGTCTTGTTTAGTATCTTCCCGTTTATTCGTCTACAGTTAACTTTTCTTCTGTTTTGCTTCTTATCAAAACTTGTGATTTAGTGAAGCCTATAACACTAATGCAGGTTGCAAAAAGCGTTACGTATAACAAATGCAGGTGTGTAACATGCTGTGATGACAAACAAATCGACGTAATACAAGTAGTATTGGTCTTCAGATCACAGTTTGATCTAGGCAGTGGAATTTGAGCTGTAAATTTGTGTGGGTTTTGGCGGAGGGGGAAGGGATATGCCATCAATTTCCTTGTGATATCCAGCGGAGAACAGCTGATAGAGATATCCAGTACGGAGGGAAAGTGCGTCCAGCGCAAAACTGTAGCTATGTGTAGCGTAGCGTATTCATTAATCCCAGAATTCTATGCAAGCCACGTTTATTAACCAATTTTCAACTCCAAACACAGACACTCGTAGCAATTAGTTTTACATGCTAAAGTTACCAGCCCCAAGCACAGCCTCATATTAGTTGGCTTGTACGACATGCCTGAGGGAACAATGGTCGTTTTATGTCTGTCTCATACGAGACCACCAGGATCAACCCTGGACTATACTGTGTATCTATCTATTGTAGACTAGAGTTAGGAACATTGTCCAACATTGTGTGTTGCTATTAAGTCGAGGCAGATGAGTGGAACTACGGTAAGACGTGGAGTACAATGGATGGGTATGAAAAAAAAATTCGAAAAATGGTGATTCGTCTTACGAGGACGAAAGACAAAGAAATATTTTCTTTGTCTTTTGTCTTCGTAAGACTAATCACCTTTTTAAGATTTTGTTTTCATAACAATCCATTGTGTTGCTATTAGCAAATTAATATTTACAGAAATACAGTGCCTGCATGCGGAAGTTCGAAATGAAATTGGTAGATATGCAAGCTTGGTTAAAATGGTAGTGGCACGAAAGAAGTAATTTTAAAATATCATTATTCGTTGTTCCGGCTCATTTTTGTTACTAAAAAAATAAAAAAAGCGTTATAACAGAACAACAATGACATGAACGGCAATTCAAGCTCACGGGAAAAAGTCTGTTCTCGCCTATGATTAATTGATTGATTGCATTTTCCCGCTTATACAGTTCTGGAGCACTTTAACTTTGGCACCCCAAGGCAGTGGGCCAACTGACTCTTCCTTGGGGTCGGCGCTGAGATGTAGACACTCAGACAAACATTTATATATTTTGATTTCTCTTTAGTGATGACATCAATTAAATTAATGTGGTACCTGCAGGAAAACTGAGAAAATAAAAATAAAATGTATAACATACCCTCCCAAACTTCAGCGGTGGTTCCCTGTTCATGTAAAATGAGAATGGATAATGATGATGAGACCAAGAGCTACAAGCTATCGACCAACACGATCTTCATTTAATTAAAATCTTCTTGTGTTTCATGTCGGTCACGTGTTTTAGAATAACTTTCTGCGGCATAAGGAAAGACCTGATGATAGAAACGTTAGTTCTTGTAAAGAACATATACTGTACCTAGTTACTCTATATAACATCGGCTGGAAGATGGTGTAGTGAAATCTGTAAGAACAAACGCTTAATTCCACCGCACGTTCAATTTGCATACCGAAGTAAGGGCCTAAACGATTTGCCGCGGTTTAACATTATACACTTTGCAGCGTTTGAAAGACCCCGTTTTCTCGACCCGCGTTCTGGACATATATTCACACGCTGGTTTTAGCAGACGATATATATACCCCCACGCAATGTGACGTGGCGCCGTAAGGTTAACGTCCGATAAGGTAGTTTAAAATAAAAGGAAAAAAATTAAGGTTAACGTCCTATTTGTTTTGAAAATGCCGTACTGAATTAAATAGGAGAGGGGAAGGAGTCCTTAATTTGAATATTTGAGGTCAGTTTTATTTGAAAAGGAACGCTATTCACTAAACAGCCTCTGGTTGGCTGTAGTGTAATAGACTAAGGGTTGTATAAAACCAATTAGTATTGGGTAAAGGGGGCCACTAGATGAAAAATTTCTTACACTAAAGACGTTGTTGTTAGAGACAAGGCAAGAGTACTGTCTTGGTTGCTAATTCTGCATAGCAGCTATCTGTATCGCCCTATTCAACAACCTAGTGTATAAAGTTTCTTTGATTGCGGTAAATATTGAAACCTTTATATTAACATTTATATTGTCATTTTTATCATTATTATGTATGCATTATTGAATTTGTATGAACCTTAAAGGGGAAACATTTATCTGGAGGGAAGGCAACATCACTCTGTGTTGTTTCACAGCGTTGTTAGGAACTGTATTAACCTGGTATAGAAAAGCCAGACAGGCTTTCGGCCATATGGGGAGAAAAGAAAATTAAATATTTATGATGAAAAGAAAAATGTTGTGTTATGACATAAGACCAGGAAGATCACTGGCCGTCTTCTTCAGCAAGTCACCGTGATTGTACATGACTTGATAGTATTAATGTAAAATGTTTCCTTTATCAAGGAAAATGTCAAACGGTGGTTTGAAAGTTATTTATCCAGAAGGGGGTACCAACCAAATTGAGAACGTTAACTAATTGTTTAGTTACCATACTGATGTCTGATGATATTGCCATGTTAGAATAATGAAAGAGAGAGATTATTAGATGCTGAGTGGGACACATTTGTATTGTTCCAGAGTTTCATCTACGAGTGAAAGTGAGCCCAGGTGACCTAACACCTGTCCTTAAGTTCTGCAGTGAGGCCTAAATACTGAGTGTCTACCCAGTGATTTACCTATAGAAGCAGAAGTGTGTCTTGGCAGTGGATGCTGGCGTTTATACATACTTCAACCAGCCTGGTTCCAGAGACCTCAGATAAGACTTGTCTGGGAAATTGATATCACAAACAATCCACTCTCTCAGTTTTTACAAAAGCTAGTGTATCGGACAGTGAGGAACAAAAACGTTCAATAAACTTGTACCCTTTTCTAGGAGCAAGAAATACTTGACATTTTCCCAGCTTGAAACATATAAGTAATTGTGGGATAACATCGACTCAAGGACAGTTGTAAAATAATTGGTTGTAAATAATTTCATTATCATGTTGAGTTGATTAGTCCTGTGTCAGAAGAATAACTAGATACAGGAAAATAAATTATAAAAAAATAAGTTACATTCCAAACTTTACCCAGTGACTTGTTTAATCATTGTTTATTAGTAATAGGTGTAGTTGTTGTCCTGTTCATACACTTCATCACATTGCATATACCCTAGACACTTGCTAGACAACCTACACACACCAATACACTTCAGTAGGGGAAGATATATAATCGGGTGAGGTCGTGGTGGAAGCAGACAAGTACCCTGTAAACTTATTTGTATTTAATAAACCTCAGGGACTTGCATAGCTGACCTCACACCAGATACGATTAATATAATATTTAAACCAATAATAACAACTAATTCACCACATTAATTGGGGGCTCGTCCGGGATTTAAAGGTTCTTAGTACCCTACATTAAGTGATCACTAGTCCCAGTATTTGTAAAATCTAATAGTAAAAATAATTTGAGAGTGGTTTGAGATATCATTGCCCTTTGTCTTGTGTTTAGAGTTGATTAATTAGTTAAGGTAGTGGATAGTATTTCATATTGTTAACTATAACATGGCGGATATGGCCAAATACAGATCTGCTGCTGTGCAGACTGCAAAGGAAATGAATTTAGATGGGCAAGCTCTGATTCAGTATGTGACATCAGAGTGCGATAAGTATATGGAAAGGGAAGATAAGAGATTAGCTGAGGAGAAGAGAATTATGTTAGAGGATGCTAGGGAGCTTAAGAAATTAGAGGCTGATAGGGAGGCTGAGATCAAGAGGCTGCAGTTGGAGGAGAAGAAGCTTGAGGCTGAGGCCAGGAAAGAAGAAAAGAGGTTGGAGGCTGAGAAAGAAGAGAAACGGTTACAAAGGGAACATGAGTTGCGACTAAGGGAGTTGGAGTTACAAGGCCATGCTCCTGATAATGGAAGTAGCTCATCCACCTCCGACTCTGCTGCAAGCCAGGTCGCCTCAACATCAGCCATGGGGTTTCATTTGGACCCCTTTGTAGAAAAAGAGGATGATATTGAATCATTCCTCTCTAGATTTGAGGCATTAGCTACTATGTATGGGCTAGAGAAAGAGAGATGGAGTATGAAGGTATCTCAGGGGCTTAGGGGAACCTCTTATGAGGTCTTCGCCAAACTGAGCAAGGATGATCAAGATGACTACGACATTCTTAAGCAAGCTCTTCTAGTTAGATATGAGAAAAACAGTGAATTTTACAGAAAGAAATTTAGGGATGCCAAACTGTTGACTGGAGAGAATTACCACCAGTTCTCTGCTCGCCTGGAGACATACCTGGAGAAATGGACTGATCTGGGGAAAACCCAAGATTTAAAGGAAATGATTATGACTGAGCAGTTAAGAGAGTCCATGGCTCCAGACCTGAGAAAATTTCTCACGGAACAGGGTGCTGAGAGGCTGGGGGAGATCTTAAATGTGGCTGAGAGATATCAGGCAGCCCAGTCTGAGATAGCAAGTTTAAAGAAGAAGCCTATAGACCATAATAAAGCTCCACAAAACCAAAATCAACCTAAATTTGAGCACAGAGATAAATTTAACAAGGGTAAAGCCTATTATGATAAAGCCAAGTGTGACCAACGAGATAGAAACTCGCAATTGAATGATAAGAAACATTTTCCTCAGGGAAATAAATGGTGTAAGTGGTGCAAGAAAAATAATCATGACACCACAATGTGTACTCGAAAACCTCCTAACTTTGCTGCAATGAAAATGGGGAGAAAGGGACAAAAGGTTAAACCTGTTGGACAGCAGGAACCTTACCACCCCCCAGTGTGTGAGGATGTTGTATGTAATGGTGTCATCATTAGGTGCCTTTACGATACAGGTTTAGATTATGACTCAGTCGTGAGCTCTCACCTGGTGCGAGCAGATCAATACACCACAGAAACAGTGGAGATCCAAGCCGCAACCAAGGACGTAGCAACCATGACACTTCCCATTGCTAAAATCTGTGTAAAAACTCGCTATGTGGAAGGAGTAATCAAGGCAGCCGTGATAAACGAACCCATCTATCCTCTGATATTGGGGTGTCGTTATGTATTCTTGGGGAATCCCAGGAAACTTGTGATCATGGCAACAGTGCAGACCAGGTCACAGTCACGAAAGGAGGAGGATGAACCCATAAATACTCATCCAGAGGAGATGAGGAAGGCACAGGCGGAAGATAGGTCACTCAACCCGTGCTTTAAGAAATTACCTAAGTGCCATACACCTCCTACGAAAGGAGACTACTATATGAAGAATAAACTGTTGTATAGGAAGGCCGGAACTGGATCCAATGGTCATGGCCAGCTAGTTCTTCCTACTTCATATAGGAATAAAGTGTTGGAACTAGGGCACGCGATTCCTTTCAGTGGTCATATGGGGATCAGTGCAACAGGACAGCGTATAGCTTGTCATTACTTCTGGCCAGGGATAACTGAAGATATAAAAAGATATGTGAAATCCTGTCCAGAGTGTCAAAGGGTAGCTCCAAAGCATTGGACTGCTCCTGCAACTCTAGGGGAGATGCCCATAGTGGGAACCCCTTTTGAGAGGGTTGCAGTGGATATTGTGGGACCTCTCACTCGAACCAAGAGGAGGAACAGTTATATTCTCACTCTGGTGGACACTTGTTCGATGTGGGGAGAGGCTGTAGCCCTGTCATCTATAGATTCCAAGCATGTGGCAGAGGCATTACTCACCATATTCACAAGGTTAGGTTTCCCGCACCAAATCTTGACTGATAACGGATCTCAGTTCAAGGGGAAACTAACGGAAGAAGTTTTCAGGCTCTTCCAGGCCAAGCACTTTCATTGTAGCCCGTACCATCCCCAAGGGAACGGCCAGGTGGAGAGGTTCAATGGGACTCTCATTTCTATCCTGAGAAAGCTGGCACATGAGAAACCTGATACATGGGACCAATTTTTGCCCGCTGCGTTGTTTGCGTATCGGGAAGTTCCACATAATTCAACCGGGATGGCACCCGCAACCCTGTTATTTGGGAGGCCAATAAAAGGTCCATTAGAAGCCTTGTTAAGGACATGGACTGATGAGAAGGCAGAAGAAACTGTTACCTCATCTTATAACTATGTGAACGAACTGACCACTCGTCTTAAAACTGGATGGAAACTGGCAAATGACAATCTCAGACAAGCCAGGAAGAAACATGCTGCTTACTTTAACAAAAAAGCTAAGGATAGAGAGCTTCATGTGGGAGAGAAGGTGCTCCTTCTTCTACCCGGCAGCAGTAACAAGTTACAAATTGGATGGCAAGGGCCATACACTGTTCTAGAAAGGATATCTAGAACTAATTATAAAATCGACAAAAAAGGTAAGGAGAAAATTTATCACGTGAATCTCCTAAAGCAATACCTGGAAAGAGAGATCCAGGATGAGACACATCTCATGACCTTGTCGATAGCCACAGGAATGAAAAAGGAACCACTCGCCTCTCACGAGTATCCCTTAAAAACAGAGGAAACACAGGCACAGGTGAAGATCAGTAAGCACCTGACTAAAGCCCAGAGGGAGCAGGTTCAAAAGGTTCTGGTTGAACATACAGACGTGCTAACAGATAAGCCGGGGCATACCAATCTATTAGAGTATGACATGAAAGTAATAGACCCAACACCCATCTGTATGAGGGCCTATTCCATTCCTTTCGCTAAGGAGAAAGCTTTGAAGGAGGAAATTGAGTATCTGTTAAAGGAAGGAATCATTTCTCACAGTGAATCTCCTTACAGTTCCAGTGTGGTTTTACTAAGGAAACCTTCTGGAGAACACCGTCTGTGTATAGATTACAGAAAACTGAATGCTATCACAGAAAATCAGGTGGATCCATTGCCGGATACCAATCAGCTGTTTGCCAGGCTGAATAAGGCAAAATATTTTTCTAAGGTGGATCTGAGCAAAGGCTATTACCAAATTCCAGTGAAGCCTGAGGTTCGACCTTATCTGGCATTTAGCACATCGGAAGGCCATTATGAATTCAACATGTTACCATTTGGCTTGAAAAACGCCCCGAGTGTGTTTTCCAGAATGATGCGCAAGTTATTGGATCCCCTGAATAACCCATGTATAACCAATTTCATGGACGACATTCTTATTGCTACTGAGACATTCGAAGAACACATAAACTCTCTGAATATGCTATTTGATAGGCTCAGGGAAGCAAATTTGACGGCTAGACCAACCAAATGTAGTGTGGGGTGTAAAGAACTCGAATTCTTGGGACACACAGTGTATCAGGGAAACATGACCCCTGACCCCAAGAACCTGGAGAAATTACAAAACGCACCGAGGCCACAAACCAAAAAAGATGTGAGGTCTTTTGTATCTTTATGTGGATTTTATCAAAAATACATAAAGAACTTTAACTCTATTTGTGCACCGCTGACAGACTTAACTAGAAAAGGTCAACCTGAAAAAATCATTTGGTCAGCGCAGTGTGAATTGGCATACCAAGAGTTAAAAGATAAACTCACTAGCAAGCCGATATTGAAATTGCCTGATCTAAGTCAGGAATTTGTGGTGAGAACGGATGCGAGTAACATAGGATTAGGGGCCACTTTGTTACAGAGGTCCACCTCACAGGATGGAGAACTGAACCCAGTTGCTTACGCTAGCCGCAAGTTAAACAAAGCAGAAAAAAATTACTCAACAAGTGAAAAAGAGTGTTTAGCATTGATCTGGGCCATAAAAAAGTTCCAAATTTATCTTTATGGTAGGTCATTTGTGGTGCAAACAGATCACCAGCCTTTAGTGTTCTTATCTCAGGCCAAGCATGAAAATGCACGTTTATTAAGGTGGTCTTTATTGATCCAACCTTATACATTTTCCATCGAATATATACCCGGTTCGGAAAACGTGGGAGCGGATTTCCTGAGTAGACATCCTTGTGAGGCAAAGCAGGAAAAGCCTAGGGAATAGTACTTTATTTACGCTAATTGTCTCACAGATAATAACTTGCAGTGAATGCATGTTTTAGGAAAGGAGGTGTGTAGTGAAATCTGTAAGAACAAACGCTTAATTCCACCGCACGTTCAATTTGCATACCGAAGTAAGGGCCTAAACGATTTGCCGCGGTTTAACATTATACACTTTGCAGCGTTTGAAAGACCCCGTTTTCTCGACCCGCGTTCTGGACATATATTCACACGCTGGTTTTAGCAGACGATATATATACCCCCACGCAATGTGACGTGGCGCCGTAAGGTTAACGTCCGATAAGGTAGTTTAAAATAAAAGGAAAAAAATTAAGGTTAACGTCCTATTTGTTTTGAAAATGCCGTACTGAATTAAATAGGAGAGGGGAAGGAGTCCTTAATTTGAATATTTGAGGTCAGTTTTATTTGAAAAGGAACGCTATTCACTAAACAGCCTCTGGTTGGCTGTAGTGTAATAGACTAAGGGTTGTATAAAACCAATTAGTATTGGGTATAGGGGGCCACTAGATGAAAAATTTCTTACACTAAAGACGTTGTTGTTAGAGACAAGGCAAGAGTACTGTCTTGGTTGCTAATTCTGCATAGCAGCTATCTGTATCGCCCTATTCAACAACCTAGTGTATAAAGTTTCTTTGATTGCGGTAAATATTGAAACCTTTATATTAACATTTATATTGTCATTTTTATCATTATTATGTATGCATTATTGAATTTGTATGAACCTTAAAGGGGAAACATTTATCTGGAGGGAAGGCAACATCACTCTGTGTTGTTTCACAGCGTTGTTAGGAACTGTATTAACCTGGTATAGAAAAGCCAGACAGGCTTTCGGCCATATGGGGAGAAAAGAAAATTAAATATTTATGATGAAAAGAAAAATGTTGTGTTATGACATAAGACCAGGAAGATCACTGGCCGTCTTCTTCAGCAAGTCACCGTGATTGTACATGACTTGATAGTATTAATGTAAAATGTTTCCTTTATCAAGGAAAATGTCAAACGGTGGTTTGAAAGTTATTTATCCAGAAGGGGGTACCAACCAAATTGAGAACGTTAACTAATTGTTTAGTTACCATACTGATGTCTGATGATATTGCCATGTTAGAATAATGAAAGAGAGAGATTATTAGATGCTGAGTGGGACACATTTGTATTGTTCCAGAGTTTCATCTACGAGTGAAAGTGAGCCCAGGTGACCTAACACCTGTCCTTAAGTTCTGCAGTGAGGCCTAAATACTGAGTGTCTACCCAGTGATTTACCTATAGAAGCAGAAGTGTGTCTTGGCAGTGGATGCTGGCGTTTATACATACTTCAACCAGCCTGGTTCCAGAGACCTCAGATAAGACTTGTCTGGGAAATTGATATCACAAACAATCCACTCTCTCAGTTTTTACAAAAGCTAGTGTATCGGACAGTGAGGAACAAAAACGTTCAATAAACTTGTACCCTTTTCTAGGAGCAAGAAATACTTGACATTTTCCCAGCTTGAAACATATAAGTAATTGTGGGATAACATCGACTCAAGGACAGTTGTAAAATAATTGGTTGTAAATAATTTCATTATCATGTTGAGTTGATTAGTCCTGTGTCAGAAGAATAACTAGATACAGGAAAATAAATTATAAAAAAATAAGTTACATTCCAAACTTTACCCAGTGACTTGTTTAATCATTGTTTATTAGTAATAGGTGTAGTTGTTGTCCTGTTCATACACTTCATCACATTGCATATACCCTAGACACTTGCTAGACAACCTACACACACCAATACACTTCAGTAGGGGAAGATATATAATCGGGTGAGGTCGTGGTGGAAGCAGACAAGTACCCTGTAAACTTATTTGTATTTAATAAACCTCAGGGACTTGCATAGCTGACCTCACACCAGATACGATTAATATAATATTTAAACCAATAATAACAACTAATTCACCACAGATGGGTGCATCACACAAGTGAAGAGTAGAATAGTCGAGACAAAGGCAGCATTCTATAAAATGAAAAGTATTTTATGCAACAATTCTTTGTCAGTAGATGTAAGAAAGAGAGTTCTTCCATGTCTTACAGAACCAATACTAACATACGGAAGTGAGTCATGGACAATTATTAAACAAGTAGGAAACACGCTAGCGGCCAGAGATGTGGTTTTACTGAACAGTGTTAAAAATACCATGGGCAGCTAAAAAAACAATGATGTTATGAAAGAGGCCACTAGGTGAAGGAAGCTTATTCGTCACATTATAAAGAAGCATCCAACTCTCTTTGCGCATGTTATGAGAAGAAAGATGGAATATATCGTAACAACAGGAAAGATTTAACCAAAAAGAGATAGAAGATGACAAAGAAAGAAAATACTAAACAGTTTGACATCAGGACATGGAAAGAAATCGACATATTTAGATATGTAAATAGAAACTGCTGCCTGCACAAAATTTGTATTTGTAGTAGTATTCACATTGCTCCAATTTTATTTTCGAAAATGATTAAGCTTGGCATCCACAAACATATCAATGAGTTAATCTTTTTGATGAAATTCAGTGGCTGCATTTTCTATTTCTGCATTAAACGGCGTAATCCAATCAGATACACGCCCTTTCTCCGGGTACATTCCTTAAGTATTTTATTTATTGCGGACAACTGAAATAGGGCATGAATAAAACAAAAAAGTCAGCATTGATAGGGTTCAAAATGTTAACCTAATATGATTCACATTCTACACAACAGTCTCGTAAATGATGGAGCCTCTTCCAAGCACAGTTGCGTCTTCAGAAGATGACGATCAAATTAACATATCTTATTGCAAAGAAAATGTTGAACACACAACAGATGTACTTAGTGAAGATGGAAGGATAATATTTGAAATTATCAACTTCATGGTCATTTCCGGAACAGTTGGTGTGTTTGGGATTTCAGCCAACATTATTAACTTAATCATATTCTGTAAACAAGGTCTGAACACTACGGTAAACATTGCTTTCTTTGGCTTGGCAATATCTGATTTGTGTTGTTTAATACTCTTGGTCTGGGTGTCCATTTGCTATAATCCTCTCTTCGACAAGGCAGGGATACCTTGGGTCACGACACATGTTTTATTTCTCACAGGCGCGTGGCCACATGTCTGCTTCTGTAGAATTACAAGCTTCATTACAATTTACATTACCGCCGAGAGATATATAAGTATATCAACACCGCTGAAAGTGAAACAAATCATTACACCCAGAAGAACAACGTCAATTCTCTGCATCATATATACAGTGAATATATTGGCCCTCATTCCTGAATACAGTAGCTCTTATCTTGGATGGAAATACGTTCATGAAGCGAACCGTACACTTCTGGCATTAATATTAAAAAGCAACAGAGAAGAGTTAGAGGGTGTCGAGAATGTTCTACACGCTGTCCTAGGAATGTTGTCGTTTGCTGGTGTGATCATTTTCACAACAATTTTGGTGTTCAAACTGAGGCAGACATCGAAATGGCGAAAACAGGTAACTTCCAGCAGTGAGCAGCGTGGGTCCTTATCTAACCGGGACAAGAAGACAGGGACGATGGTTGTGCTGATAGCCTGCGTGCTTATCGTCTGCTATACGCCTGGTGCAGTCATATCCATGACGACTTTTATAACTGGACCCGAGTTTAACATGCTGGGCAGACACTACAATATATTAATTGCAGTCTGGTCTTTTGCATATGCTTTCCAAGGTTTCAATTCCGGCACCAATATTTTCTTTTATTACAGGATGAGTTCTAAATATAGACAAACTGTCCAGGAGGTTTTTTTCAAACGTTCAAGGCTTGAGTAAAAGTTTTGAATTTCATTTACTATGAACAGATAGACAGCTCATGGATCCTGGAAGTGGCTGAATCTTTGGTATGGTCAGTAAAATACTACTCATTAGCCACTGTAACGTGAAAATAAATACAAGCCCGTTTTGACTAAGTGAAGAATAAATCTTAGTTTTTTTTTTTTTTGTCTGTCATATTTGTACACGTTAACTCTTTTATCCCATGAGCCGTATGGCAAACAGCAATGTGGTGCGTTATTCTGATAAAGGTCGCCTTGTACGCCCGTTACGCCCTAGTAAAATTTCCTAAAGTCTGCATTTTACTCAATATAAAATAAACGTAACTGTACATTTTAGACTAACAAATTTCGATATATTTATCAATAATTTCCTAACGGGAATATTTATATTATTAATTCTTTTCTCATTCATGTTTATGTTTACAGCGATTTAAAGTACCTCTAGTGGAAATATACAAATTTGGCATCCACTTTGGCACCGAAATAAAATTTAAAAAAGGGCCCGGGCAGAAAGAGTTAAAGTACACACAACAGAGATATTATGCATGGTTTCTTACTGATAGTTCTTTGTGTCTAGTGTCAGACGCTATGATTTTTTCAGTGCAACAATAATCATTATATGTTTTTTTAACGTATGAATGAGTATGCCACATGGAATGTCATCACGACAGGAAGTATATTTATAGTATCTGACTATGAGTGTTCTACATTTGGTGGTGTAGGCAGTTATGTATTGTAGTGCAGAACTTCAGTTACACTTGCGTTGTGTGGCAGTAATGCGGAGTGTGGAGAAGATGATCAAGTACGAACGGCCCACAGCCCACAGCTCCAACAGAGTGGAAGGTTTTACGAAAGTTAACTTTACGTATTTACTTACAGTAATAAAACGCTGGGGTTTTTCCCCTCTTTCTGGACCACTCTTGATATAAATTCGTGCGAACTGTGCTTGAGAAATTTAAGTCACGTTTTTATATGTTTCTCGGTACAGAATTATTGAGTGTTCATAGTCGTCTTCCTAGAGGCTGGAATACATTCTAAGTCGTCAGTCGTTTATATCAAGTCCTAAGTTGCCTGTTTGGTCACGTCATCAAGTATTTATAATAGCTGGTTGAGAATCTCTGAGCTAGCGTCTTATAAAAAATATGTAGTTAACTTTATTGTTCTTTGCTGCAATTCTCATCTGGTTAATGGGGCTTTTATAAGTCGAAAATCGTAATGGCCCAGTTTCTAAAAATGGTTAGAAGCACTCTTTCTAGAATGTTCTCATGAGTAGTGAGTAGCCTAGCATCACTCTGAGATTGGTTGAAGCTTTATAAAGTCATTGATCGAAACGAAAGAAAATCATCTTTATAAAGTCTCTTGACGAAACGAAAGTTACTTTCTCCTATCTCACGTGATCACTACTAGTTAGAACTTAACAGTTAGTTAATTCAATATGCTGACGAGTCTCACCAAGGCTGCTGTAGGTAGTGCTGGGCTTGTCTACTCCAGATTACATACGTTTCCTAAATTACTACTAGATTGCCCTGGCAACGCCGGGTACTAACAGCTGGTTCTAACTAAAAGTCAGCACTTCTGTCTGCTGTCTGCTTCTATATGGTGGATTCCGAGCTCTCCCTCTGACTGTACTAATTCTAGTATTTATACTGTCAATTTGTCCTTGGCACCTGTTTTTCTCTATCGTTCTGTGGGAAAATGTCATGATTTCATATTTTGTTAACCTGACATCTGTGTGAAATGCTGATCTCAGCATTTGTCTTTTGAATCTAATAACTCTTTCTCACGCCCCAATTAGGCAACAGCAATATACGTCTACGTATATTCCCCAAAAACAAACATAAAATTATATGTTATTCATATGCAATGTCCACTTTACACTCACAGATGTTCAGTGCTCATAGTTCAAATCAAATTCATTTTTTAAAATGCCACTTATATCTATCAACCTTACATTCCTTTCTCTTATTAATAAATAAGCTGTCCGTCCAAATAATATTACTTTGTCTTTGATTTTTGGTGTTGTTGTCATAATTGTAGTTTCCATGTCCACTGTTTATCATTCCGTCACATAAATTCAACAAAGTCACTTTCCAAAAACATTGTTGTGTTTTTGGGCTGTCAATTCTAGAATGACCTTCACCAGTACGAAAATTATAATATAAAACTTAAAAACTGTCAGTCAAGTTTTCAACAACAATACAAAATGACCTGCACTTAGACCACACGAGAAACGTTCCCATGCACTGATGTGCAGATGTCCTGCACGTAAATACTTATTGTTATGAGTTAGCGTCTCTATGATTGACAGCTGCTGACATCGGGGTCACCCGTAGTGAACCCAGAGTTTAGTTCTATACATTTAATTTGTGAGAAATAATAATTGGATGTTCTTGCTGTATGTTCAGTTAACATTACAATGTATTTCTTTATCCTTTATATTGTCTAAAAAATAATGCTCCAGACGGAGCATACGCTATGTTGTATTATTCACCATTTCCTTATTATTTGTTACTCTTTTACTTTGTAACTCAGATGTTTGTTTATGCATCTGAGCATTGCGCGGTCACACTACGTTATTTTAATATAATATTTTTTACAAAGCGGGTTCTAACTGTTAATGGACCGCTACGGAGTTTCTGGTACAATTAGATGACACAACATATAACAAGACCACACGGTAAAAAGACACGGAAAAGCATCGGACCTTGGTTTTCGCGCCCTATTGTAAATCTATGTCAGCCAGAAATGAATGGAGAGTCGCGTATTTTGGCACCAGTGCTGAGTTACGAGCAACGCTTTCTCAGTCCCTGTGGATTACTGAGGTCCAGACCATGCCTTCACTGGCTGAAGTATGAGCTGAAAGCCTTAAGTTGTAGCAGGGGGAAAACTGTTTGTTGTGGGTTTGTGGTCCTTACTGCTTTTTTGTTTTCTGTTACTACTCTGAAATTAGAAAAGTGAAAAGCGGCGTCACTCGTTTATAGTTGTAATGGTTAATTGTAATCTGTAATTGTTTGGTTGGAAATGTTTGTTTATGTATTTGTTTTGAATTTTTGTTCTACGTGTCAGTATGTACATGTTACTGGGGTTTTTCTGTCTTTAGGTTGGCATTGCTGTTGTCTGGTTTGTCGGGCCTACTAATGTGGCCGACGTACTTCTGATTACGCGAATAATGTGGGCCTTTTCTTTGGCTCACAGTGATGACTTGGTTAATGACAATAGGTGCCAGGTAACGATGTAGGATGAGTCAAGACTGTGTGACTACACCGAAGGGAAAGTAGACACTGGACTCGTAGGGTACATGGTGACGATACAGTTTATTGAAGACGAAACGTAGACGATCATTATTGTTTCATGGCAGATAAAGTACATCATTAATAATCATCAACATGGCCGTTGATTGACAGCTTTGGCCGTTACGACGTCAAGGTTAACGGCTTGGTAGAATACATGGTTCTGTCGAACTGACCATGTTCATCTTCTTTACGTAGACATATATATTAATTTAAAAATCAATCCGCTCCTGACGTTAGAGGGACACACTAGCAGCTTGACACGTCTGGTCAAGCAGAAGCTCTGCCGTAACACTACAGGAGATCAAGTATCCGAAGCGAGATACTTAAAACGAGCCGTTTCTGGCTAAATATTTATAATGAAACGATTCTTGGTAAAGCTCTTCAAGAATGACTTCTTCATCTTTCAGATGATTATATATTGTCATCCGCGTGTCTTCCCTAGACTTAGGACAAGCACACACAAAAATCACGTCTATACAAGACGGAGATTATCGGGATCTGCCTCCAGTATATTTGCTGGATAGCAACAAATCGCCGCGACAAACCGCGCAATACCCGTTTAAGCATGGTGCACGGTGGTACGCAAATAATTAAACATACAATTAACTTAGATGCACTCAAATGTGCGTCTATACTAGACTCACGTGTGAGGATCTCAAACATTCACTCCCCCGCGAAAATAACTTAACAGTACATAAGAATCCATACGTATATGAATATGAATCCATCCTTCTCATATATTTTAATAAGACGGATGGTGCAGAAGTAAGAGTGTGTTTGTGTGTGGGTGTGTGTGTGCACGCGTGTGTGTGTGCGGTCTAATGGATATGTATACATTATTTGTATTCTTTTAATTTTAGTTTTGATTGATGTAAAGTATATGATGTTTGCAAAATGTAGAATACAAAAATAAGTCTTTGAAAAACAAATTATTTGTTTTACATGATAAAGTTGCCAGCTCCATGCACAACCTCATATAGGGAGCCATGAATGACATGCATGAATGTGTAGAAGAATAACAATTCTTTCTTTGTCTTTCAAGATTCCCCCGGGAATTGCATGGGGCATACACGATTAAAATACATACTAGCAATAACCCGTCAAAATTGACAGGTTTTTAATTGCAGCCATCTTATGATTTTGATCCATAATAATAAGTCTGCAATACTTTAAATTAAAATTTTGTCTTGAAGAAACAATCAAAAACTTACATTTTAAGGTTATTTTTAAGAAAATTATGAGTTAAATCCGTTTCCCGAATGAAATTGGACAAAGGAGTATCTTGACTGTCTGTTGATTTAATCTGCATCTTCGCACCTTCCTGTCTCAAGTTCATGTACTGTTTATCAATTGTGTTGTTGGCTTCTTTCCATAATCAAACTGTTCATGCACACCGTCATTTGCGCACTGTTCTATTTCGGAAGAGTACATATAAGGGAAATAATACAATTATTGTCTAACTTTCAACCACAGGTGCACCCCCTTAGCTGTGGTTGAAAGTTAATGTACTCTCTCGAAAATAGAAATGTGCGCAAATGACGGTGTGCATGATGTGACCGACGACTTACTTACGGAGGGAATTATGGTATTGTAATAATATATATTAATTAGAGGTTCAGAATCATCAGCGTGGTTTGATGAAAATGTTGACGTTACAGTTAAAATATACTGCCATAAATGGTACCTATACCTTGTAGCGGTATGGCAGCTTGTGTACCCTGACAACCCCAGAGCTACGCCAGTGGGAGTTTTACTCCTGGTAGGTTCAACAAAGCTGGACTGGTCTGCATGGGTAGGAGTCAGACAAAAGCTGGTACCCTGGTCCTTCAGGTTGAGGGTTTTAGCACAGGGCCGACACCCCTGTCTATGTAAAAAATTGTACATGTTACGGAAACGGCAACAAATGGAAAAACTGTGATGTGTAACACAATACACAACACCAACAGCAGAAATAAGGCTTCAGCAATGAACAGTTTTTTTCCTCTTACAATTATTTTTAGAGAAGTTTTGATTTTATCAATTATTACTTTACTCTTAAAATATTTCACTTTATTTATTTATTTATTGCAAGACGTTTGAGCAGAACTATCTAAACTAATAACTAACAATACTCTTTCAGTAATTTAAAATTTCTGTCATTATTCTAGGGAAATTAACCATCGAGTTTATTATCCCAACTCGGCCAAGGCGGGTCCCATGCCCGGCTGAAAAAGAAGGAGGGCGGCCTGTATGGAGGCCTTAAGGAGGCAGCCCCTCCACCATGCAAAGGCACAACAGGCCAATCACCTGTTTGCTTTAAACTATGATTACGAGTAATACAGTATAAGAGAGAAAACCGGACTGATTCTAAAGGCGACGAAGTGGAACGGACTACGGACTGCGACTTATGGAACATGGAACACAAGAAGTATAAACGAAAAAGAAGGGTAGCTGGTTGAAGAGATGAGGAAAGCAAAACTAGAAATCCTGGCTATAACGGAAACAAAGAAAAAGGGACAAGGAGTCATGGATCTCGATGGCAACACGATGCTCTACAGTGGTGTACCCACATCTGAAAGAGCCAAAGGGGGCGTGAGTTGCATTGTGGCCAAAAACTAAAAAGATAGTATCAAGGGATGGAACTTTGTCTCGGAGCGCATTATGGTTGTAAAACTAAAAGAAGGAGAAAACATAGTCAACCTGGAAGTAGTGTATGGGCCAAATGAGGATGAGAGAGCAGAGGTCAAGGAGGAATTCTTCGAGCTGCTTCAAAGGACAGTGTATGACTGCCTAGATGTAATTATCATGCTCGGAGATTTCAATGCCAGAGTTAGAAATGACCATGCTAGATGGGCTGGAGTTATCGAAAGATATGGAGAAGATACTCTCAATGACAATAGAAAGCAACTCCTTAGATTCTGCAGTGAGGAAAATCTGATAATTACAAACACAAAGTTCCCCCATAAGCGCATACATGCATACATTAGATGTGAACCAACATAGAATGAGAAGTCAGTGATCGACTATGCCATAGTTAGGAGGAGCTCATTCAAATATGTCCGAGAAGCTAGAGTCTGGAGGGGGCCAGAGATTGGAAGTGATCACTACCTGCTTACAATCAAAAGAACAACTGAAAGAGTTGCTCAGCCTAGGAGCTGCCCAACATCACGCAAGAAACTAAGCAAACGAACGAGAGAAATGAGCATTAAGACCTACAAGCTGAGAGAGCCAGAAATTAAGACCAGATATTAGGGGCTTATTGCTACAGCGGTACAGCGGTGAGAAACACAGAAGAACAACCTGATGACTTGGAAACCCTCTGGCTTAAATTCAAGGACATCATAAAGATAGCTGCTGCAGAAGCATGTGGTGAAGTCCGACTTGGGAACAAGAGAAAGAGGACACCTTGGTGAACAGAGGAAGTCAAAGAGAAAATAAGAGAGAAGAAAATGGCATGGAAATACTTAGGAGCTAAAACACCGCAGGACAAACAGAGAAATATAGAGAATATGTGACACTCAAAATAGAAGCAAAGAACAAGATGCTAGCAGCAAAATAGCAGTCCTGGGAAGAATTTGGAGAAAAGCTAGAAAAAGATGCGCAAGAAAACCAGAAATTGGTCTATAAGACCATAAAGAACACGAGGAAGGAAAAACAATGCCCTCTAAAATGTTTAAAGGACAAGCAAGGCTAACTGCTTACTGCCCCAAAGGAAGTAATGGAAAGATGGAAAGAATATTTCTCAGAACTCCTTGATGGTGAGCGTCAAGCATCAGAAATGATAACCACTAGCATAGAAGAGAAAACCAATTGTGGTGAAGATGAAATAAAGATGGAAGAACTGAAGGAAGCACTGGAGAAAAACAAGGGCAAAGCAGCAGGGCATGATGATATAACACTAGAAATGGTTAAGTACATGGGAGCATCATGCGACCTATTACTCTTAAAGGTCCTACAGGCAGCGTGGTGCAACAAGACCATACCAAAGGATTGGGAGATTGCCATCATAACACCTATTTTCAAAAATGGTGACAATCGACATTGTCGAAACCATTGAGGCATATCCATTCTTAGTGTCCCTGGTAAATTCTACTCTAGAATCCTAGAGCAGAGACTCCGACGCCTAGCTGAGCCATAATTGGATGAGGTCCAGTGCGGATTCCGAGCAAACCGAAGTACTCAAGACCTAATCTTCACACTAAGACAGATGAGTGAAAAGGCCCTTAAGTATAAGAGTGAGATCCATCTTTGTTTCATAGATCTGGAAAAGACGTTTGACAGGGTCCCCTGGAGCAAACTTTGGGACTATTTGGCAAGGAAGAATATTCCAGCACCTCTGATTCATGCTATACAGAGCTTCTACAAGTCTTCCAGAAATTATGTGAGGACAGCAAACCATAAGTCAGAAGAGTTCAGGACCAACACTGGTGTAAGACAAGGCGATATCTCTCAATCAAGAGATGAAGATATAAATGTAATCGCGCTTCTATCCGAACTGAATCTTCACAAGATAATTCAGAAGTCAAGAACCATGCGGCATGGGGCTGAGCAATTGTTAACTTATATCTGTCCGTCGCCTTGTGAAGGATTTAAGCAATGGTTTTGATCCCATTCAAGCCCACAGTTGGTGTAATCCAACGAATGTCCTCTTATAATGGTATAGCTCTGTATAGAGGTAAATATTTGTCTAAATGTGTGTGTATATATAATATTCTGGCTCATACGTTTGCTTTCATATATGTTATAACAAAATCAATTATATCTGTTTAGTTTTAAAATAACTTGTAACAAATTTAATAGTGAATTAGTCTTTAACACGTTAAAATAAATATGGAAAGATTGGTGAAATGTAAATTAAAGTTTCTTCATAGAGATTTGGTCGGGCGCTATAAATGTTAGTGTTTCGCTGTTGCCTGTTACAAAAAAAACTTAACTCTAGATGAGTCCTGCAGCTATGGTTCATCAATGCTGTGATGTTGAGGGCACTTCTCCACACACACTTCCAATATAGGCTGTTAGTGGTGATGCTCTTTCCTCACACTAGCAGCGTTAGTCCCACAAATCGTCTAATGGCTTGTAACCACGAACTTTTGGAAACCTATGAAACAAATGCCTCTGCTAAGTACATTTGTGGGTTGCCAATTAACAGGTGCACTATTCTCGTTGTCCACCCACTAAATGTTAATCTCTCAGAAGAACTAATTTCCCGAGTACAGAGTGTAGCTCAGGGAAGATGAATAAAATTCAAGATATTCCCCTGGGTATTAACTGGGAAAATGTGTCTGGACAGCGCAAATAATGAGTTGCCCGAGTTACAATTAACAAAGTGCATATATCTCACAAAATATTATACACTTTAGGCACATGTGATGCAATCATCAGTCATCACTGCTCCATTCGGAGTCTGGGGTGGCCTCAGCTGTCGGTTTTCCGCACGACTAGTCAGAAGAAATCACCAGCGCATGCTGTAGTAGTTTATGAATACACTAGTTTCATATGTTGAGGCTGCCAGCCATATATATAACCACTTAGCAAGAAACAGATCAAATTCACATTTGTAAAATAATTGTTACACTTATCCCAAATTTTTGGGAATACACAATCTCGTCGCGCAGGTTAGAATGGACACGGGCTCTCGAACCACTTGGTCTGAAAATTTTGAATCCCTTTTATGACGGGTGAATCTGCGAAACACTTGGTCTGGGAAAGGTTTTCTTATGACGGGTGATCCAATTCTTTAGGGTTCCAGTCCTAAAATTTTAAGTCCTGGTCCCTTAAGATTTTCAGTCTCTGTATTTATAAAGGTGGGCTTACTTTTTAAAGTTTTAAGTTTCCCAAATTCAAATCTATCGCTTATAAAATAGGAATTCTAAGTCCGATGGCTCTCTGGATTCTGAGAGTCGCTCATATGACGTGTGCTGCAGTCTCTCTGTTCTGTGTCTCTGATTTCGCTAGATTAAATTTCCCACTCTCAGTTCACATCACAAATGGTGCTTCCGTCGGATGTTCCAGTTGGATCCATAGTTTATTCCGGCTTCTTACTTTAATCCAATTGTTAGCTCTCTAGCACTGGGTTGGGGTGTCTAATTTCAAAATATCCCCCACGTGTTTTAAAATATTAAATTTAATATTTCAACGCGTGACCTCTTTCATATCATGCGGTAATATTTCCGCCCATTCAAACAACATGTGACCATGTTTACCTGGCGTAATGTCTTCCACCAAGATGTTTACCCAGACATATTATCTGTAATAATCACCAGGTATTGTCCCACAAAAAAGGGATAAACGCATTTACCCTCTGTATAATCTGCCAGACGAACAGACACCGACGTTGGCAACCCAGACAGACAATCTTGGGTTCTTTTCATGTCGATCGGACGAGACCGTATTGTCACCAGCGTTTCACCTGGGGTCAAATGTTGGACCGACGCGTTTCAAAAGATGGTCAGACACAGAGAATAGATAAGCGTACGACCGGAATAATTACCTGGTACTATCGCATTTACCTTGCGGAACGTAAACACTTTTGCGTGTAAAGCAGATACGTCCTTAGGGGAGTAGAGTGTTAGAGACTTCACCCTACTAGATCCAGCATAGAGCACAATAATGAATGAAAAGGCATGATTTATGTGTCGCAGAGAGATTTATGATTAATAAATTTTCTATATTCTTTCTTTTTCTACCCGTGTCCTCTACTTTATTATCGCTCTTTTATCCTTTTCCTGTTTTTCGCATTCGTTCGTTTGCGACAAAATATTACTTTCCCATTCAAACTTTCGCCTGTTTTGTCTCATTTAGAAACGCATTTTATTGCGTAATATGTCAGTCCCTGGATGTGAACGAAATAGTGTAAGAATTCGTCTAGTCAGACATAGAGAGCAGACATTTGTCTACATTTTCATCTGACACGAGTTTTTCTTCGGCTAGTTTCTCGGCGTGAGGTGTGGAAGGCGCCAATCTGCATAGCTCAGAAATGAGACATGTCGCAGTAGGTGTGAAGACGCACTTTTGGCAGTTATGGCCAGCGTCTAAAGTAATGTGAAGTGTTAAGAGAGAGAGAGAGAGAGAGGGAGAGAGAGAGAGAGACCGGCGATATTTCGGGTTTTCGTAATAGCGTGGGATCCGTTGTCTGTTTCATATATCTACCCCGCAGTTTGGACTTGATTTCATTCAGTCATTCTCCAGTTGCAGTAGACAGATCGCTAGTGCTAGGAAATCTCTTGTGTATTGCGAAGTCCTAGTTTCTCGACATTTTTGCCAAGTTCTGGAATCCCCTTATATTGAATGATTCTAGTTCATGGTGTTAGTCTGTAGTTCTGTGTGGAGGTAAATATTATATATATCTATTAGTATTGAGTGATTCAGCGATAACCGCTTATTTCATTTTACTAGTAAGATTTCTGTGCAGAAGAAATTAAATTTATAAGTCTGTTATATTCTCTAGTGACGTGTTTCAGTGGATAGCAAAATAAATTATAATTTCTAGCTTAACTCATGCAGCTATAAATAAATTTAATTAAATCGCTAGTAATTAGTCGAGATTATTTTAAACTAACTTATAAATGCACTGATTCATCATTGAGTATTGACGAAATACGTATGTATTTCTAATTCATGATGACTGATTTTAGAAAATATAACTTATTTCACGGGAGATCTAAACGATAAGTCAAGCTCTCCGCTTGCAGTTTATAATGTAAGTTATAACCGAGAAATAGTATGTATAAGTATTTTATATGTTGTTTTCTCTTTATTCAGTGAAACTAGGGTAGCCCAACTTTACCAACGGTTTTAGTACGGCGAAATATCTGTGAAGAACAAAAACATTTTTTTTAAAGACTTGGGTGTATAAAGTAAAACCTGTCTGGCATTGCGCTGGCATCCAGAACGACAGAGTACCCATTACATGAACTTTAAGATTAAATGAAGTAACGGGCCCATCGAGCCAGATTTAATTCTTCCTGAGAAAAACCTCAAGTACATTTCAGCCCTTGTGGCAAGTAAAATATTACTATCAGTAACATTCCGACGGAGTTCTGACTAGTTGTCGTGTGACCAAATAAAGTCCTATACTGAGAGAAGGCACCGACCTGACATTCCTAGTTACTAGTAATCTAAGCTATTGACACTTTACTCGCTGTTAACGTTCGTGCCTGGACAATTTTAATGTGACAGAAACAGATATCCTCAAATAAGAATAACCAAGGAAACGTTCCCTGAAGTAGTGGATTTAACCTATCTTTGCGGGACTGGGGTTCCCTTGGCCAAGACTACCACTGGAGATTCTGTATGTGCATGTCCTAAAAATTGTTTTTCCAGAAGTTGCTACCAAAGCTGTAAGTACGAATGCAAGCTAGTGATCACGGCTGACTGAATAGAGTGAATGCAGGACTGAGCGATTCCTTTATTGTTGTATTTTGGCACCCATTTTGCTGTCTTAAATTTCTTTATGCAAGTTTGTGTTGCTAACAATATTTTCCTTAGGATAGATCAGAGTATCAAAGTCTGTTCATACCTTTAAAGTGAAATCTTAGACTATAGCATACGTATCCGTGACTCTTTGGGGCTATCACGTTTCTTCTAACAGGACTGTGGGCTATACATCGATGAAAAAGATCATACCTCTGGGTCTATCATTCTTGTAGCAATTCATTGACTTTATGACTATTTGTATATGTTTGATGTAATTTTATGTGTTGTGATGGAATTTTATTATGATAATTAAAATTCACTTGAACTTATTCCAGTGTGTCGGTCAGTTCGTTCCCAATTATCTATATTTCCAATGTCATAGTTTTCACTTATGTGCGTCTAACTGTCGTCACTTGTGTGTGTGAATGTGAGTGGTATATATATATATATATATATATATATATATATATATATATATATATAAATTAATATAAATCATAATAGACTGTCCGACTACTCTAAATCTGTTGTAGAAGATAGAAGATAGGCTGAAAGAGAGAAGATTCTCGATTTCAGGGACAGCCTCTATATATTTCCTCCATCTCACTCGTGGAATCTACTTCTATTATTATCTCTCACTGTGGCTATCACTTATTCTAATCTATTCAGAAGGGACCTACCCAAGTCTTAATTCCCCTATCACAAATCTACGACAGAATGGTGGCTCGTTTTTCCGGGAATTGAACTCTAGTCCTGAGCAAATACGAATATCAGCTCGTCTGCAGGATTAATTTTCTTTATTCTGATATAGAGTAAGAGTGTGATGTCTTGTGAGTTTTTATATCTTTAAAAATAACTATTCACCTAGACTAGCGATCTGTTTATAGCCGTGCTGACCACACAATTAATAATTGGTTTTTCCACAGCATTTTTGAGTAATATACATTTGAGTTACAGGTTGATTTTTTCGGAATAAATCTTAATTACTGATTTTGTAATACTAAACCGTTGGTAGAGTTTGTGATTGTCTAACACTCACTGGGTTTGAAGCAGAAAGGTGTTTTGAACTAAGTTAAGGAGTGCGTTTCGGATTATATCGTCCAGATTAATTGCCTCCCTTACCCGATCTGACTTTAGGGGTGAACTTGTAGTGGACTTAAAATTAAGGGAATTTTTTTTTCTCCTTAAATTTTTTTGTAATAATTATTTTGTTTCCACTGTAGCAACTTATTTTTTTTAGTGAGTGTTGCTGTCATCTTTGACGGAGTTTCAAACGTCGATTTATTGGTTGTATGTTTTTCACCCTGGTCAAGGTTAGGAAACTATGTCTTAACTTTGCTGTGTCAGGTTGATTAGGGGTTATCTCCCTTTTTGGTTCATTCATTGGGTTTGACCTTTTTTGAGAATAGGGTCAAAGTTAAACAGTTCTGGGCTATGTGCCATGCGCAGTTGGAGCGCGCTAAATTAGACTTCCGAGAGGTAGAGTGGCGAACTGGCTTCTGTAGGACGTGAATGTCCGTTGTATTCTGGGGAAGGAAAATCTTCGAAGTGACTGCGTTGTTAGTATTCCCCAGTGATTTACTGTACGTCAGGAATGACGACAGTGTTGTTTCTTGTGTTCTGAGGATTCGTTTCAAGGTAACATCGACTTTATCATTACTATGCATTCGGTTGCAGAATTTGTTAAAGAATTACCTAGCCGGGAGAACAGCTCACAGTTCCTGTAATGCAGAACTTATATTTTGTGCTCAAGGTAGCTATTTAAGACTATTCGTCTTCATATGATCAGAAGTCCAGTGACGAAGTTATATATGGTGGAAACCGCAGGTTGGCGGTATATTTATACAAACATTATAGCAGGGTTTATGCAACCTGCTTAATGAAGAATACACAGCTGACGTCATATCGAGGCTCTGTATAATGGCCACTATTCTACCGCATAAAAAGATGTAACTGGCGTGTTATGCCAAGTTGAACGACGGCCCTGGTAATAGAATTACATGAATTAAGGGCTCGTCCTTTGTATGACGGAGTTATTAAGGTATCTGACGCGTTCAGTCAGGGATACCAAAGCGGCATTATGAACTGTACATTAAAGAACATACCACTATTGACCATGCCCACATATTTGAATGTTCACCAGCCTAAGAATGCCTGATATGTACCAAGCGATTCCAATTAACATGATGTACGTGATCCTGTTTACATTGATTGTTCCTGTGTGATTCTACTGTTAGTCCTGTGAATAAATGTATGAACTGTCACCAGTAGTTTCAACCATCATTGGCTTCAGTACTAATGTGACTGGGTGTATTGTGTAACTATATATGAGCCTAAACGCATTCGCGACTACACACCCATGTCTCATCATCATCATCATCGTACAAGGACCATGTATGCTGTAAGCTTGAGTGACCCAGATCTTCACCGCACCAGTACACTGTTCAGGTGACATCGACACGCGTACCTGGCCAACTACACATCAACATTTGCATCACATAAAAAAACCAACTAACAGTGAGTAATCTTAACTACCATTTAGTTGGCTTAGTCGCTAGCATTTAGAGCTTTTATTGCCGATTAATAGCAGCGATAGTTAGATACTTTATTATAGGAGGAGGTATCCCAGTTAAAGAATATCATCTTTTTGATTTTTGGTAATTTCTCGCAAGTGGTAGGAACCAGTGTATCCTTTTTCTTATTTCTTTCTCGACTAAGTCTCAGTCACTGATTTATTATGGCCGAGAGGGCGAAACTGAGGCAGATGTTAAGACAGGAAGCAATGGAAGAGGGACTGGACGGCGACGAAGCGAAAGCTTTCGTCAGGGACGAACTTGAGAGATATGATGCGGAGAAGAAAGAAGCGGAAGACCGTCTATTACAGCAGAAGAAGATTGAGGAAGAAATGGAAATCCGCAGGGCGAACGAAAGAGAGAAAGAGAGACAGCACGAGAAGGAGAGGGAGGAGAGACAGCATGAGGAAAGAGAAAATGAGCAACGATGACAGCATGAGCTGGCGCTTAAAGCTCTAGAGGTCCAAAGTCATGGCGCTGCCTCTACCTCCAGCAATGTAGAGTCTTCTCCTCATTCTCCCTTAACTGATCCTTCTAACTCTCAATCTCTTCAACTCAACGCTATGTCTTTCGCTCTAGAATCTTTCCCTTGTCCTAATGAGAAGATTGACACATGGCTAGAAAAATGTGAGAAAATTGCAACTCTGTACGGTTTAGAGAGGTCGCATTGGAATATGAAGCTTTCTCAGGCCTTGAAAAGCAGTGCGTATGATGTTTACGCCAAACTGGAAAGCAGCCAACAAGACAACTACGACGTGTTGAAGAAAGCTTTACTTGAGCGCTTTGAAATGAATGCGCGAAAGTTTTTGCAACTGTTTCGCAACAGCACGAAAGAGGGCTCTGAAACTTTTCAGCAGTTCTCGTCTCGTTTGAAGGGATACTTGACAAAGTGCCTTGAGCTTTCTCAGCTCGCCTCTACCTATGAAGGTCTTGAGGAATTCGTTATATGCGAACAGATAAGGAAGACTTTGTCTGCTGATACCCAGAGATTTCTAGCTGAGCAAGGGGCAGAAAAGCATGAAGACATTTTTGAAAAGTCTGAGCGATATCATAATGCGCTGGCCGAATTACCGGCCACAAAACGTAAACCGACAGAAGAGCCTTTTCGAAAGAATAACCTAGACCATTCTTCTCATGCTTCTAACCAGAATAACCACAGAGAAACTGGACCTCAAAACCCCCCTCCTGAAAAATCCAAGTTCTACAAAAACAAGTACCCCAACCACAGTAAACAGTCTGATTTACCCGACCGCCCTTCATGGCACCACAGCCAGCGAGGACAAGGTGACAAAGGGAAAACCCCTGCGCACGAGACTAATGATCAGAGCGAGCACACCGAGCCTAAACGCATCGGACGCTTGCTAACAGTCTCGCAAGGCGGAATTATTGACAGTGATTCCCAACCTGAGGGAGAGAGACCATCTACGCGAGGTACTGTTATATTGAACGGTTCTCAAACTTTTTGTTTATTTGACACGAGGCTTTCTTATGATTGCATTGTTGCCAGACACCTGGTTAAACCCGGTCAAGAGACAGGAGAGACCGTCCAACTTTGTGGAGTTTATAAGAGTGAGGCACCAACAACGCTTCCCATCGCATTGGTGGAGATACACTCTGACTTTGTCAGAGGTGTGATCAAAGCGGCTGTTATGGATGACCCCATCCACCCAGTCATTCTTGGCGGTAGATACGTGTTTATTGGGAAACCGGAAGAGCCGATTGTGGCAACAGTAACTACAAGAGGACAAACCAAGAAGGAACGGGAGCCTGCGCCAAATTTGTTACCTATGGAACTTAAAGAAGCGCAACAAAAGGACCCTACTTTGGCACCCTGCTTTAGGAAACTGCCCATGGCTAAGGAACCCAGACAGCACGGGGACATTTTTTCTAAGGATGGCGTACTTTATCGCAGAACGGGCTAGCCTGACCAAGGTTACAACCAGCTCCTAGTACCGAAACAGTACAGAAGCCAAATCCTAGAAGTGGGGCACTCTCTTCCCTTCAGCGGACATATGGGACAGAACGCCACAAACCAACTGATAACTACCTATTATTGGTGGCCAGGAGTAAATACTGATATTATCAGGTATGTAAAATCCTGTGCCCAGTGCCAACGTGTACCACCCAAGCAACGGACACCCCCAGTCCACATGGGTGAAATGCCAATAATGGGAAACCCATGTGAACGGGTTGTGATCGACATTTTAGGATCCCTAGAAAGGACTAAAAGAAGGAACAGGTTCATCCTCACCTTAGTCGACACATGCACTAAGTGGGCAGAAGATATCCCGGTAACATGCACAGATGCCAAGCATGTCGCAGAAGCCCTCGTGCAGATTTTTACTCGGTTGAGATTCCCTCAACAAGTGTTGACGGATAACGGATCTCCATACCGAAACCTGTTGATGGATGAGATCGTTAAGATCTTGAGGGACCAGCACATCTACACTAAGCCTTACACTCTGGCCAGAAGTGGGTTAGTAGAACGTGTTAACGGAAACCTCAACATGATGCTAAGTAAACTGGCACAAGTGAAACCTGACGATTGGGATCTTTCTATCCCTGTAGCTCTATTTGGCTACAGAGAAACCCCACATACGTCCACAGGATTTCCGCCAGCCACGCTTTTATTCGGCAGACCCATTAAGGGCCCGCTTGAAGCCTTACTCAGGTCACTGACAGACCAGAAGGCTGATGAGACAGTTGTCTCAGCAAGTAAATATCTGTCGGATTTAAAGGAAAGGTTGAAACTAGAATGGGATCTAGCAACGACTAACTTTAAGCGAGCACGCGCAAAGCACGCTAACCGATACAGGAAAGTCGCGAAAGAGAGAGAACTACAAAGCAGGAGAGAAAGTTTTGGTGTTACTCCCTACCGTGAACAACAAACTGAGGATCGGATGGCAAGGGCCGTTTACCGTCCTGAAAAAGATTTCTAAGGCTAACTACCAGATCTCTATTAAAGGAAAGGAGAAGGTTTTCCATTTAAATCTGTTAAAGAAATTCTTGGAAAGACCGGTGCCGACCTCCGAACATCTCCTGACTATCGCCAAAATTGACGAAGATGATGATAGTGGCAGGGAAATTCCACTGCACACACACGAAATCTTTCAAAAATGTCAAAAGCGGCGACGCTCTTTCAAGCGCACACGGAAGACATTCCAGAGAAAGGAAACTTTGGGAGAAGACTTGAGTAGGAATTGGAGAGAGACGGAGGGCGGAGATGAGAGGGAACAGGACAGACACCGTGAAGCTACGGATATAGGAAATTTATTTCCATAATGTAGACATGGAGTGGTTCCATATCTTAAAGGGGGGACATCTGTCGCAGAGATATTTATGATTAATAAATTTTCCATATTCTTTCTTTTTCTACCCGTGTCCTCTACTTTATTATCGCTCTTTTATCCTTTTCCTGTTTTTCGCATTCGTTCGTTTGCGACAAAATATTACTTTCCCATTCAAACTTTCGCCTGTTTCTTTTCTCATTTAGAAACGCATTTTATTGCGTAATATGTCAGTCCCTGGATGTGAACGAAATAGTGTGAGAATTCGTCTAGTCAGACATAGAGAGCAGACATTTGTCTACATTTTCATCTGACACGAGTTTTTCTTCGGCTAGTTTCTCGGCGTGAGGTGTGGAAGGTGCCAATCTGTATAGCTCAGAAATGAGACATGTCGCAGTAGGTGGGAAGACGCACTTTTGGCAGTTATGGCCAGCGTCTAAAGTAATGTGAAGTGTTAAGAGAGAGAGAGAGAGGGAGAGAGAGAGACCGGCGCTATTTCGGGTTTTCGTAATAGCGTGGGATCCGTTGTCTGTTTCATATATCTACCCCGCAGTTTGGACTTGATTTCATTCAGTCATTCTCCAGTTGCAGTAGACAGATCGCTAGTGCTAGGAAATCTCTTGTGTATTGCGAAGTCCTAGTTTCTCGACATTTTTGCCGAGTTCTGGAATCCCCTTATATTGAATGATTCTAGTTCATGGTGTTAGTCTGTAGTTCTGTGTGGAGGTAAATATTATATATATCTAGTAGTATTGAGTGATTCAGTGATAACCGCTTATTTCATTTTACTAGTTAGATTTCTGTGCAGAAGAAATTAAATTTATAAGTCTGTTATATTCTCTAGTGACGTGTTTCAGTGGATAGCAAAATAAATTATAATTTCTAGCTTAACTCATGCAGCTATAAATAAATTTAATTAAATTGCCAGTAATTAGTCGAGAATATTTTAAACTAACTTATAACTGCACTACTTCATCATTGAGTATTGACGAAATACGTATGTATTTCTAATTCATGATGACTGATTTTAGAAAATATAACTTATTTCACGGGAGATCTAAATGATAAGTCAAGCTCTCCGCTTGCAGTTTATAATGTAAGTTATAACCGAGAAATAGTATGTATAAGTATTTTATATGTTGTTTTCTCTTTATTCAGTGAAACTGGGGTAGCCCAACTTTACCAACGGTTTTAGTACGGAGAAATATCTGTGAAGAACAAAAACATTTTTTTCTTAAAGACTTGGGTGTATAAAAAAAAACCTGTCTGGCATTGCGCTGGCATCCAGAACGACAGAGTACCCATTACATGAACTTTAAGATTAAATGAAGTAACGGGCCCATCGAGCCAGATTTAATTCTTCCTGAGAACAACCTCAAGTACATTTCAGCCCTTGTGGCAAGTAAAATATTACTATCAGTAACATTCCGACGGAGTTCTGACTAGTTGTGGTGTGACCAAATAAAGTCCTATACTGAGAGAAGGCACCGACCTGACATTCCTAGTTACTAGAAATCTAAGCTATTGACACTTTGCTCGCTGTTAACGTTCGTTCCTGGACAATTTTAATGTGACAGAAACAGATATCCTCAAATAAGAATAACCAAGGAAACGTTCCCTGAAGTAGTGGATTCAACCTATCTTTGCAGGACAGCGGTTCGAACGAACGAACGAACGAACGAACTTTATTTTCAAAGGGTTAAGAATTGGGCACGCAGGCCCGTCTGACATTCTGCCCTTCCTCTCTCTCTCATCATATATACTATATCCTTTCATCCTCACATTTACTTTAAGCATAATTAAGGCATTTATCATTATAAAAGTAATATTAAATTTGCAATAATCATCATAATTAAAGTACGTTTTTAACATTAAAAAAGAATAATAATAATAATGAATGTAAAAATAAAATAAATAAAAATAAACATTAATAGATAGATAGATAGATAGATAGATAGATAGATAGATAGATAGATAGATAGATAAATAGATAGATAGATAGATAGATAGATAGATAGATAGATAGATAGATAGATAGATAGATAGATAGATAGATAGATAGATAGATAGATAGATAGATAGATAGAACGAACGAACGAACTTTATTTTCGAAGGGTAAAGAATTGGGCGCGAAGGCCCGTCTAACATTCTGCCCTTCCACTCTCATTAATCTTGCATACTATATCCTTTCATTCCCACATGATGCTTTAAGCATTAATTTAAAGGCATGCAACATTATAAAGTTACCATAACAGCATTCATTTACAGTATGCAAGCATAATAATAAAAAAATGAGTAGGGTTTTTTTGTTGTTGAAACAAACAAGCTAGTAAATGGGGGAAAAAAGTAATAATAAAATAAAATAAATAAAACAATAAATAAAAATAAATAAATTCTGTATACCGACACTCACTCATGCGGTCAATCCGTCTACAATTAATCTGTATTTTTGGTATGCAGGTACATTCTCACGACTCACATTTCTAAAGTACAGTATTATGTGGGTACATTCACACATACATTACATTATATAATAATATTTTAAAGTGAATATAATAATGATATTACTTGGATATAAAACAAATTATTCACACACAAAAATGAGCGGAAGAGGAAAAGAAATGTTGACCTATGGATGAGATGTTGACAGGCAAATACTGTTTCTATGGGGGTAGATAACACTGACTAACAAAAAAAAACTTTTTTTTTTCTTTCTCTAACATTTCTATGTTTGTCTGGTCAATTTTAATGCGCTGTTTTTAAATCTGCAAACCGTTTTTCTCTATCAGGTCGGGATCTCTAGAAATACGCAATTGAAGTTTTTTAACAAGGCATACAGTATTATAACATCATTCATACAAGAAGTGTAACAGTTATGTAGGCTTGAATTTCTTTGCAGTCGACTTTCGTCGGTGAATGGCATGTGGTACATCGCGATGAAGCATCCAACAATAATCGGCAAGCATGGTCACACTCCACCGTCCTTGATAACGTGACTCCATTACGGCGATATCTTGATGGAATTGTTCTCCATGTTCATCGCTGACTTCGCCAAGGTTGTCAGGGAAAAAGTCAAGATGCGAATCGAGCAAATGGATTTTGAGGGACATGTTACAGCCCATAATTCTGTATGCATCTATGCACTGCTTAACAATATGCACATAGTCGACACATTTGTGATTTCCTAGAAAGTTATCGACGATCGATTTGAATGCCATCCATGCGCGAAGTTCACTACCATGTAACAAGTTCTCGAATTGTTTGTCTGCAATAACTTTCCTAATCTGAGGTCCTACAAAGATACCTTCCTTTATCTTTGCATCGCTAACTTGCGGAAACTTTTCTCGAAGATAAGTGAAAGCTTTGCTCGTTTTATCTAACGCTTTTACGAAATTCTTCATGAGCCCCAACTTTATATGTAACGGTGGTAAAATGATGCTGTCTTTGTTAACTAATGGCTCGTGTATTACATTTTTATGCCCGAGCTGCATACGATCCCTGATAGGCCACACCTTTCTTGCATAATGTTCCTGTCTGTTGCGGCTGTCCCATTCACATAGGAAGCAACAAAATTTAGTATACCCAGTCTGCATGCCAGTGAGAATTGCAATGACCTTTAGGTCTCCACAAATCCGCCATTGGTAGTCATTGTACTTTATTTTTGCCAAAAGTATAGCCATATTGTCATAAGTTTCTTTCATATGAACAGAGTAGGTGACTGGAATTGATGAAAATAAATTTCCGTTATGCAATAACACGGCTTTTAGACTAGTCTTGGAAGAGTCGATGAAAAGTCGCCATTCGTTGACTATGTGCTCATGACCGAGGTGCACCATTAGACCGTTTACATCTTTGCAATAGCAAATGTCATCATCCATCTCAAAGTATTGAACAAGTTCTCTGTGTCTATGACGAAATTTAGATATCGGAGTATTGGGCGCTAAAAGATTCCATTCTTTGAGTCGCGAACCGAGTAATTCCGCTTGTCCTTTGGTAAGAGCGAGATCACGTATTAGATCTGAAAGTTCTGAATGGTTAATTAAGTGAACACCATCATTCACCGGTATATAATCCGAGTCAGAATTAGTTTCTAAAGCAGGTAAACTATCACTTTCTGATGGTTCATTCACGTCCAACGGATATTGTTCTGGTGGAACTGGGATCGGACACGTGATTGGATCATGAGGAACTGTTTTCGAAACCGATTCAATATTTGGATAAACCACAGACTTTCTAGTTTTAAAAGTGAAACCATGGATATTTGTCAAGCAGAAGTAACAATCAGTAGCGTGATTTGTCGGTTCACGCCATATTACTGGCACTCCAAAAGGCATCGACTTATGCTTCGGCGATTTTCGTAACCAACCTGCCAATGTATTTGCACAGGTCGAAAAAACTGCATTTGGCTTCCAAGATTTATTTGCATCATCAACTTTCGAATCGAAATAACGTTCATATTCTTTCTTTAGTAATGGTGTAAAGTTTTTTCTGGTGAACACGATCGGTAAAATATCCGCATACGTAACAGAACAGATCAGCCGAATTTCTACAACTTCTAGAAGCAATATTTCGCTCAGAATTATTTCAAAATACAGTAACTATTTGAAAAATAGCGTAACATATGTCATGCATCTGTTAGCAGTATAAAAAGTAGAATTATTTTGCATTTTATTAATTTTTAATAAGTTATATAGTAAAAATGAAACGGAGCAAATAACGGTTTCCCAAAAATATATTTATTCACAACTATCTTAAGAACCTGACGTGATAGAGATAAACGGATTTCAGATTTGAAATCAGCGCAAGAAACTGACCTAAGAACACTTATTCTTATATAAGAAAGAAAAATGTTGTTTGTCAGTGTAATCAGTGTTGAGGAAGTGTTTGAAAAGGGCTTTGTTAAAAGAATATTGTGTAGGTAGGCTTTTTAGGTGGTGTGGAAGGCTGTTCCATAAGTAGGCACCAGAGTAGGCTAGACTCTTTTTGAACAGGTCGATCCTAGGTTTGGGCAGACGTAACTGATGTAATCGTTGTCCCTCCCTTCTACTGGTTTGAAACAATGATCTTAGGTACGACGGGGCATTGTTAGATAGAATTGTGTGAGTCAGCTTGGCTTTGTTGTAGAGAAGACGTTTTTTTAGCGACAGTATTTTGGGTTCTTTTCCTGTCCTTGTGTGTGGTGTCGTGCGATTATCGGTGATCAGACGCACTGCTCTCTTTTGCAGGGAGTGCAGTCTCTTCGAGGTGGAAGCAGGGCAACAATCCCATAGTGTAGAGCAGTAATCTAGATGTGTCTGTATATGTGAGGTGTAGAACAATAGTCTAGTGTCTGCGTCTAAGAAGTGTTTTATTTTGGCTAGCTGGTACGTCTTTTGTGCTATGTGTTTGGTTAAATTCCGTACATGGGAGTTCCACGTTAAGTGCTGGTCAATCGTGATCCCCAGAACTTTGTGTTCTGTTACATGTTCAATTTGTATTGATTCCGCGTGTAGCTGTAGCGATCTTTTGGTGCAGCTTAGGAGTTTCTGTCTGGTGGTAATCAACATAGATTTCGTTTTTGTTGTGTTTACTGGCATACGATTCATATTACTCCATTTTGTTAGATTGTCTACATCGCTTTGAAGAGTCATTTCAAGTGCCACGCAGTCATTGTCACTAGTGTAGATAGTACAATCATCTGCAAAGAGGTCACAAGTTGAATATTTTAGATGTAGTGGCAGGTCGTTGATGAACATTGCGAAGAGTAGGGGCCCAAGAATAGAGCCCTGTGGTACTCCTGTAACTACCTTCGAGAAATCTGATGCCGAGTTGTTGTGAAGCACTAACTGTTGTCGATCTGCCAGGAATGATTTGATGATGTTTAGTGGATTAGAGCCTATTCTGAGGGTTTCCAACTTTTGAACCAAGATAGTGTGGTCAATCATGTCAAATGCTTTCTTGAAGTCGACAAAAACAGCACCACATAATTTTCCATCATTTATGTTCGACAGCCAGTTGTCTGCCATTTTGGTGAGCGCTGTGTGACAGGAATGTTTGGGTCTGAAACCTGACTGGCTATCAATGAGCAATTTGTTTGTTGTTAAGTGTTGAAATGTGGTGTTGTAAATGTGTTTCTCTAGTGGTTTTGAAAGAGATGATAGAAGGGATATTGGTCTGTAGCTGTTGGGATCGCTATGTGAGCCAGATTTATAGAGGGGGTACACTTTGGCAGATTTAAATGCTGTGGGGAAGTAGTTGTGTGCAATACATTGGTTGTACACATAGGTTAAGGAGTCGCAAATGATGGGCGCAGCGTAACGTAGAATCTTATTGCTGATACCATCAAGCCCAGATGAATTGTTGTTTTTTAATGCCAAGATATATTTGAGAACTTCATGTACTGTTAGAAAAGGAATATGTCTTAGATCTGTTGTGGTGTGTTCAGTGTTGCAGAAGGCTGTCAATTTACTAATATCGCAGTCCATTGGCTTTAGTGTCGATTTGAGAAGGCTAATTTCTGTTTTGAAGTGGTTGCTAAAATGAGTTGCCGTGAGGGAGCAGCTTTTTGGTAAAGAGTTTAGTGACTTTGATTTGTGTGTTAGTGTTCTAATGGCTGCCCAGACTTCTTTGCCACTGGAGATTCTGTATGTGCATGTCCTAAAAATTGTTTTTCCAGAAGTTGCTACCAAAGCTGTAAGTACGAATGCAAGCTAGTGATCACGGCTGACTGAATACAGTGAATGCAGGACTGAGCGATTCCTTTTTTGTTGTATTTTGGCACCCATTTTGCTGTCTTAAATTTCTTTATGCAAGTTTTTGTTGCTAACAATATTTTCCTTAGGATAGATCAGAGTATCAAAGTCTGTTCATACCTTTAAAGGGAAATCTTAGACTATAGCATACGTATCCGTGACTCTTTGGGGCTATCACTTTTCTTCTAACAGGACTGTGGGCTATACATCGATGGAAAAGATCATACCTCTGGGTCTATCATTCTTGTAGCAATTCATTGACTTTATGACTATTTGTATATGTTTGATGTAATTTTATGTGTTGTTATTATGATAATTAAAATTCACTTGAACTTATTCCAGTGTGTCGGTCAGTTCGTTCCCAATTATCTATATTTCCAATGTCATAGTTTTCACGTATGTGCGTCTAACTGTCGTCACTTGTGTGTGTGTATGTGAGTGGTATATATATATATATATATATATATATATATATATATATATATATATATATATATATATATATATCATAATAGACTGTCCGACTCCTCTAAATCTGTTGTAGAAGATAGGCTGAAAGAGAGAAGGTTCTCGATTTCAGGGATAGCCTCTATATATTTCCTCCATCTCACTCGTGGAATCTACTTCTATTATTATCACTGACTGTGGCTATCACTTATTCTAATCTATTCAGAAGGGACCAACCCAAGTCTTAATTCCCCTATCACAAATCTACGACATTATGCCACATAAAAGCGATTAATGAGAAAAAATGAAGAAAAAGTAATGATACTGCCGTAGGGCTGAAGGTGTGAGAGATCACATAAAAGAGCACGTTCATACGTTCTGTGACAGCTCTTTGCATGAAAACGGATGCCCTGACCGCAAAACACGACACCAGAATTGGATTTTGGAACGTCAGAACTTTGAATGAGGCAGGAAAGCTTTGACAAATCACAGCAGAGATGAGGAACTACAAATTACATTTCCTGGGAATAATTGAGAACAGATGGACTGGGACGGGGAGAATAAAAATAGCTTCAAGGGAAACTGTACTTTATTCTGGTAGAGAGGATGGTCAGCACAACGAAGGTGTAGCCATTATCCTGAAGAAAGGAATGGAAAGGTCTTTACTGGAATGGAAATTCATAAAAAACAGACTGATAAGAACAAGACTGAGAGGGAGATTCACCAACACCACAATTATACAATGCTGTACACCAAAACACGACAGCGATGAAGAGATCAATGTCGAGTTCTATCAACAGGTGCAAAAGGAAATGGAAAATGCACCCAGGTCCGATCTTATTATAGTAATGGGAGACATCAATGCCAAAGTTGGAACACACAATACTTATAATGAAAGAGCATAGGGGAAATGCGGAACAGTAAATGAGAATGTGGACAAATTAATAAGCTTCTGCAGTATTAACAACCTGGTCATTGGAGGAACACTTTTTCCACACAAAGAAGTGCACAAGTTAACGTGGGAATCACCAAACGGACGGGACAGAAACCAGGTAGATCACATAATGATCAATGGCAGATGGAGATATGCATAATAACAGATGCAAGTAAGAAGAGGCGCAGATGTGGAAAGTGGTCATCACCTAGAAGTAGCAAGACTGAATGTGAAACTCAGAACTTCTGGACCAGTTGCAGTCAAATAGAAAAGATATAACATCACTGTTGCGTTATCAATGGTATGTTCATAGAATAGGCCAAGCATGCGTCTAGTAGGTGTAACGCCAACAGTAAATCATCAAATAAATGCTCCAGTGACAGATACGATACATACTTTATTGTCGATACATTACTGCAATATAACAGACGTTCATCAATTTAAAACACTTGAATAGTGGCCATACATAGGGCCTAGGCAGTCAATATAATACAAAAAGCGAACTGTTCTGTCCGTCTTGCGTCCGCACTGAAGTCATCTAACGCGACATTATTGAAATCATGAACGAATCAAGTAGAGCTCAAAATATACTTCATTTCTATTAATAGCTCATCTAGCAATCACACACATTGCTGATGCCTAATGAAGTACTGTAGAATCATACAGCGGAAAAACCCTTTGTTATCTGGAACCACCATAAAATACGTCCTCACAACATCGAACACTTGGAAGAAGACGCTAACAGACGATCCCCTCACCTCTGCTTCATTAGTTTCACGTCTGCCAGAAAATCCACATCGCATGACGTCACTTCCTGTATTAATAAGTGACACCGTATAAAATAAACAAAAAAGGAGTCCTGCTGAGTAAACCATTATACCGACACAATCGTTACGAATTTTAATCATAACAATCACGAAACTTAAGGACCCCCTCACCAGAGAAGCTTTCGTGGTCGTCGTAAAAAGACGATATCAGATTGCCAAAAGCCAGGAAAGAACAGAGACCGATGACGTCGACCAGAAATTCAACACCATCTCAACAATATACAAGGAAAGCAGCGAATCATGCTTGGGATTCCAGGAAAGAAAGAGCCAAGACTGGATAACACCAGATACGCTAAACACCATAGCGAAGAGAAAGGAAATGAAAAGAAAGTAAACAGAAGCTAAGTCTCCCAGGTTAAAGGCAATATATAGTGAACAGTACAGTCAGCTGGACAAGGAAGTAAAACGTCAAACCTGTGCTAACAAAAGGACCTTTCTGGATGACCTTGCAAGACAGGCAGAAGAGGCGGCACTGAGAAATGAACAAAGCACAGTTTATAAAATAACTAAAACTATCAGTGGATAACGAGGTGCAAACAACATAACGTTAGTAACAGACAAGCAAGGAAATCTTATCACCACCACAGGGGCAGGAAACAAGATGGGCAGAGCACTTCAGAGAAACACTAAATAAGGAACCACCAGAGGCTCTGCTGAATGTTCCTGAGGCTGAAAGTGACTTAGATGTAAATACAGACTTTCCACGAAAAGAAGAAATCATCACAGCTATCAAAGGGTTACAAAATGGAAAAGCGCTTGGTCACGACAATCTAAATGCTGAGTTATTCGAGGCAGACCCTGAACTAGCAGCAGAACTATTAGAACCACTATTTGCACAAGTCTGGGAAACTGAGACAACACCAACAGAGTGGAGTAAAGGAATAATTGTCAAATTGCCCAAGAAGGGCGACCTTGCAGTCTGCAACCACTGGAGAGGAATTACTCTCCTCTCAGTTCCCAGTAAAATACTAGGCAGGATAATCATCCAGAGAATTTCAAAAGCAGTTGAATATAAACTGAGGAAAGAACAAGCGGGTTTTAGAAAGAATAGAAGATGTGCAGATCATATATTCACCCTCAGGAACATTATAGAGCAATGCTCAGAATGGCAGAGACAGCTGTACATTAACTTTGTTGATTTTGAAAAGGCTTTCGACAGGGACAGCCTATGGAAAATACTGAGGGCTTATGGAATTTACAGCTGTATTGTTTCCTTCATAAAAAAGCCTCTATTCTAACTTTACATGCAGTGTTGGATTGAGTAATCTAACTTTCGAAGTGAACACAGGAGTACGACAGGGATGCCCCTTTTCAACAACATTATTTTTGACAGCCATAGATTGGGTGATGCGCCAGACAACAGAGGGCAGACCAAGAGGAATTAGATGGACAACGTTTTCTATACTGGAAGACCTGGAATATGCAGATGACATTGCACTACTCGCGCATTCACATCAACACATCCAAGAAAATACCGATAGACTGAATAAGTACGGCCAACAGATTGGTCTGAACATCAATCTGAAGAAGAAAGAGGTCATGACACTAAATATGGGCAATCCTGAGCCAATAACAATAAGGAACCAGAAGTTAGAACAGACAGACACATTTACTTACCGAGGATTCATAGTAACACCTGACGGCGGAACAAGCAAAGTCATTAACAACAGAATGAATAAAGCGAGAACAGCGTTTGCTAGTCTCAACAACATTTAGAAATCTTCCTAGTACAGCAAAATCACCAAATTAAGACTGAATGAGAGCTGTGTACTTTCTGTGCTTCTCTATGGTGCGGAATGCTGAAGAGTAACAGAGAAGGAAATGTCGAAACTGTCCTCCTTCCACACAATCTGCCCCAGGAAAATTATCCGAATTTGTTGGTCGAATACCATCAGCAACCAAGAACTACTTATTCGGAGTAACCAGGAGGATATGCACACCATCATAACTGGCAGACGCTGGAGTTGGGCTGGCCAAGTCTTCAGCAGGGACCATGATACCATCACAAGAACAGCTATGCTTTGGACCTCCAAGAGAAAGCGAAAGAGAGGTCGACGAAAATAACTTGGCGGAGAACTGTGGAGGCCTAGATGCAAAGAATGAAACAGATTTGGGGCACTGCACGAAGGATGGCCGCGACCGAGCAAAGTGGAATCAATTTGTTGCTGCCCTACAAGACGCCACCCGGAGTGAAGGCCACTGACTGCTTTGACGGTTGGCGGCGACGGATCAAAGGAGAAGAAGAAGACGTAATAACAACAGTTTGCAGCAATGTATGTACTGGGAACAGTTTGCAGCTATGTATGAACTGGGAACAGTTTGCAGCAATGTATGTACTGGGAGCAGTGTGAAGCAATGTATGTACTGGGAACAGTTTGTAGCAGTGTATGTACAAGGAGCAGTTTATAGCTATGTATGTACTGGGAACAGTTTGTAGCTATGTATGCTCCAGGAACAGTCTGTTGTCATGTATGTACTGGGAACAATTTTCTGCAATGTATGTACTGGGAACAGTTTGCAGCAATGAATGCACTGGGAACAGTTTGCAGCAATTTATGCACTGGGAGCTGTTTTGAGAAATGTATGTACACCGAACAGTTTGCAGCAATGTGTTTACTGGGAACAGTTTGCAACAATGTATGTACTGGGAGCAGTGTGTAGCAATGTATATACTGGGAACAGTTAGTAGCAATGTTTGTACTGGGAACAGTTTGTAATCATGTATGTACTGGGAACAGTTTGTAGCCATGTATGTACTGGGAACAGTTTGTAGTAATGTATGTACTGGGATCAGATTGTAGCAATTTATGTAGTGGGAACAGTTTGCAGCAATGTATGTACTGCGAACAATTTGCAGCAATGTATTTACTGTGAACAGTTTAGTAATGTCTATTCTAGGAACAGTGTATAGTAATGTTTGCACTGGGAACAGTTTGCATCGAGGAAGTTGAGGGGAACTGCGGCAACACTGTGGAAACACTTTCCTGACGAAGGCCTTGTGGCCGTAACGTAGACTATTTTCTTTGTCTTTTGTCCTCGTAAGACGAATCACCTTTTTTCATTTTTTTTCAAACCCACCCATCGAACAGTTTGCAGCAATGTATGTACTGGAAACAGTTTGCAACAATGTTCGTAATAGAAACAGTTTGCAGCAATGTATGCATTGGGAATAGTTTGCAGCAATGTATGTACTGGGATTAGTTTGCAGCAATGTATGTACTGGGACCAGTTTACAGCAATGTATGTACTGGGAACAGTTTGCAGAAGTGTTTGAACTGGGAAGAGTTTGCAGCAATGTATGTACTGGGAACAGTTTGCAGCAATGTATGTACTGGGAGCAGTGTGTAGCAATGTATATACTGGGATCAGTTTGTAGCTATTCATGTACTGGGAACAGTTTGTAGTCATGTATGTACTGGGAACAGATTGCAGCAATGTATGTGCTATGAACAGTTTGCGGCAATGTATGTACTGGGAACGGTTTGTAGCAATGTATGTACTGGGAACAGTTTGTAGACATGTATGTACCGGGAACAGTTTATAGCAATGTATGTACTGTGAACAGTTTATAGTAATGTATGTTCTGGAAACAGTTTGTTGTAATGTATGTACTGGGAGCAGTGTGTAGCAATGCATGTACCGGGAACAGTTTGTAGCAATGTATGTAATGGGAACAGTTTGTAGCCATGTATGTACTGGTACCAGTTTATAGCAATGTATGTACTGGGAAAATTGTATAGCCTTATATGCACTGGGAACAGTTTGTAGCCATGTTTGTACTGGGAACAGTTTGTAGACATGTATGTGCTGGGAACAGTTTGTAGTAATGCATGTACTGTGAACAGTTTGTAGTAATGTATGTTCTGGGAACAGTTTGTTGTAATGTATGTAATGGGAACAGTTTGCAGTAATGAATACACTGGGAAATGTTTGTGGTAATGTATGTATTGGAAACAGTTTGAAATAAGATATGTACTGGGAACAGTTTGCAGTAATGTATGCACTGGGAATAGATTGCAGCAATGTATGCACTGGGAACAGTTTGCAGAAATTTATGCAATGGGAGCAGTTTCGAGAAATGTATGTACTTGGAACAGTTTGTAGCAATGTATGTACTGGGAACAGTTTGCAACCATGTATGTACTGGGAGCATAGGGTTGCAATGTATATACTAGGAACAGTTAGTAGCAATGTTTGTATTGGGAACAGTTTGTAGCTATGTATGTTCTGGAAACAGTTTGTAATCATGTATGTACTGGGAACCGTTTGTAGCAATTTATGTAGTGGGAACAGTTTGCAGCAATGTATGTACTGGGAACAATTTGCAGCAATGTATTTACTGGGAACAGTTTGCAGCAATGTATGTACTGGGAACGAACGAACGAACGAACTTTATTTTCGAAGGGTTAAGAATTGGGCGCGCAGGCCCGTCTAACATTCTGCCCTTTCTTTCTCATTAATCTTGCATACTATATCCTTTTATTCCCACATATTACTTTAAGCATTAATTTAAAGGCATGCAACATTATAAAGTTAACATAACAGCATGCATTTACAGTATACAATCATAATAAAAAATAAGTAGGTTTTTTTTTTTTTTTTTTTTTAAAATAAACAAGATAGTGACTGAAGAAAAATAATAATAATAAAAATAAAATAATATAAACAAAACAATAAATAAATAAGTTATGTATACCGACACTCACTTATGCGGTCAAAACGTCTAATCTGTAGTATTTTTGAATGTGTCATCAATCCTCAATACAAAAATTACAAAAACACATTCTCGCTTACATCCATACATTCTTGGCGGAAATTGAAATAATAATAATAACACTTTCTTGCGCACTTCTGTAGCAGAAAAAGTCTTTCAGCAGTTTAAAAAAATTATATCTGCATGTACATGACCCATTTAAGCAAACGGAAACATTCACATCTCTACAGTACAGTGGTATGCGGGTACATTCTCACATACATTACATTATATAATAGTATTACATGGATATAAAATAAATTATTCCCATTAAAAACGAGCGGAAGAGGAAAAGAAATGTTGACCTATGGATGAGATGTTGACAGGCAAATGATGTTTCTATGGGGGTAGATAGGCCTAATTAGTGTTTAGGAAGTGTTTGAAAAGTGCTTTGTTAAATGAATATTGTGTAGGTAGGCTTTTTAGGTGGTGTGGAAGGCTGTTCCATAAGTAGGCTCCAGAGTAGGCTAGACTCTGTTTGAACAGGTCGATCCTAGGTTTGGGCAGACGTAACTGATGTAATTGTAGTCCCTCTCTTCTACTGGTTTGAAACAATGATCGTAGATACGGCGGAGCATTGTTTGATAGAATTGCGTGAGTCAGCTTGGCTTTGTTGTAGAGAAGACGTTTTTTCAGGGACAGTATTGTGGGTTCTTTTCCTGTACTTGTGTGTGATATCGTGCGATTATCGGTGATCAGACGTATTGCTCTCTTATGCAGGGAGTGCAGTCTCTTTGAGGTGGAAGCAGGGCAACCATCCCATAGTGTAGAGCAGTAATCTAGATGTGTCTGTATATGTGAGGTATAGAACAATAGTCTAGTGTCTGCGTCTAAGAAGTGTTTTATTTTGGCTAGCTGGTACGTCTTTTGAGCCAAGTGTTTGGTTAAATTCCGTACATGGGAGTTCCACGTTAAGTGCTGGTCAATCGTGATTCCTAGAACTTTGTGTTCTGTTACATGTTCAATTTGTATTGATTCCGCGTGTACCTGTAGCGATCTTTTGGTGCAGTTTAGGAGTTTCTGTCTGGTGGTAATCAACATAGATTTCGTTTTTGCTGTGTTTAATGGCATACGATTCATATTACTCCATTTTGTTAGATTGTCTACATCGCATTGAAGAGTCATTTCAAGTGCCACGCAGTCATTGTCACTAGTGTAGATAGTACAATCATCTGCAAAGAGGTCACATGTTGAATATTTTAGATGTAGTGGTAGGTCGTTGATGAACATTGCGAAGAGTAGGAGCCCAAGAATAGAACCCTGCGGTACTCCTGTATCTATCTTCGAGAAATCTGATGTCGAGTTGTTGTGAAGCATTAACTGTTGTCGATCTCCCAGGAATGATTTGATGATGTTTAGTGGATTAGGGCCTATTCTGAGGGTTTCCAACTTTTGAACCAAGATAGTGTGGTCAATCATGTCAAATGCTTTTTTGAAGTCAACAAAAACAGCACCACCTAATTTTCCATCATTTACGTTCGACAGCCAGTTATCTGCCATTTTGGTGAGAGCTGTGTGACAGGAATGTTTGGGTCTGAAACCTGAGCAGTTTGTTTGTTGTTAAGTGTTGAAATGTGGTGTTGTAAATGTGTGTCTCTAGTGGTTTTGAAAGAGATGATAGAAGGGATATTGGTCTGTAACTGTTGGGATCGCTATGTGAGCCAGATTTATAGAGAGGATACACTTTGGCAGATTTAAATGCTGTGGGAAAGTAGTTGTGTGCAATACATTGATTGTACACATAGGCTAAGGAGTCGCAAATGATGGGTGCAGCGTAACGTAGAATCTTATTACTGATACCATCAAGACCAGATGAATTGTTGTTTTTTAATCTTCTTCTTCTTCCATCCTTAGCCATCAACCGGCAAAGCAGTATGTGGCCAGTACGCCTAGTGGCGTCTTAGGGCAACAACAAATTGATCAATCTATCGCTGTTTCCACCACGCCTGGTGGCGTCTTTGTGGAACAAAAACAGACCAAACAATCTATCATTGTTTCCGTAATCATTTTTAATGCCAAGATATATTTGAGAACTTCGTGTACTGTTAGAAAAGGAATATCTCTAAGATCTGTTATGGTATGTTCAGTGTTGCAGAAGGCGGTCAATTTACTAATATCGCAGTCCATTGGCTTTAGTGTCGATTTGAGATGGTTAATTTCTGTTTTGAAGTGGTTACTAAAATGAGTAGCCGTGAGGGAGCAGCTTTTTGGTAAAGAGTTTAGTGACTTTGTTTTGTGTGTTAGTGTTCAATTGGCTGCCCAGACTTCTTTACTGTTTGCTTTGTCTTGAATCATCTTTCTGAAATGTAGTTTCTTTTCCTGACGAATGAGGTATTGTACTTTGTTTCTAAGCATCCGATACCTGCTGAAATCTTTGAGCTTATGTGCTTCGTCCCGTTCTCTCATTGTTGATAATATTTCGTTTGTTATCCATGGGGTCTTTCTGATATTTTTAACACGAACTTGCTTTATAGGAACACGTTTATCGAATACATTGTTAAAAGTTTGTGTCCAGTATGTTATGGCTTCTTCTGGATGGGGAAGTTGGTACACGTATGAGAGAGGGGATATTTGTAGGTCTTGTAGGAATAATTGAAGGTTAAAGTTTTTGAAATTCCTGTAATGGACTGTGATATGTTCCGTTTTAGGTGCTTTGAACCCTTTTCTCGTCCAGGTACAGCAAATGGGATAGTGGTCACTTAATGCTGTCCGTGTAACTGTACATTCTACAATGTTTTCTGGGCAGGTCGTATAGATATGATCAATTAGTGTAGATGATGAATCTGTTACTCTCGTGGGTTGATTGACTAACTGTGTGAGGTTGTATGAGATGGTGATATCATTCCACGTGTTGTTCGATTTGTGAAGGTCAATATTGAAATCCCCCAGTAGAATAATTTCCTTCGAAGAAGCCCAAACGTTGTCCATCATTCGTGAGAATGTGTCAAACCATACAGCAGAAGAGCTAGGGTTTCGGTACAGGTAACCAATTAAAACGGGGGTCAGGTTGGGGAGTTTTATTTCCAGCCATATACATTCAATGCCAGTATGTTCTAGATCATCACGGCGTCTGTACTGAAGAGATGTTGAGAACAGTTTTTAGCCATGTAAATACTGAGAATAGTTTGCAGCCAGGTATGTACTGGGAAAATTTTGTAGCCATATATGTACAAGAACAGTTTGTAGTAATATATGTATTGTGAACAGTTTGTAGTAATGTATGTACTGGGAACAGTTTGTAGTATTGTATGTACTGGGAACAGTTTGTAGTAATGTATGAACTCTAACCAGTTTGTAGCAATGTATGTAGTGGGAACAGATTGCGGCAATGTGTGTACTGGGAACATTTTGTAGTAATGTCTATTCTAGGAACAGTGTGTAGTAATGTTTGCACTGGGAACAGTTTGCAGCAATGTATGTACTGGAAACAGTTTGCAACAATGTTCGTAATAGAAACAGTTTGCAGCAATGTATGCATTGGGAATAGTTTGCAGCAATGTATGTACTGGGATTAGTTTGCAGCAATGTATGTACTGGGACCAGTTTACAGCAATGTATGTACTGGGAACAGTTTGCAGAAGTGTTTGAACTGGGAAGAGTTTGCAGCAATGTATGTACTGGGAACAGTTTGCAGCAATGTATGTACCGGGAACAGTTTCTAGCAATGTATGTACTGGGCAAATTGTGCAGCCTTGTATGTACTGGGAACAGTTTGTAGCCATGTTTGTACTGGGAACAGTTTGTAGAAATGTATGTACTGGGAACAGTTTGTAGTAATGCTTGTACTGTGAACAGTTTGTAGTAATATATGTTCTGGGAACAGTTTATAGTAATGTATGTACTGGGAACAGTTTGCAGTAATGATTGCACTGGGAAAGGTTTGTAGTAATGTATGTACTGGGATAGGATTGTTGTAATTTATGTAGTGGGAACAGTTTGCCGCAATGTATGTACTGCGAACAATTTGCAGCAATGTATTAACTGGGAACAGTTCGCAGCAATGTATGTTCTGGGAACAGTTTTTAGCCATGTAAGTATTGAGAATAGTTTGTAGCCATGTATGTACTGGGAACATTTTGTAGCCATATATATGTACTGGGAACAGTTTGTAGTAATGTATGTACTGGGAACAGTTTGTAGTATTGTATGTACTTGGAACAGTTTGTGGTATTGTGTGTACTGAGAACAGTTTGTAGTAATGTATGAACTCTAAACATTTTGTAGCAATGTATGTAGTGGGAACAGATTGTGGCAATGTGTGTACTGGGAACATTTTGTAGTAATATCTATACTAGGAACAGTGTGTAGTAATGTTTGCATTGGGAACAGTTTGCAGCAATGTATGTACTGGAAACAGTTTGCAACAATGTTCGTAATAGAAACAGTTTGCAGCAATGTATGCATTGGGAACAGTTTGCAGCCATGTATGTACTGGTACCAGTTTACAGCAATGTATGTACTAGGAACAGTTTGCAGAAGTGTTTGAACTGGGAAGAGTTTGTAGCAATGTATGTACTGGGAACAGTTTGCAGCAATGTATGTACTGGGAGCAGTGTGTAGCAATGTATATACTGGGATCAGTTTGTAGTAATGTATGTACAGGGAACAGTTTGTAGCAATGTATGTAATGGGAACAGTTTGTAGTCATGTATGTACTGGTACCAGTTTATAGCAATGTATGTACTGGGAAAATTGTATAGACTTATATGCACTGGGAACAGTTTGTAGCCATGTTTGTACTGGGAACAGTTTGTAGACATGTATGTGCTGGGAACAGTTTGTAGTAATGCATGTACTGTGAACAGTTTGTAGTAATGTATGTTCTGGTAACAGTTTGTTGTAATGTATGTAATGGGAACAGTTTGCAGTAATGAATACACTGGGAAATGTTTGTGGTAATGTATGTACTGGAAACAGTTTGAAATAAGGTATGTACTGGGAGCAGTTTGCAGTAATGTATGTACTGGGAACAGCTTTTAGTAATGTATGTACTGGGAGCAGTTTGTTGCAACGCATGTACTGGGAACAGATTGTAATAATGTATGTGCTGTGAACAGTTTGTGGTAATGTATTACTAGGAACAGTTTGAAGTAATGTATGCATTGGGAACAGTTTGAAGTAATCTATATGCTGGGAACAGTTTGTAGTAATGTATGTACTAGAAACAGTTTGAAGTAATCTATCTACTAGGAACAGTTTGTAGTAATGTAAGTACTGCTAACAGTGTGTATTAATGTATGTACTGTACTAAGAACAGTGTGAAGTAATGCTGTTTGCAGCAATATTGCTTAATTCTTCACAAAAAGCGACTTATCAGATATAATTTAATAGTGTTCTGCCCTATGCAGCATTGTTCTTGACTTCTGAAAACATCTTGTGAACCCTCCCTTGAGATAGAAGCATCATTATCTTTCTATCTACAACTCTGCCAAGAGTAATCTTGTGCAAAGGTAGACACCTTTGAAGACCCAGATTAGATACTCTTGAGTGTAGCCACTGGTGGACCACTACTGCAGAGATAAGGGGAGGCAATCTGTGACAGATGTCTAGTGTCGACTTCAGGCCACTTACACCCTCACCTGTTCCAGAGATAGTACCCTCAGTTGGTACCACCATGCCAAATCATTAGGCTCACAGGCTGCTGGCTCAGAGAAATAGTTTAATGCAGCTTGACGATGCCTCTTAAACGTGGTCTGGGGTGTTGTTATTTTAGCAATAAGTTCCCACTTTGACTTTGTGTTACAGTGTCCTCAGATTCCGGTTTTCCGTGTTAAAATGGTAGAGTTTTACTGGGCGCTAAGTCCTCAAGATGCTCAAACAAGGTCCGGTCTGGTAAATGAAATCTGCTGCTAGTCTTAACTATGGCAAGGTCTGGTTGTCTTCTTGGAGCGAGGTGAATTTTCAAGTGTTCTAAACTGACTAAAGTATCAGATTATATTACACTTCGCTCCACCCCCCCCCTCCCCCGCAGTACTTTGTTACGATTTAGGGAGGGTTCAATGAGGAATTTTGTTCTTCCTATGTTTCGAATGCCATCCAATCGTTTCGAAACCTGTGTGTTTTTGTGGGGTAATTCAAAATATTTCTACTAGGAAATTTCTGTGCCTTAATGTCTTCCAAATATGGAAGTGAGATTTCCGTACTATTCTCATCAGTGATTACAAATAACTTTTTACTTTTATCTCAAGTAATATCTTCGTAATAATTCTGCCGGATGCTGATTACTACATTCCGACTGTCAAGTGCGTGTCTGTAATCTATCCGCAAGCGGATGACTTATCGCCCAGCACCCTTAGGTAAACACAACTGACCGGCCAATCTGAGTTTTTTTTACCTGTGCCTATGCTTAGTAAAGCCGAGAATCTTAAAGCAACATCACGAATTATCACCGAAGGGAGTGTACAATTGATTAGAAAATAGCTAATATCTGCTTAATAGCAGAGAAAGAAATGCGCCGACCACGGATATTGCACGTAATCAGTACGCACAACAAATGTTTCTGAATACGGTCGGAGAGGACAAGAGATCGACCCAAAAATTATGTGACAATCACCTAAGGGGCGCACTATTATATTACTTACTATTGCTAAATATATGTAGGTAATTAACAGACTCTCGTTGAACAGAAAGGATGACAACAGATAAAGTTACCTGAAGAGTGCCTGTTAATTACCTATATTTATTTAATCACTACTCATAGGGCCCTGGTTTCCTTCATTATTTATTTAGTATGGCCATTGCGTATTGAGACCCACTTGCTCTCATCATCAAGTATTTTATTTTTCTTGCACCTGGCTACTATACTGGGATAGAAGAGTCATGTCGTCTGCGTATTTAAACCAGTGGTAGGCAACCCAGAAGCTGTTAGATCTACTTTATAACTACCGAGCTCTCCGAAGTTCTACCTTGGTAAATGTATGCCTGTTTTTAGGCTTCAGATTGTTTGCAGTCCGGAATAAATGAAGTCTATTTGTAACTTTTGTCTCTGCGGCACTGCTTTCTTCTTAAAATTCCATGAAAAAGAATTGGAAAATTCAAACTAAATTATATTTTACCAAATCGTATCGTCACTTCAAAGAAATTATCGCTGTTCTTATCTAATGTAGTGTAAGAATCAAGTGAAGTTTAGTAAGATAAGTCGTGGGTTTTTAACCTGCAAAGCGAAAAAAAAAATAGTTTTAGTCCTGGGAATACTGCGCTTTAATTGTCGGTGAGAGATGGCTAGTCTGAAATTTCCCTCATTTAAAAATTATCTTTTTTTCTCCTTCGTCACCTAAAGATCTACCAATTTATCCATCGTGATCTACCGATAGGTCGCGAACGATCGGTTGTCGACACGTGATCAAAAGTTTCAATATGTTTTGTCAGAATCTACTAAATTCCTTTTCCTGTGGGGAAATAAAGTTGACATAAGTCAGTTTTGTCAACATTATACAACAGAAATGAATAGTGTATAGAGTACTAGTAGTAGTATCCCGTCAGTCATTACTGACACTAGCTCAATGTGCAAATGAGTCATTACTGACTAAATCAACACGCACCCGAGACTGCATCTCGGCGGGCGCGAGGTTGGGCTCTTGATAAAGAGGTCAAGCTGTTGCCCATGCAGCATGCATCTCGAAGCTTGTGGATCCAGAGGAACGGTGCAGCCGATACAGTCTGAGGGTCCTTAGACAATTTGAGGGTCCTTAGACAATTTGAGGGTATTTAGACAATTTTTAGGTCGAAAATAGCGAATGTAAGCATGTATTAGCTCTAATTGCCACAGTTATCCAAGTAGGATTTAAGAGTACTCATTCCAATTGCGAAGCCACGAAACAGTCCCGTATAGTTATTCTTCATCACTACCTCCCAGTGCCGGGAGTGGGTATGTTGCACACCTGCTGCCTTCCTTGGATGTAGTAGCCGTTTCTCATGTTCAGACGATTTAGTCAAGTCTTCGAAAATTAAGAGCTACAAAAGTAACTCCTTGAAAGCAAAGGAGTATTTTACCACGCGCGTCAAGGTAGGAAAGCAGTCGCATAGCACATACTGCCGTAAGGGAGTGATGTGTTAGAGACTTCACCATAGTAGGTTCAGTTTAGAGAGGGGGTGTGACCTGTTCCCTTCCTGGCTACATTTGCTTTCCCTAACATTAGCAGAGTCACGTATCCATTTACAGCTGGGTAGACTAGAGCGTGACACCACTGTGTTTCGAACCCGGCACTGTTGCCGCGAAAGGCCAGTGTTATAACCGCTCTGCCAATCGGACGTTCATGCGAGTCAGAATTGAGTAAAATAACGCGTGAGCCCTACATATCTAAGGCCAATACACGTGTGTAAAATGAGTGTGTACTATTACATTTACTGTTCAACATTTATGAAGATAAGCAAACAGCAAACACAAACCTGGTCAAAGACACTATAACGATGTTACCATTTCTAGACAACACGTTTATCACACACACATTTTAAAAAAATACTCGGAGATCAAACATATGCTTTTCATATAACATGCAGAAGGTATTATGAAAAGATCGATGCCTCTAAAACAGAAGAAATTAAAAATGATAAACTCTAAACTCAGCATAATTGTAAATAATATTTTACTAAAACAAAAAAGAAAAGTAAAGAAACAATTTACTTGCAAACACATTCACATAGTAGAACGTGAAGAAAAAAAAAAAAAAAAACGTGAAAGAACTAATGCAGTGACCCACCATCTGATGTCGCAATTGAGGTGCCCATACATTTCGTTGAAAACACAGCGACAAGTGATAAATTCGACATCCATGTCAGCGCTTTGCTATCTGTTAATAAACAAGGAAAAAAAGTTCCAAAAATAGATGTAAATATATAACATCATAACATCATACACTTTCATTTGTAAATAACATTAACCCTCTATTGGGCCATTTATGAAATAGTTGGAAAAAAAATTCTTGGAGTGGTTTTTGTGGCTGTCCCATGTCTGAAAAGTGGTGTGAACGTTAATTTTGGGCAAAAAAATGTTTAGTTAGTGTTTTATGGGTATGTTGCCAATTGGCAACAAATCACCATTAAGGTTGGGAACATTTATTGTTGCCATTTGGCAACATATATCTTTTAACTATGTTTTTATGTCTAACAACATCTATTTCACCTTTTTTTACTCCCTACCTACATTTAATATTTAAACAGTAAATAGCAGACAACAAAATTTGTGAAACTTCATGAAGTTAAGTGTAATTTATACAGAAAATGCCACACATACAATGAAACATATAGTTACTGAAAAAAAAAAAAATCTTCTGTCTCGTGACTCAATCACAGCTCCACACTCATGTTTCATGAAATACTTTGAAACAGTTTGAATGTTTATTGAGGCACAAGTGTAGGTTACACTTCTCACAGACAGTTCTGGAGTACCCCTTGCATCCAGGAAGTTTGCATCTCCCTTTGTTGGTGACGGAATTGGGGCTGTGGCCAACATTGTCAGTTCTGACATGAAAAGGAAGTACATTTGCTGTTTGCCCTCTCTTCTTTTTAGCCACCAGCTGTGTCTCAGTGCTTCCTGATGGCCTTCCCCTTTTATTATTTTCACTTTTTCCTGCTTTTAGGAGACACAAAGCAATCTGCAACTTGAAATCAACTAATGGTAGTCTGTCCTTTTTTTCCATACCATCCTTACACACATCTGAACAATAAGTTAGCCAAGCTTGCACTACAGAAACATCCAGGAAATGAAACAATATTCTGTGGTACCATTTCTTGGATCTAATAGGTATACGATAGAGTGCCAGCAAGGAGTCCAGCAAATCTACCCCTCCCATGAACATGTTATATTCTTTCACAGCTGCAGGGCAAGAAATGTGTATTTCCTTCTTGGCTTTTCTGTCCCATCTTCTGACTACACATTCTGGTTCAACTGCTGCATAGGTGCTTAGCAGTGTGACTGCTTTATTGTCATACCATTTGATAGCTTTCAATGTGGCTCCGTTTGTTGCTGCAGTACAAACAACAGATGACCCTCTTCCTTTCGTTTTCAGTTCCTTATCGGAACACAGATTACACCCTTTCAGCCGGTTTGCGCGGACAGTGCCAAGACATGCAATGCCTTGTTTCCAGAGGCATGCCTGCAATGCTGGCGAATTAAACCAGTTGTCAAAATATACTTTATGCCACACATTTTTAGGGATACGTTGAAGAAGTCTCAGCACGATATTAGCTGATGCTCCTAAATCAGGTTGGCCAGGACACACGTCAATTTTTCCAGTGTAAATTTCAAAATCATGAATCAAACCAGAAATGCTTGAACAAACGAAGACTTTATAGCCCCACTTTTTGGGTTTCTTTGGGTTGTACTGACGCAGAGATGATTGACCTTTGAATGGGATAACTTGCTCATCAATGCTCAGCCTTTCTGCTGGTTTGATTGAATTGAATTTCACTTTCAGAGCGTCAACTAAAGGTCTTAATTTGAACAATTTGTCGCCTTCATTGTCTTGCTGCTTGTTGTTGTCATTGCAGTGAATGTTACTTTTGATTTCTTTAAACCTCTTGTTCGTCATAGTATCAGCAACAAGTCCATAGCGCGTTGTAGAGTCCCAGTACAATTTACAACTGGGCATTCTAACAATACTCATCATAAACGCAATTCCAAAAAACTGTTCCAGTTCTGGCTGGCTCAATCTGAGAGGCTTCATGATGTTTTTTCTGGATGCTGTACTTGTTTGATTCAGTGACCATATGTGCCATTGTATCATCATCAATGAATCTGCGGAAGTATTCTATTGGTTCTGAGGTAACTGATACGTGTGCCGAATCACCAGAGAAGGGCGGAGCTTCAGAAGATACATCTGAGGCTTCACGGTGTCTCCATAGCATCCGACGACGATCAAAGGTTACATCTGTGTCCTCCAGCTCTGATGCAGATGATTCTGAAAAAAAAAGAAAACAAAGATATTAATTATCTGGCAACATAAACAATCATTTATTGGTATACTGGTGTACATGTTATTATTCTGATAATAGTAATAATGATAAATATTATTCTAATCCACATTATGGTATAAAGCGTTCCACAAGTAAGTCTCCGTCAGCCGATATTTAGTACCTGATGGACTAGGCTGAAACTGTACATAGGTTGTACACTGATGGACAAGGCTACAACTGCAGTCTGAAATAAAGTGGCCACATTAAAAAAAAAAAACATCAATTAAATTCAACAAACCTGAATCGGTTGTGTCCGAGGAAGGGCCGGGTTGCCACGTGTTATCCAGGATGTCTTCAGCCTCACTGTCTGACAGCTCACTATCGCTAGAAGCCTCAGGTATTGGTCTATAGATTGTAGTCTTTTGGCTGTAAAACTTTTGAGGATCCATTGTGTTTAACTGTAAAAAAAAATTAAAAAAAAAATGACAACATATACATTTTGTAATTCAAAAGTTTTTCATCACAAAATTGTTTAATCTCATCTGATGATACATTATGTTTTGTGATTACTGGCAATTTTAGTGGTTATCATGTGTAGTTTAGTTCTAAAAGTCAAGTCTAGATGAAGTAAATATGTTTTATTCATTTACAATATTATTAGTAATTTATACTGGTAATTCTACTATTTACATTGACCTTTTTAGGATACATAAAATTGCAAATAACAACTTTTTTTTTAAATGATGAAGTTTAATCAATTATAATGAGAATAAAATACTAATGTTGTTGATTACAGAGAAATACAACATTAAATATCATTTATTAGGTAAAAAGCAACTGTTGCCAATTGGCAACATGAAGTGGTTTTTATTCCTTAATCGACTTTTGTTGCCAAATGGCAACATACCTAAAATGTAAAATAAGAGTAACTTATTTTATTTATTTATAACTATTAAAGCATTTGTTACAAAGATAAGTGGTTTAAGTTACTCAACATATTTTTTATACACCGTTTTCATAAGGAATTTTAAAAAAATAATGTGAAGTAAACTCACCTCTCAATTCGATCTTGCAAACCAGCTACCATGCCTTGACAAAAGAGTGCGTGAAAAAAAAGTATTTCTCCGACAAATGAGTTACCCGGTAATTTAAAATTGGGAATGTTTCTAGAACACAATAAAACAAAAAAAATTATTAATTTGAACGCCGGATAGTGAAATAGATGACTTTAAACGGTATGTTGCCAAATGGCAACAAGGCCCAATAGAGGGTTAAGATGCAAAGTATTAGTAAAAATGAAAAACAAAATTACAATAAATACACTAATTACAACGGAAAAGGTAATCTCCAAAAGAACGTTGCCAATCGCTTCGCACTGAATATTCACTTGGAGTGATTTCCCTTTAGCAGAATTTCGTGGACTGTCATACTATTTGAGATGCCCTACTCAGAGACAATTATAAACAACAAAAATATTTAAAAAGGGGGTGGGAACGGGACGAGGTGTGTATCGTAACGCAAATAGAAACATTCATATAAGCCTCAAGTGTTCAGTGAACTTGTGTTGAGCTAGTGTCCTGCTCATGCAGCGGCAATGTGAGAGCTAACATACTTCTTTCTTCTTCTGCTTTCGTCCTGAAAAGGACGTTGGTTGCGTTGTGTCGCCGTTTACAGCAAAGCTGCGATATCTGCGCCTTTCGGACCGACACATCCGACTTCGGCACGGCATTTTTTAGGACCGGGTTTGCCTTCCCACTTCGATCCCTACTCTCTCAGCCAGACTGCAGTGATGCAGCCTGTTTCCAGGACCACCACTTGGGGGTGGAGTAGGGTCTTGGTCAGCTCTGGTTTGCTGACCCTGACGCAAGCAGTCAGCTATGGGTCGCTGACTGCATTCCACTTTTGACGCGTCTTAGGTCCTAGAGCTAACATACGAGCTTCTAGACACTCACTAAGGACAAGGGAGAGATATTACAACAATTAATGATCGCATGTTACAATAAATCAGTTCATCAGTTAGTCCGCCAATCACTCTGTCAGTTAGTCATTCAGTCAGTTTATGTGCCAGTCAGTCCATCATTCGGTCCGTCTGTTCATCCGTCAGTCTATCAGTCAATACATTGGTCAGTCGGTCAGTAAATCCGTCATTCATTCATTCAGTCCACCAATAAATCAACTCGTCTGTTCTTGCATCAGTTCGTAAGTCGGTCCGTCAAATTAGTCAGTCCATCTGCCAATCATCATGAGTACATCAGCCAGTCACTCAGTCCGTCAGTCAATCCATGAATCAGTCTGTTAGTATGCTAGAAGTTTAATATTTCGTCAGTCTGTGAGTCAGTCCGTCAGTGGGGAGGTTCTTATAAATAAATTTGTTAATACAAATGAAAGCCAGTTAAACAAAAAGCCTCAAGTTTAACCACTGCCTTTTTTTTTTTTTTAAAGTTATTTTGTTTATAATTGTCTCTGCGTTTTGCACATTAAATAGTGTGACAGTTTCTAATCACAATCGAAATCGATGCTTGCACACTAAGATACATGCCCACGAAACACTGCTAAAGCACGAACCACTGCTAAAGGGAAATCACGCCAATTGAATATTCTTTGCGGAACGATTGGCAACTTTCTTTTGGAGATTACCACATCTTAGGCGCATAATACAAATTTGTACTTTTTAATACTATTTATGCATATATATATATATATATATATATATATATATATATGTATAAATATATATATATATATATATATATATATATATATGATGTTTGGAAAAAAATCTTCATGTGTAATACTTACAGAGTTATCCTTCATTAATTTTTTAATTTCTTCACTTGTCTAAATACACAAAGTGTATCTTTATGACATTAACTTTATTACACACTGGAACTAACACTTTCAATATCACACTACCCTTTAATAAATGGCACTTAATAAAGAGTTACATGTTATCATGCCACACTGAAAGAATGTTGTATTTTTGAACAGTGATTATCAGCCTACGAACAATGGTAATACTAGGATGCCATAATTCCGTCCGCCAATTCCGAACATGTGTCAGTATTTAATAGCAATTGTTCAGTGTTTGAGCGTGAAGAAAGATCTATTTCCCAGGGGCAATATAGTTGACACTTTTTTCAAATATCGGTTATTTCACATTTAAAAATCCTCATGATATATAATAATGAAAGAATTTTAATAAATTACAATATATTACAATTATGAAGACTGACACGGCATACATATCGAAACACACATGCAGACTTGCTTATAAACTCAAAAATTTACAACATTAAAAATGAAATTACTATCACATTGAAAGAACTCAAAACGCAAATAAAACTTATATAACCTTGTAAGATGTTGGTCTATACATTTCAGCATTTTATTTCTGAATTTGATTAATCGTGAACCAGCAAAGTATATAAATACCACAGGTCGGTTCTGACAAAAATATCCTTGGAATGAATACTTAATGTCCCGTGTTGTTTCCCGGGGTGGGGGACGGGGAAAAGGGGGGGGGGGGGTGTGGGGATGTCTGTAAAGATAAAGAAAGAGCAGGTTATTGTAACCTCAGGCTATGCGTACAAGGCGACTAATATGAGGATGTGTTTGAGGCTACAACCTCATCATGCGACACAACCTGGTACAGTAACCAACTCGGCAAGAGCTTGTGAATTCTTTGTGTAAGCTTCCCACAAGGGGGACAATTGCAGTGGTAGCTACATGATCCATAGGAAATAAAAAGACAAATGGTTACGATGAACACTTAGTACGTGCAAATTTTGGAAGTAATTACTATACAGCATCATATAGATGACATTTCTTGCTGTGCTGGCACTATCTTTTGTTCTGTACAGACGAAAATTAAAAACCGATCTCATGCGATGCTCGACCGTATAGTGCTAGTAATGCTAGTCAAGTGCAAGTGAATGTATTATAGACGAGATCTTAGACAAATGTAAGAAAAGATGTCCCACGATGTTAGTGTATGTTTGATGTGAACTACTCACTGTGTTTGGCGTCCTTGGTTTGGTTGCTAATAATAGTGATATGTCCTTAATAAAAATCTGGGACGGGGTTCTCTTATGAGACGAAGAAAGAATCGGCTTACTGTTCTCTTAGGCTTGTCGTCTCAGGCGATTTGAACGAGGATGTGCATAGTGGTGGCAACTTCATCATATCAAACATACTGTTATAGAAATAATCGCTGCGAGCTTTGTGCAGGCTTCCCGCAATGACGCCCTCTACTCGCCGCGATAGGTCCATGTTCCGTAGGGAGCATACAGGAAAATGATGATGAAATAAATGAGGAACAAAAAAAAAACCAGAATTGTCGATGAATTAAATAATTTTGAGTTTAAATGAAAAAAATGAACGGGCTTTATCAGTGCTACATTGAACCAATACTCCTTGTAGGAGGTGCAGCACAGATATTGAAACATACAAGCAGGGCTTCTATAATCCATTGTAGTACGGTAGATTCCTTACAAAAACGATCAAATTACCACAGGCCGCTTAGAAATCTAATGAAGCCTAACTAAAGTGAAATAAAAATTACAGAAACAAAACATTGCATGAATAAAGGAATCAACAGTCTAAGTATTCTAAGAAGACACAATGAGAACACGTGACAATAACAGGAAGCCTCACCAAACATTCACATGCTCCTACAGAGGTGGTTTCTGTAGCTATTTGTTTCACGTGATAAAGTTACCAGCCTCATGCACAGCCTTCTACGACATGCCTAAGCGTGCAGTAATACCATGCTTTCTTTCCCATTTCAGAGACCACAGAAACTACACGGCGCCAAAAACAACTTGAGCTACTAGAAGTGGAATTCATGGGCTATGATAAAACATCTCGACGATGGAGGATTTTGCCGATGACCATGTTCTTCTATTCGAGACCGAAGTCAGGTGTATGACAAAATGATAGCACGATAATGCTTCATATAGGTTACAGCAAGTGGGTCTGAAAACCTGTCGAGCGAAGACAAAGATTTAGACACATGAAGCAACTGATAACCAGAAGAAGTTGAGAAAACGTATATATATATATAAATATATATATATATATATATATATATATATATATATTATATATATATATATATATATATATATATATATATATATATATATATATAATATATATATATATATATATATATATATATATATATATATATATATATATATATATATATATATATATATATATATATATATATATATATATATATATATATATATATATATATATATATATATATATATATATATATATATATATATATATATATATATATATATATATATATATATATATATATATATATATATATATGTATATATACATACTAGCAGTTACTAGATAAAACTGAGGTATTTCACAACAATATCACAATAAGAATACAGACATCAAGACAGGTTTTCATTGTATTGGAAGTATATGGAGACGAAAAGAAATAAGCCGTGGTATTATAGTGGTTACTGCACTGGCTTCCTAGCTCAGTGGTCTATGGTTCGATCCCCAGATGAGGTGGGATTTTTTTAGGCCGCACACGGCTCCTGGGTCGACCCAGCACCAACTGGGTACCAGAGCAACTCTGGGAAGGTTAAGGCTGCCGACGTGATGTTGACCACATCATCCCTAGTGTGCCGACGGTCAAGAAAATAGGGGCCTAACACTATATAAGCCTCAATGGGCGTGTAACGGGATCCTTTAGCTTTGTTTTTTTTTTTTTTTACAAAAAATAAGAATCTTCAGTTCACAAGTTAAGACAACCATACCACGTGGCTCTGAGATATGGAGAATAACAAAAACGGTAGCCAATAAGTTACAGTCTTTCATAAATGGGTGCTTGCACCAAATAGAAGAATTAATATTGATTGACAACCGATAAGGAACTGATTGATAGTACCAGACTCTCTTGTGGAACAAGAAAAGACGTAGAGGCATTATAGTTAGAAAGAACACACATTGTTGTAGGCAGTCAGGTCAAGTTTATTGCTTGTTTGTATTTATTCTTACTATGTCTGTCTTCATTTCTCTCCTCCCCGTGTTTCTCGAAGAATAATTGTATAGGTAGATGCAGTCAAATGCTTGGGTTAAACCATCGCATACAAAAATGATGAGAGTAATAAAATAACAAAACACTTCTTCTTTTCGTGTACCATATCAATGGACGCAGTTGTTCATGCCTCTCAACACCTTCCTGTCTCTAGCACGGTTGATCTATTCAGTTTTCATTTTCTACGCACTATGTTTAACTTTTCAGTATTGTCTCTCTTTGTCGTTGTCTGTCTCTCTTGTCCGTCAATTTGGCCTCTTGTTGTAATACCTTTTAACTTTCGTTTGCTCATAATATGTACAGGAAACATTTTTCTGTTCTGTGTAACTGTCGTGTGGTGAGTCACTGGGGCAACTACGACAGTAGTTTTTGCCAGGAATAGTCTATGAGATATTAGATATAAGGTCTCTAGAAATTGGCTCGTTAAGAAAGAATAAAGACCGATTCGAGATAGGGACAAGAAGACAGGAATGCGAATGCTTTCCACTAGACAGTGTTTTCTAATTAATTATGGAAAGAGTTCTGTTTCCCCACGACCTTAGCTTCTGCCCTTAGATCCCGTAAAGAAAAAGCCCCCAACCTCATCTGAGTACAGAAAGGTTCCTATAGGTGAATATGTAACACCGACAGCACGAGTGATGCATTAACAAACCAGATAATGATCAAACGATCGTTGGGTTTATTAATGAAATATCCACACATATAGGGTTAGTAATGGTTAGAACGTGATGATGGTGAAAGACGATTCACACAAAACACACAGATGAGATAATAAAATTGCAGTTAATTAAGTAATAGTTAATTAAGAATGAACTGGTGTAAAATGAAATGATGATGTGATATGATACGTGTTACCAAATTGGTGAGTACTCTACACAGTCCATGTGTCTCTAAATGCTTCTCCTAGATATGACGATTCACGTGTAGGCATACTATGTCCAACGTTGTTATGCGTTATGTCGAGTGAGGTATCTCTAAGCTGAGGACGTTCTGATGAATACTGTTGTCGTACGGAGAATGCTGACGAGATATCTATGTATATTCCTTCACTGTTTGAGTATATCTCTGTAGTGTTGATCAACAGTTAATAGCTGTCATATGAACAAAAGGTCTGTTGTCTAATCTCCCGAGGGTACTGGTCAGACTGGATATCTTCACGAAATGTTAGTGATATGTAGACTCATAATCTTGCGTATGTAGTCGTGATTCATATACTTTCGAGTCTGCTTCATAAAATGCGCTTAAGAGGGTATTGCCCTTGCTATAAATATGCGATTCCTCTTTTGAGCTCTTTTGCTTGACTTCAGATAATAATGATCTTTCGAGTGATTTGAATTTATGATGACTCTGTATTGAACTTGTGATAACGATGTATTGAACTTGTGATAACTCTGTATTGAACTTGTGAGCAAGCAGTATATGGTGACGAAAAATGCTGCGTCCACCTTCTGACTTGTGGGTGAGACAATATTCCTTTTTAATTGAGGAATGAAAGATGTCCTATGGCGAATTCTGCTAGCCAAATGTCCATTTTTGATAACTTATTTCTGGTTAGACGTCAGACACGTTGCGTGTAGACTCAGACTTCTTATGAACTTCTTTTCCCTTCGCAAAATCCTTTAAGAACACAATTAATCCCAGAACTGAATTATCATCCACTCCGAATAAACACGTGTATTAGGCTAGGCGTTTTTGGGATTAATCTCTTCCTCACACGGTAAAAACTGGACTCCTTCCTAGAACAAGCTACGCAGTAGATTATATTTCTGCCAGTCCAATATGGGTTTCTTGTACAGCTCCGCCCATACCAACCAATCCTTAATGGCCCCTCTGGTCACTCATTCACAGGATCGGTCTTGTCCCCTGTCAGTCCAAACGTGGGTGTAGTTTGACCTCTGATTGTTTATTGTTCACCTGGCCAAGGTGGGCGTCCAATGTGGTAAACCAACGTTTGTCTGAACCGCGGCCGACCAAAGATAACACCATTACAGCATGAGACGTTTTCCCCTGGCCAATCTGGGCGTCCAATGTGGTGTCACAGAAATTACAGCATGCCCAGATGTTTGATTAGGATGACCAGATGTGTTTTTACCAGATTTATTACGATGAATGTGGGCTTCAAACGATAATATCAGTCATGGGGACTCAATCAAAGGACTTTTATTGTCCCCGATGAAAGAACAAATGTGGTTCTCTAGATACTGGTCTCGAGTAATCACAACGATGAAATAGCAAATGTGGGTCGCAAATATGGGATGAAAGAGCAAATGTTGGAGAAAATACAATATGAAAAATGTAGGAAAAGATGGAGCAAAAAGGCCTTTGCGCTCGTTTATCACAGTAACAAGCTTCATTTGCACGTTGGTTTATTTCAGCGACTGAAACTTTCTCTGTCTTACTTCTATAGGCAAACAACTGTTGCTTAGAATGCCTTTCATTTCTGGAATACTGTATTATTTTAGCTTGAGCTATTTATATGGTATGGAAGGAAAGTCTAAGCTGATTCTTCCGTCTGATGTTATCAATGTGCACACGTATTTAACTCTTAACGGACGAAAAACCAGTATTCGGAGCCAATTTTTCCCAAGCGCTCGAAACGGAAGGCCAGTTTTCAAGCTCACTTTATTTATAAAAAATAAAATAAAAATAAAAATAAAAAAACAAGGGTTTTTTGGGGGTTTGGTCTCAAATGTAAATACTTACTTACTTAGTCGTTCCCCTTCTACCGTGAGGTGTAGAGGTTTGGAAGAGAGAGCGCCAGACTATTCTCAAATGTAAATTCTATTATTTATTATTCAGTTTTCAATATACCACATATAACATTATTATACTTCGAAAAGAAATAAAAAAGATTTTAAAAAATTTAAACACACTATTATTGAAAAATTCTTTTTGGGTTTTTAGTGCATTAAAAGCGTGTGTTTAAAATTAAAAAAAATATTTTTTGGTATATTGTAGAGAGAGACAGATCAGTCAACAACTACTAATCCCAATGAATTAGGAAATATTTTTCACTCACTCTTACTACCTAGAATCTTGAAAGGAGAAGACATTCGGGACTAAAAATACTATTTATAGAATTAAAAACATGCAGAAAACCTAACAGAGATGAAAAAAAAAAAAAAAAAAGGAACAATGCACAAAGAAGAGAGACATGTTTGAAGTAATATAATTGACAATAGTTTAATAGAAGAACTTGCTAGAAGAATAAGGAAGAGTAACGGAAGGGAAAAAAAAAGATTTGGTTTCATTGCACACGGACAACTCCATCAGTGCTCCAGTCTCCTCCCTGAGATTGGACAAATAGGATCTCAGCACAGTGCACGAACTCCGTAGCACCGGCGAGAATCCCAATGTGTATATATAGGAATCACACATTCTATAAACACTTTTATGGAAGAAAAAAGAACTTCGACCAAACGAAAGAGAAAGTCAGAAAAAAAGAAGTAAACATTGAAAGGGGAAACATGTCGAACAACTAGATTCAGCAAAGTACATGACACATGATAATAAACATATAAGTGGTACTAAGCATGCTAGACAAAGGCTGAAGATCATAACCATTTCTCTCACTTTACACTTCTGATCTTGTACTATCACATTTTATTTGTGATGTTTAATTGTCTTTTTTCACAACTGTTCTGCTTAAATAATTGTACCCACATACTAACATGAATGATTTCCTAAATGTTCGACAGCACTGACCATGGAAATTATGTTTTGAAGGGATTGACAATAACATTTAATTTTCTTCAGCGTGATTCTATAACCTTCTTGTGAATGAAAACCAGATCATACCGTATAAGTTTTCTTCGTTCATTATAGAATGTGCAACGAATTTTTGTGGATATTTAACTTGGCTGGCAAAGAGATCAAATTTTAATGGAGTCAAACGTTGAAGGGATACAACCCACGAATCATTTTATGAATACATCATTACTTAGTGACGATCCACTACAAGTTTATCAGCAGGATGACAACGTGAACAATTTTAATACAGTTTTAACTGATCGACAGAGAAACATATTTGACATGGTCAATTTTGTGGGGTTGTGTGGCATAATTAGTCTGTTTGGAATTACAGCAAACTTTATCAACATCCTCATATTCTACAAACAAGGTTTTAGCAGTACTGTAAACATCGGATTCTTTGGACTCGCAATCTCTGACTTATGTGGTCTAGTTATATTGCTATGGGTGTCAACTTGCATGACTCCCTTCTTTGCCACTCCGGAAATATCTTGGATTCAGCCAGAGGTTATGTACATCTCAGGGGCGTGGCCACATATTTGCTTTTGTCGAATCACAAGTTTCATCACAGTTTACATAACCGCTGAAAGATGTCTGTGTATAGCATTACCACTGAAAGTTAAAGAAATAATAACGCCAAGAAGAACAAAAATAATTCTGAGTCTCATTTACTTTCTGAACATTACAACTCTCTTCCCAGAATACACAACGGCTTATCTTGGCTGGACGTTCATTCCGACAACAAACAAAACTTTCCTTACTTTAAGTTTTACCAGCAGCAGAAGCTATGTTGAAGGAACAGTCTTTATTCAGCATTCAATGCTTGGTTTTATGTCTTTCTTTGGTGTGATAATTTTTACAAGTGTTTTAGTGATAAAAATACGACAGACTTCGAAATGGCGCAAAGAGGTTTGTAACCAAAATAAAAGCGGACTTATTTATTATAGAGATCAAAAGACAGTGAAGATGGTGGTGTTAATAGCCGCTATTCTTATCGGTTGTTATATACCTGGTGCTGTTATCTCTATGGTAACATTTATCGTTGGACCCGAGTTTAACATCAAAGGTAAATACAGCAACATCTGTGAGGCAACCTGGTCTACGGCTTTTCCTTTCCAGGCGTTAAACTCTAGCGTTAATATTTTTGTGTACTACAAGATGAGCTCAAAGTACAGACAAGTTTTCAACGAAATATTCTGTAAATATATCAGACATACTGAACGGTACTAACGTGGATCTTTTAAGAGTTTAAAAACGCTTGTATGCGTTGCACATCGACAATGAGTTAACGAGCAAGAACATCTCTGTTGGTCATACAAGGTAGATATGTGGTTTCGCAGAAGAACATTTAGAATACTACCATGGACAACCACAAAGAATAATCATATTTGTCCTTAAAGGGCCTATGCACAAAGGACTCTTATTTCACTTTTGAGAAAAAAGCAGTCCAAATTTCTTTGGGTGTGTTATGAGACGAGTTCTTTGTTTTGTGTTTTCTTTTTGTTTTCATCATCATCATCATCATCATCATCATCATCATCATCATCATCATCATCATCATCATCATCATCATCATCATCATCATCATCATCATCATCATCATCATCATCATCATCATCATCATCATCATTATCATCATCATCCTCCTCCTCCTCCTCATCATCATCATCCTCCTCCTCATCATCATCATCATCATCATCCTCCTCATCATCATCCTCATCATCATCATCATCATCATTATCACCCTTCAGGTCTCCACGGATCACATGCTTTTAACAAATTTATACCAAGTTTTCCTGTCCCGTGCCATCAGCTCAGTCTTTCCATGTCTTCTCCATCCACTTTATGTCTGTCTCTAGTTCTCTTCTCCTTTTTTCCTTGGTCTCCCTCTATCTCTCTTACCCTGGGATTCTAGAACAAGGACTGCCTTGTAATGCTACCAACATGTTTCCTCAATGTGTGTCCTATTAAATGTGTGTCCTAGTAAATGTATATCCTATTAAATGCGTGTCCTATTTTTTGTGTTTTGGAAACGTGTTTATGTTTTCTTTGACAAAGAATGAAAGAAAGGTAAAAAAAGACGCTTGAAGTGGCCTTTCGTGGCGGAGACAGACCAGTGATGATGGATACCCTATATGCACACTACGTTTTCTAAAGAAGGGAGGAACATTGATGTAGATCAGTGTTTCCCAAACTTTTTTGGGTCACCAGGGCATGTCCCCAGCGCCCCCCTGCATCTCCCCACAATACATAAAAACATGTAAAGAGTGAAAAATAAGAGCAACTGTTAATACAGTAACAACCAATTGCTCAATTTATCACATTCTAATATATAAAGCTACAGATACGCTTATTTGTTAACTTAATTTAAAAAGAAAAACTTAATTACTTAATGTAGTAAAACAAACAGCAGAATGCGAAAGAAAATTAGTAACAAACTTACTTCATTTTTAACTTCAGTGAGATGGATGTGCCTGGTGTAGTGATATCAGCTTTTCAACATCAGGCTGAAAGTTAATTAGAAGGAGTCTCAGATCCCCACGTTCAGTAATCTGCAATCTGTTTCTCTGCTTCGAAAGAAGTTGGACAACCTCGTGACACCACGCTATACTAAATACGATGTTGGAAAGGCAATACAGAATATCTTAACCTTTCCCCACATTGCAAGACAGCGTTCAGAGATTTCTTTCTGCAACCAAAAGTCTTGATATGATTTCTTGAACATTGGCTTAAGCTCAACGTCATTCTGTAGCGATATCAGTTCCTCTTCCAACCTTCATAGTTCCTCACTGCACGTGTCCAGGAATGAATTTATTATCCATTCTGGAATAGTGATCAAAAGAAGATCCTGAGCTCAGAATGACACGCATAGACGAAACTATGCCTTGCTTAATGATCCTAGTAATACAACCATCCACATCGTCCCCGTTTCACTGATGTTGTCTCTCAAATCCACAATTTCTTTCTCCCCCGCACGTACTGAATTTAGCTTGTCAAATCCTGAACCCCCCTTATTACTAAACGCCCACTGTTTACTACTGAACGCCCCCCTCTGGCCCCTTTTTTCCGTATCGCCCCCTTGGATCCTTCCAAAGCCCCCAGGGGGCGGTACCGCCCACTTTGGGAACCACTGATGTAGATCATTTATATGCCAGAAGTACTCACATCTGATTTCAGACACATTTTACCCTACCTTTCATTACTATCAGAATGAATAAAACCAGGAGTGAATAACCTGGTCAGGAATAACGAAAAAGGATGGAGCTGGTTCAGTTCCTACTGCAGGCGATGCATAAAAAAAAGTGTGGATGACAATCGGTAGTTATAACCCTCGTGGGCCCGTCCCTAGAGTGTCTTGCTCTTTTAATGACCATGGTCTCAAAACACTGCAGGCATGGGCTACCTTGGTCTACCCAACTATAAGTCATCACCATCATCATTGTCCTTTGCGCTCCTTACGGAGCACTGAACCACAACTGCTGCTGGTCCCCTTGCAGGAAGTATGCACCAAACACTCACATACTCACGCACCGGTGGTTTCTGTGGATATTTGTTTTACATTATGAGGTTGCCAGCCCCAAGCACATATTAGTCGCTTTGTACATGCCAAAGGGAGCGGTAGCCTTATTATGTCTTTGTCTCTTTAGAGATCCCCCATCCCTACACTCCGAGAACTACAGGTCGCCTGAGTACTGTTTTATTCCATCTCCACCTTTGACCTAAATTGACCTAAGGTCATACATCGAAATCATATAGTTTAACATATCATCCTATACACTATCTTACAGTTAATAATAGTTTGGATCATTTTGCAAAATTTCATTATAATGTAATGTGTTCTGCATTTCAACCAGTGGCGTCACTAGGGTTGGTGTTACCCTGTGTGGTAACTCATTGTGTCACCCCCAAGGACCTCCTCCCGTACCAGACCATACAGAATCCTTAGTAATGTTTTTTGTACTAATGTTATTCGTAAATCGTTATTCCCGTATATCACTGAATGTAATGGCAATAGTAGTGGTATAAACAACTAGCAAAATTAAAATTACACCTGTAAATTACAATATCATACGCACAGCCTAAATGTATTTACATTTACATAGTATCATGTGGTTAAAGTGAAAATTCGGTAAGAAATCAATATAATTCGAAGTAAACACGTTTAACTCTCTAAGTCCCAAAAGCTGATAAATCGGTTTTCATGTTACCCCCATTTGACCCAGGAGCCAATTAATCGGATGTTGTATCTTTTGTTCCGTTCTAGAGCTGTTTTAAAATTTTAACAACCCAAACCGTCATTTCCGACAGGAAGACCTTTCTTTAAATACCTCGTGTCTTGAAGAGAGGACGTGTTTTAGTTGTTTGACTTTAATTTAAGATTTTTCAAGCGCATATTTTATTAGATCAAATGGCCACGCCCACTACTTCTATTAGACTTAGAAGATTAACGTCAGACCAAGCTAGGAAGGTATTTGAAGACATTTTGGATAGTGATAATAATTCAGACTGTAGTATTTATTCACAGGATAGCGATGACGAATTTGATTTTTAATGAATACATTTTGCTCTAATTTTTCACCGGCTTATTCTTTCAGCCTCTATTTTACCTTGGATAACTAATTATTTTTCAATGAAAGCATTTGACAAGGTTTGCAAAGAAGGGCTTTTGAAGAAATTGAGAAATTGCAGAGTGAATGGTAGGATGTACAAATGGGTGGAAGCATACTTGCATAACAGAAGAGCCCGAGTACAACTAGATAGCCTGAAGAGTAAGAACATTCTACTGCGCCATGGCGTCCCTCAGGGAGGGGTTCTGCCCCCCACACTTTTCCTAGTTTTCATCAACGACCTGGTTGCTGAACTACCATATGGAATGAAAGTCGCAATGTAAGCTCATGACCTGGTAATATGGTGCACTGATGAGCATGCAACAGTGGCCACCAAACTGCTACAATGAGCTATAGATGCCTTAACCTCATGGGCAAATAGATGGTGTGTCAGCATCAATATAGTTAAGTGCAGCACTACGCTCTTCACCCTCTCTCCAAAACAAAAAACTGATGTCATCAAGATAAATGGAGACCTCCTGAGGGAATGTCGTATATTTTCGATAGGGAAATAAAGATGAATTTTGGTCCAGCCTGAGTAAGACTAGAACAGATGATAGCTCAGTGAGAGATAAGGTAAAGAAATGGATTTTCACAAGCGAAATGGTGAAAGGTATATTCTGTCCCTGGATTTGAGAGATAATCAATCCAGTCTATCGATCACGACTGAGATATGAGGTCAGACAGTTTCCCTATATATATATATATATATATATATATATATATATATATATAGATATATATATATATATATATATATATATATATATATATATATATATATATATATATATATACAACCACTCACATCTACACACAAACACAGAGTTATTCAGTCCATGCTTTCTCTCGCTCTGACAAAACCTGTGATCACAACTTTCACTCTCTCTCTTACCTAAATAGGTGTTTTCACAACAGCTGGAACAATTGTTAAGGTACACCCAGCCCATCCAAGGTTGGTTGTTTTGGCGAATCAAGCCCTAGTTTCTCCAAAAGACTAATCAATCAAAATGTTGGGAAACGCGTGATTCACTATTGTAAGTAGGATGCTGATAAATGTCACTTCAATTCTTGTCCAGGTAGTAAATTAATTATGAGAGATAATATTTCACAGTGTACAGTAGCTTGGGATCCTCAATCGTAAATCGAGTGTCAGGTAAATAAATCTGTTCAGGATAAATCTTCTTCACAATACAGTGGTCGTTATTTAGGTAATGTCAATGTTTGATTTGGTAGCCACCACAGGCTGAATGTATATGAACTTGGGAAAAGAAATCTGGATATTCTATAGGTCCAGTTATCATTTATTCTTAATATTTTCTTTGGGCCGGTATTCTGTCTTTTTCTGGGTGTAAAACACGAGGTCAGACAAGTCACCTTGAAAACCCGATAATTATATCAGAATGTTCTTTATTGTAAAGTTATTCTCAAATCACATGAAAGCCGCTGGTAAAGTTTAGGGTTTGACCCAAATACTGTATAGGGAGAAAAATACACGTACTTAACATAATAATATTATTATTCACAATCCTATCTTTACCTCGCGTAACAATAGCGTATATTTATCCGCTTCGGTTATTTAACTTGAATTAGAAATTATAAGCTTAGAGCGTGTCTCATCGTTTAAAACTTCCGTGAAATAAATTCTACTCGTTTAAAATCAGTCATCATGAATTAGAAATAAATACATATTTCGTCAATATTCACGATGAATCAGTGCATTTCCTTAGTTGGTTAAATTATTCTCTGCCTGGTTACTAGCAGTTAATAAAATTTGTATTATAGCTGGAAGAGTTTAGCTAGAAATTATTATTTATTCTGCTATCCACTAGAACACAGTAAAACTTAGAGAATTATCAATGACGGACCTATCTAGTCAATCACTCTGCACAAAATCAAGTGAAATATATTTTCTGGTACACCACTTAAATCACACAACACTACTAGTATAGTATTTACCTTCACACAAACTTCTAAGACTATTCTCCACCGAAAACTAAGACTCTACGCAATGCGAGTGATTCTAGAAAACGACGCTAGATGTCTGTTAAAAGCTGTCTAATGTTGTTGTGGTAAAGTGGGATGTTATAAATATTTATAGGGGACTTAGTGTACTGACTGAGATCAGCTGTGAAGGTATCTGTATCTAATAAGTGTGGTGTATTACAGATGACCTTACTTGCTACCACATATTTATACCTCAGTCAGAATTATTCTGGAATATTGTGATGACTACGTTAAATGTCTAGGGTTATGTAAATGATGAAGTGTAAGTCATAACAACAACAGACAGATAAACAATTTAATTTATTCCACCACACTTGACAACATTGTGACACTCACATACATATAACACTCTATGAGACTATCTTAAATGAGTCACTGGTAAAGTTTCAAATATATATGTATTAATTACTTTCACTAATAGAGATCCCGATTCAACTACACAGTGAACCAGGAATCATAATAAAATGTAATCACAATTTATATGTACATAATTTATAAATATGAATCGTGTAGTGACATATTTTATTAGTATTATCCTATGTGTCAGTTGTGTAGTAGTACTATGAGGTAATACTGGTTTTGTTTTTCAAGCTATGTTGTTATTTGTCCTCATGACTTCAAGTGTTTGTTTCTGTTGGAACTAGTATTGGAGATGTTCTCAGTTCCTGGCATTAAAACAATTAATTTCCCCTCTTATTTTAATACAATGTCAGTTTAAGAGGGGGTACATAATGTTGAGCTCCACTGGCCACATAGGCTTAACTTTCGTGATGGCGGCAGGAAAAGACTCCTCTGCTCGATTGCTCCCCTGTGTTATGGAGACACCTCACTGTTTGCTATATGGACCAAGGAGTATGCTGTCCACCTCTGGATTCAGCAAAGCTCTGACCAGGTGCTGCTCAATAACTTTAGGACCACAGTCCCTGAAACAAGAAGGTTGTACCTCCTACTTCAGACTAATTTATACTCTATTTCTACACTGAGCACAATACATAACAAACACTGAGTTCAGAGCGGTAGGCCAACTGCTATCTTCATCTGAAATAATTTACACCAGTATTCTCCTCCCTAATGGTTACTACGCCTCTGCAATTTCACCTGTAAGTCCTTCTATACAATAGGATAGGTGTCAGTGTACTATTTGGTAATTCCATGTAGTTTACTTTTCTCCGACACCTTCTGTTCAGGTTGGAGCACTATATAGGCCTTGCCTCAGGTTCGCTACTGAACCACACACATATACAGACATAAATTATTAATTTACATTCAATTTTCATTAAAAAGATATCAAATATTTCAAGCTTACCACAATTCATGGAAATAATAAACAGATACGTTGACTGGTGAAGAATAATGGCACAAATTATGGCACAAATTCTGATCTGCCTCTGTCTCAGGCTTTTATTTAGAAAAATATAAGCTGATTCTCAACGCACTGTTGCTTTAGAAAGTATTTTTGAAAATGTGGTGCTGAACTGACGCGTCTAAGTGACTATATTGGCGGGTCTAACCAATCGTGCCATGTTTACCCAAGCGTTTGAAAAAAGTACCCTTCCATCCGTCTCCCCTAACAACGAAAATAGTATTTATAGTCCGACTAATCGTGTTCAGCCTTACATTTATTTCTATCCAATCAAATAGGATTTAACATGGGGACCTATTTCCCGTACAATGGTGGTTTAAAAATCTGCCACTGAGCGATTCTGATTTTGGTGTTGTCTGACAGCACCACCATTTTATTTTGGCTATAACTTGTTAATTCCTAGACTATTTGCATAACACTTAACATATTCTTTGTCAGCAAGTCCTAAGGAACCCAAATATATATAAGTTTTATGGGGCTAAGTGGCGGCGTTCAAAATATGTATTTTCTTCTAGGATAGTCGTGCTGTTACCACTTCCTCACTTCCAAACTTTTAGGGTGTCTGCTGTACTGACATACTAATGTCAGGATTTCGGACATAAAACAGTAGAATGTCATGTTTCCCAATAAGCATTTTTCAGGTTTTTAAACATAACTCTCGTATGGGTAGTGTTTTTTTTTATCACTGTCCATCTGAAAACAAGTATTGCGTCTGGCCTTACGCTTGTTGGGGGTGGCATTAATATCGCGAGACGCGTGTTTAGTGTTGCATGTGTTCCTCCGATCAGCCCTCCCTTCTTTCTATCCTAAGTCCATCTGTCCGTTCGTTTATGGTAACGTAGTGTAATTAATGCTAGTATTAATTTAGGTCATTAATCAGCTTGCGTATCTCAAGGTTTTTCTTAGAACTGCAGTACCCGTTTTATTGTGTTGTGGAAACGCGTGTATGATGCAGTAGGCTTACTATCAACGTGAAAGCGTTACAATTTTGCAGACGGAGCATAAAACAAGGGGGATTTCGAGTACAGTCATTGTGACAGCACTGTTCTTTACCATTCTTCTTTCCTTTTATAGAATTTATTTGTTAGGCTTTACATTTACCTTTTAATTTATATATGTGGATTTAGAATGTTTCACGACAGTTGTTAAGGTCGCGGTATCGTGCATGTTAAGTGTAAATGTTCGGACAATGTAAACAGTGTTCAATGTCACTGTGTCCGTTGAAGCGTGGCAGGTGCCCGTGACACAAATAATGCAGGTACAGTTTGGCCACTGTAAATATTAAGTATGGAATGTTGACGAATGTCCAGAGTTAGTATTTATATGACTTCGCTCAATGCAGGCTGACATGAATACATACAGGCCCTGGTTGGCCGCAACATTGCTGGCATTCGTGTGGATGACTTGAGGTGTAGTGTAATGTATAGGGTGAGTAAATCTCAGTAGTTTGCGAATGCGTGTTTGAATGGTTCGTAGAAGTAGTAACACTCAGGCATCAAATGACAGCACACTCTATGATTATACAAGTATGGATTCATAGAGTTCTGGAACACCTCTGACGTTTACAGGACTTTATTACGCCACAAACGACAGGTACGCCGATATGAATATCAATGGTCATCACACAGTTCATGGTCATAATATATCAATAAAGTTCATCATCAGCTATGCATGTATATGGTACAGCTGATCTCGTACTATTCTCTCACTCATCAGCTTCAGGGAAGATATATCCCATATGTGAGTTTAAACAAACTCTACTCTGACATGGATAAGTCAGATATTTAATGTCTCCAACAGGCCACGCAAGATGGCGGTCTTACAGTTCAAAATTGCCTCCGGGTGCTTCTTCATCAAACAAGGGGAATCCCACCTTGTACACTTAGTATCGCCGCCATGCGGGATACAAACAATATATATATAAGTACTTCGGGCATGCACCAGCCTGGTGCATAATATCAGAATACATAGTGAGCTTCCTTTCAAGGATACGTAGGTGGTACGTTTTCCCGCTCAGGGAAAGAATCATAAACTGTCGATAATACGAGTCATGAAGATTCTAGCAAATAAGGGAAACAGTTCAAAGAGTCAATTACCTTCTGTCCCTTCAGAATAAATATACCACACTCACATCGCCTCCACGGCGGTTAGAATAAGCACATGAAATAATATACGACATCTTGTCGACCCACAGAGGACTTATCAAGAGACACCTTGACTCACTGAAAACCACCCCGAGCTCTCTCGGTAGGGGCGTCTACAGCAATCGCGCCAGAAGCTACGCATGGGCACTGACACGCAAGACCTTTTTGAGCACCGCTCAAAATAGGCGGTTTGAAACCGTATCAGGCAAAACTGACATCAGTTTACAAATCAAACCACAGACAACATAGGCAAGTGAGATCACTCCCCTGTCAACAATCATCTCAACAAAAACCATGGATTAATGCCCTTAGACTAGGAAATTAATAGACTCAGCAAACTGACCGTTACAGTTTACCGCCCCCTCTGGGGGAAAAAATGGAACATTTTTTTTGGGGAAATACATCCAAGAGCAAGATACTACAAGCTCGAAACGCACCAATAATGCGCAGGTGAGAAGTATTGCAAATAACTGTAATGCTTAATATGAATAAAACGACAAGTGAGAATATATCTCACTACATTAGAGAAATATTACTCTAAGCATACACATATCCAGGGAGGAGTCACCAACGTACATGATAGTATTGGCAAAGTTGCAATGAGATCAACGTATATATTTATAACATATTATATTACGTTAAGCACCTCATTCCCCATTTATCAATGGACAAATACGGAAAACCCAGTGATACAATCACTTTAACCAAAAAAGGTACATTATACTAACATGTAATATATAAGTTAATGTAATGTTATCTAACATCAAGCATATACAAAAAATGGTGTCGCAGAACACATCCTAAGTAAGCGCACTCCAGTGCCATGGTAAAGATAGACCTTGTACTACATCAAGGATGACAACACGGAGAGATTCTTCGCGCACCAGAAATGTTTCTGCTGAGAAAATACAAATAATTCCATATGATAACTGTAAGATTTCTAATATACATTAATGAAACATACAAATCATCCTATTACTGTGGCTGTGTGAACTTTTGTTCCTTGTATTGTGATCACTAACCCTTCCTTTGTTATACTAAAGAAGGTAACAGCGAAAGAAATCACGTAATTTACAACACTCAGGTGAACACAAATGTGTTAATATATATTGTTATAGTAAAGAACTGTCATAAGTCTAGACGTGTATAAGGAACTTCTAGGACACAAGAGTTAAGTGGAGTCATATGGGCATCTAGACAGTATATCCGCCATGACATTATCCGAACCACGGATAGCTCGTACCGTGAAATGAAAAGGTTGAAGAGCAATGGCATATCGAGTGGATCTCGAGCTCTTCAAGTTTTTACTTTGAATAGCTGTAAGAGCTTTTTGGTCGGTTTCCACAATGAAATGCGCGCCAAGAAGGAATCTTTGTAACTTCAGAATTGACCAAACCATAGCCAACAATTCACGGTCTAAAACCGAGTAATTCCTTTCCGCCGCATTTAGTTTCCTAGAGATATACATCACCGGGTGCAGAGTATCTGAATACTCCTGCATTAGTGCTGCCCCAATCCCAGTGGATGAAGCGTCACTTCGAAGAACGAAAGTCTTCTCAATAGCAGGTAACCTTAAGATAGGTGGCGATGAAAATAAAGTTTTAATCTGGTCCAATGAGGATTGGCATTCTTGAGACCAGCGGATCAGATTAGGCGATCCTTTTTTCAATAAAGTAGAAAGAGGTGCCATAATGGAGGACAGATTCGGAATGAATCGTCCGTAAAATTGTATCAAACCTAAGAGACTACGTACTTGTTTTTTCGTCTTAGGGACAGAAATGTTTAGTATTTGGGAAATATTGTGGTCCTCTGTCTTTAAGAGACCATGACCAACACGGTGACACAGGAAAGAAATTTCGCTAAATCCTATAAAGGCTTTAAAGGGTTTTGCAGTTAAATTATACTCGCGAAGAGTAGACAGCAATTCGTATAAACCCAAATAGTGATCTTCCCAGGAATCACTGAAGAGACAGATATCGTCTAAGTATGCTATGACATCTGTACGATATGAGAGAATTCGACGCATCATGCGTACGAATGTAGCAGGAGCGTTCATAAGGCCGAAAGGCATGACATTCCATTGAAATAAACCCCTAGGCGTAGAAAAAGCAGTAAGAGGTTTGGCGCGTTGAGTTAAAGGAACTTGCCAATAACCTTTCGACAAATCGAGTTTGGTAAAGAATCTAGAATTAGAAAGTTTGTTTAGTAGCTCTTCTAATGAAGGCATAGGTTCAGCACCGAACTTCGTAACTTGGTTCAACTTGCGATAATCAACGCAAAGGCGTATGTTATTGTTTTTTTCGAACAATAACCATGGACGAAGAGTATGCTGAAGTGGATGGTTCAATTATTTTCAATTGTATCATTTCATCCTATTCATTTTCTACTTGTGACTGAAAATGGATAGGTATAGGATATGGTCTTACTCTAATAGGATTATGGTCAGTACGTATTATGTCATGTTCAATGACATGTGTGTGTCCAGGAATGTCGGTAAGGACATCCTGAAATGTTTGTAACATCGAAGAGACTTGTCGGTGTTCCTCAGCGGAAAGATTAGAAGAAACAGTAACGTTTTTCCAAGATTCCGAAGAATGAAGTGGGATCACAGGAAGAGGAAAATTGACATCTGAGAACGTAGTTTCCTCATTCTGTATAACCGACAGTGATGAGTACTGACCACAAGGGACTGGAGAATCGTCCGTCGCCTGAAAAATAGGCTGCAAATAGTCCGGTCGTTCATGAAATTCCGTGAGCATATTTATATGGACAGTTTTATGCTTCCCCTCACTATCGACAACATAGTCGACATCGGAAATTTTTGAGACTATCGCATACGGACCTTTCCATGCAATAAGAAGTCTGTTCTCCCTAGAAGGAAGTAGGACGAATGCTTTGTCACACGGACAGAGTTGTCGTAGACATCTATTCTTATTTGCAAATTGTCTTGCCTTTTCTTTAGCAAATTCGGAAGAAGAAGTTGCTAGTTTGCATGCCTCGATGATCTTTTGCCTCAGAGCAATGACATACTCATATGAAGATTGTGTGTCATCGCTAATACTATCGGCAGTGATAAGATCGTGGAGCAAAGACATAGGGCCGCGCGGTTGCGCGCCAAAGACAAGTTCAAAAGGAGAAAACCCTGTGTATTCATTGGGAACGTCTCTATAAGCGAAGAGAGCCGCGGGTAAGACCCTGTCCCAATCCTGAGGATGATCCTCAGTTATCTTCCCAAGTAAAGTCTTGAGTGTTCTATTCAAACGCTCAACTAACCCGTTTGACATTGGGTGATAAATACTGCTGAGAGACCTTTTAATATGTGGAGTAGACATTACCTGTGACATAGTGTCAGATATAAGTTGCGTACCATGGTCTGACAATATTTCTCTGGGGAAACCCAAACGAGAAAATATCAGCCAAAGAGCGTCTGCGATATCGGCAGTAGAGATGCTCTTAAGAGGTATAGCCTCTGGCCAACGTGTGCACATGTCAACGCATGTAAGAATAAACTGATGACCTCTGGCCGATTTGATCCTAAAAGTACCAATAAAATTTATTGCCATTTTCTGAAACGGCCGAATAGGAATGTCAGCAGCCTGGATAGGCGCTGCATGTCGTGGTCCTCTAGATTTGACCTCTTGACATATTTTGCAAGATCGGCAGTAAATACGTATGTCTTTGTTGACAAATGGCCAAAATAAAGCCGCAAGGACTCTCGACTTTGTACGGGAAAAACCCATATGTCCAGCACGTTGCGAGTCATGAGGATGTTGCAATATTTGCAATCTCATACTCTTAGGCACAAGAATTTGTGAATGTGAAGACACAGTCGAGTCTTGTACCATACGTACAAGTACGCCATTCTTCATAGTAATCCAAGACTTTCTATTTGTATTTTGATTTGGATCACCTTTTTTCGCTAGAATGAAGAATTTTTGTAAAGAAGGATCTCCTTCTTGCAACTTTATGAAAGAGTCACGTGAAATGATCAAGTGACTATCTTGGCTATGTACTTCATTGTTATCAGTTAATGAAGTTTGAGGTGTCTCTAGAGCTTGTGCTCTTGTGACCACTGCATTGGTAGCTTGAATATTTTGTTCTTCCCAAGCAGCAATCTGCTGTGGGGTACACTCCTTAACTCCGTGAATACGACCGATAATAAGGTCCGCAATAGGATTTGGTAGAAGACACGCGTGGACATCTCCCGTAAAGAAGGGAGTAACAATATGTTGTATGGCAGTAGGATACTTTTCCAAAGTGCCACTGAATGTGACACATTTGATCACCTTTCCTGTAGCACAAGATGGATCTACAAGAGATTGCTTAACCCCAATAGTAGTGCATCCAGAATCAAAAAGAACTGAGACTGGACTACTATTTACTAGACCTTTATGTAGGATAAGAGAACCTCTCCCGTCATGCGCAACTGCAGCGGGAAGAGCGGGAAGAGGGTGACCACAGCTCAAGGTAGATACAGTAGTCGGTTCGAACAAAGTAGAGAATTGGGGGCATTTAGTTGCTCTCCCAAAGTCAAAGGCAGAACATGTGATAGCGCTAGAGTTTTTATTATCATTATCCTGTTTACAGGCTCCCTGAGACTCTTGCTGTACAGAGTTTGCCTGTTGATATATCTTTGTTTTATGTTGAGTTCTACCGCGACTATTATTGCCCCTGAAATTATCACTGTATTCTCTATTGTAACTGTTATACTGGTTTGACTCCCAGTTTCCATAGTTATCATTATCATTTCCCAATTGATGAGAATATCTATTCGCTTGGTTTTGAGGTCTACGCGAAAAATAGTTTAGGTAGCCTCTATTATTCCCTCTGCAAAAATGTCTATAACTATTGGGTGTAGAATAACGAGGACTGTCAGCTCGTCTCCAATTTCTCGAAGAAAAATCACCATGTGACTGATTGCCCTGATTCTGAGCATAACTCTGGTTACTCTTCCTATTAAAATTTTGTTGAGTACCCTGAAATTTACGCATGAAGTTTGGGCCATATGGTGCTGCCGAAGCAACTGGCAAACCTTCTTTCACTTAAGAGTTGCTAATGGTTACATGAGGGTGCGCAGTAACATACTGGCAACAATATTCTTCCATTTCTTTTATGTTTTTAGGCTTACGCTCATGAAGAAAAGCCAGAAAAGACTCATTGACAGAAGACATGACCTTGTCTCTAAGTAGTAAGTCCATAAGTGCTTCAAATGTATGTTCTGTCTTAGACAGCTCAACCCAACGTGTAAATGTGAGACGTATTTTTGCAATAAATTCGGAGAATTCTACTCCAGTGTCTGGCAACATATTTTTAAATTGCATACGATAGCCGTCTTCGTTAAGCTGGTATTTCTTTAATAAAGCCGCCCTGACAACCTCATAATTGTTCTTGTCAGGATCATCTACCATGCTTAGCATACTAAGAGCTTCACCTTTAAGTATATTTGACAACTGATCAACATATAGTGATTTGTCTATATTATGTGTTTTACATGACCGTTCAAATCTGTCCAGATAAAATGTTATATCGTCACTGGAAGCATTGAAAGCTGGTAGTTTAATCTTAAAAGTACTAGCATTAGACTTCTCAGAAGATGACACCTTATTTGGATCATTAACATTACCCATGTTCATCAATTTCATCTTCCCTAACTCCAAAGCTAAGAGTTTTTCTTCATGCTCCATTTTTGCTTGCTTTTTTTCTCTCATCAGCCTCTCTTTGTAACTTTCTTTCTTCAGCCTCAGCTTCTAGTCTTTTATTTTCAGCCTCTTTTTCCAGTCATTTATTCTCAGCCTCTTTTTCTAGTCTTTTATTCTCAGCCTCATTTTCTAGTCTTTTATTTTCTTCTACTCTTTTTTGTTTTTCCATTTCCATCTGGAATCTCCTTTCCTCCACCTGCATCTGCAACTTTAAATTCTCAGCTTCTACTTTCTTTTGTTCAGCTTCTCTTTCCATTCTCTTTTCTTCCAACTTTAATGCTTTGTCATATTGAGCATAGTCACATCACATTATCCCAATATCTGTTTGAGACAAGTCCTTGGAAGAGAACTTATATAATCAACTGTATAATAATAATAATACCAGTCAATTCTTTATCATAAGTCAATAGTGCATAACCAAATCCACCAATTAGTTATCATAAGTGCACTACACAGCTAATAGTGCATGAGCAAATCCACGAGTAAATTATCATAAGTGCACTACACATCTAATAGTGCATGAGCAAATCCACCAGTAAATTATCATAAGTGCACTACACATCTAATAGTGCATGACCATGTATTTATTAATATTGAATGATAACCAAGAACAATGTAAAAAATAACAAAGATCAAAGACAATACGAAAACATTCGCAAAAGTCAACTAAATAAACAGCAAAACTTAGGAAATATCACAAAAAATGTGATGACAAATGCGAAAAAGTAAACAAACAAATGACGTCACAGTGTATAAACAGAAGGGTGTATAGAACTAAATAATAGAAATGAGGAGACCTACAAATACAAACAAATGAAATCAGAACTAAAGAACAAAAAAATAATAAAACGAAAACAACGAAAAGTTACACTTCGTCACACCTAACAGAAATAGCAACAAAAGTCGCTAGCAAATTTCCCAAGAAAATTTGCAGAGTCCCTATAGAACACTCTCAGTGGAAAACATCTGTGACGTGGTATATTCCAAAGGAGTCAACGCCCAACCTGGATCCCGCAAAATATCAACACACACCTAACACATGTTAATATGAAAACACAAAAGCATATATAAGGATATTCAAATGTGGAAGGCTTAGTTGATACACAAGACAAGTTACAGTTCACGACACAAAATATGCCACTTATCTTTATAGTCCTATCGTCCACAACGATGAAGATCTATCGTCAACGTTCTGAGGATAAAATTATCCAACGCTGAACACATCTGAACTTGCTTCCAAAATCATGATGATAACAACGGTACTTGACCTTCTTATCTATTGCAGCTGAACTCGCATCTCAAAATGATGATGATGATACTGCAGCTGAACTTGCTTCTAAAAATGATGATAATGATAATACTGCAGCTAAGCTTGCTTCTCAAAATGATGATGATAATACCGCAGCTGAACTTGAAACTGCACTCGACCTGATGACCTAGTTACGTCCTGTGAGCTGGTGTAGTGGGTTTGTCAACAACTACACAGTGCTGAGTACATTCCATTGTAGGCAAACTTGAAACTTCCAATAAGCCCCATCAAAGCTGGTACACCATACTGTTAAAAGCTGTCTAATGTTGTTAAGGTCGCCTTACTGTTAAAGTTGGTTAGCGTATCGTGCATGTTAAGTGTAAATGTTCGGACAATGTAAACAGTGTCCAATGTCACTGTGTCCGTTGAAGCGTGGCAGGTACCCGTGACACAAATAATGCAGGTACAGTTTGGCCACTGTAAATATTAAGCATGGAATGTTGACGAATGTCCAGAGTTAGTATTTATATGACTTCGCTCAATGCAGGCTGACATGAATACATACAGGCCCTGGTTGGCCGCAACATTGCTGGCATTCGTGTGGATGACTTGAGGTGTAGTGTAATGTATAGGGTGAGTAAATCTCAGTAGTTTGCGAATGCGTGTTTGAATGGTTCGTAGAAGTAGTAACACTCAGGCATCAAATGACAGCACACTCTATGATTATACAAGTATGGATTCATAGAGTTCTGGAACACCTCTGACGTTTACAGGACTTTATTACGCCACAAACGACAGGTACGCCGATATGAATATCAATGGTCATCACACAGTTCATGGTCATAATATATCAATAAAGTTCATCATCAGCTATGCATGTATATGGTACAGCTGATCTCGTACTATTCTCTCACTCATCAGCTTCAGGGAAGATATATCCCATATGTGAGTTTAAACAAACTCTACTCTGACATGGATAAGTCAGATATTTATTGTCTCCAACAGGCCACGCAAGATGGCGGTCTTACAGTTCAAAATTGCCTCCGGGTGCTTCTTCATCAAACAAGGGGAATCCCACCTTGTACACTTAGTATCGCCGCCATGCGGGATACAAACAATATATATATAAGTACTTCGGGCATGCACCAGCCTAGTGCATAATATCAGAATACATAGTGAGCTTCCTTTCAAGGATACGTAGGTGGTACGTTTTCCCGCTCAGGGAAAGAATCATAAACTGTCGATAATACGAGTCATGAAGATTCTAGCAAATAAGGGAAACAGTTCAAAGAGTCAATTACCTTCTGTCCCTTAAGAATAAATATACCACACTCACATCGCCTCCATGGCGGTTAGAATAAGCACATGAAATAATATACGACATCTTGTCGACCCACAGAGGACTTATCAAGAGACACCTTGACTCACTGAAAACCACCCCGAGCTCTCTCGGTAGGGGCGTCTACAGCAATCGCGCCAGAAGCTACGCATGCGCACTGACACGCAAGACCTTTTTGAGCACCGCTCAAAATAGGCGGTTTGAAACCATATCAGGCAAAACTGACATCAGTTTACAAATCAAACCACAGACAACATAGACAAGTGAGATCACTCCCCTGTCAAGAATAATCTCAACAAAAACCATTGATTAATGCCCTTAGACTAGGAAATTAATAGACTCAGAAAACTGACCGTTACAATGTCTTTACAGTCTGAAATGAGTATTGGGTAAATTTTAGTTAAAAGGCTGGGGTAAATATCTCTTAGATATGAAAGGAGATGATTACATTTATTACTTAAGACCAGACCTCTGCCAGACTTTACACCTACAGGGAATTTACTGCTCAAATTTCAAATCAAGATCTAACTTCACCCTGGAGCCGAAAACCAGACTCATTCTGTTGCGTACAGACTCGTTTGATCAGGCGCGACGTAATTGACCAGACCCGTGCGAGATTTCTTCGGTCGAAAAATCACAGTAATTGTCATCTGCAGATGTGGTCATAAAACGAAATATAGCGAGCAGTCTTTAATCTCAAATTCTTTCACCGGGAATAATTAACTTACAGGCGAACAGATCAAGGAAAGGTAATAGACAATTGTCTCCCTTATTATCACTGTCTGATCTCATTACCAGGATTTCGATCTCTGGCGTGAAATTTCAGCTCAACGTGATTTGCTCGTTAACCTACATCAAAGGAAATCGAGAATAGAGATTAAATTTCGTGCTTTAAATTAGAAGAAGAAAATACAGAACTCTGAATAATGGATGGTTTAAGTTAAAACAGGCGTAGGTGAAAGAGAAGGTAGAAGAAAAATGAAGATAAAAAAAAAATATATGAAATCAATTTCTCATAATCTGTCACAGACGTCCCCGCTTAGGATATGAAACCACTTCATGTCCATTTTGTGGAAAGAGATTTCCTATATCAGTAGCTTCCGGGTGACTGGTATCTTCGCTCTCATCTTCCCCCTCCGTCACTGTCCAATTCCTCATGAAGTCTCCTCCCACGTTTTCTTTTCCTGGAATGTATTCCGTGCGCGTTTGAAAGAGTGTCACCTAGTTTGACATCGCTGTAAGATTCCGTGTGTTGGCAGTGGAACTTCCCTGCAACTATCGACATCTTCGTCAGTTTTAGCGATCGTCAGGAGTTGTTCGGAGGTTGGCACCGGTCTGTCCAAGTATTTCTTCAACAGATTTACGTGGCCGACCTTCTCCTTTACTTTAATAGAGATCTGGTAGTTAGCCTTTGAGATCTTTTTAAGGACGGTAAACGGTCCTTGCCATCCGATACGTAGTTTGTCGTTCCCGGTTGGGAGTAACAACAAAACTTTGTCTCCTGCTTGCAATTCTCTTTCTTTCGAGGCTTTCCTGTACCGGTTAGCGTGCTTTGTGCGTGCTCGCTTAAAGTTGGTCGTTGCTAGGTCCCATCCTGGTTTCAACCGTTCCTTTAACTTCGACACATATTTACTGGCTGAGACGACTGTCTCATCAGCCTTCTGGTCTGTCAGGGACCGAAGTAAGGCTTCAAGTGGCCCCTTAATAGGTGTGCCGAATAGAAGTGCAGCTGGGGGAAATCCTGTGGAAGTATGTGGGGCTTCCCTGTAGGCGAATAAAGCTGCAGATATACAAAGGTCCCAATCTTCAGGTTTCTCTTGTCCCAGTTTACTTAACATTATATTGAGGCTTCCGTTGACACGTTCTACTAACCCACTTCCGGCTGGATTATAATGGCTTATGTAGATGTGCTGATTCCTCAAGATCTTAACGATCTCATCCATTAACAGGTTTCTGTATGGAGATCCGTTATCCGTCAACACTTGTTGAGGGAATCTCAACCGAGTAAAAATCTGCACAAGGACTTCTGCGACTTGCTTGGCATCCGCGCATGTTAGCGGTATAGCTTCGGCCCACATAGTGCATATTTCGGCTAAGGTCAGGACAAACCTGTGCCTTCTTTTAGTCCTCTCTAAGGTCCTTAAAATGTCGATCTCAACCCGTTCGAATTGTGTTCCCATTATTGGCATTTCACCCAGGGAAACTGGGGGATTCCGTTGCTTGGGTGGCACACGTTGGTACTGGGCAAATGATTTCACGTATCTGATAATATCAGAGTTCATTCCTGGCCACCAATAATGAGTCAGTATTCTCTGATTTGTGGCGTTCTGTCCCATATGTCCGCTAAAGTGAAGAGAGTGCCCCATTTCTAACATTTGGCTTCTGTACTGTTTCGGTACTAGGAGCTGAGTATAACCTTGTTCAGGCTTGCCCGTTATTCTATAAAGTACGCCATCTTTAGAAAATATGTCCCCGTGGTGTCTAGGGTCCTTAGCCATGGGCAGTTTTCTAAAGCAGGGTGCCAAGGTAGGGTCCTTTTGTTACGCTTCTTTAAGTTCCTTGGGTAACAAATTTGGCGCAGGCTCCCGTTCTTTCTTGGTTAGCCCTCTTGTGGTTACATCTGCCACAATTGGCTCTTCCGGTGTCCCAATGAACACATATCTACCGCATGTATTACTGAGTAGATCGGGTCATCCATAACAGCCGCTTTGATCACACCTCTGAAAAATCACACTAATTGTCATCTGCAGATGTGGTCATAAAGCGAAATATAGCGAGCCGTCTTTAATCTCAAATTCTTTCACCATGAATAATTAACTTACAGGCAAACAGATCAGAGAAAGGTAATGGACAATTGTCTCCCTTATTATCACTGTCTGATTTTATTACCACGATTTCGATCTCTTGCGTGAAATTACAGCTCAACGTCGCTAATTGATTTGCTCGTGAACCTACATCTAAGGAAATCGAGAACAGAGATTAAATTTCGTGCTTTAAATTAGAAAAAGAAAAGACAGAACTCTGAATAAGGGAAGGTTTAAGTTAAAACAGGCGTAGGTGAAAGAAAAGGTAGAAGAAAAATGAAGATAAAGAAAAAGATACATAAAATCAATTTCTCATAATTTGTCAAAGAGAAGATAAACAACCCACCTATCTCGGAGTTACATTCGATGATTGGCTGACATGGAAGCAACACATCAACAAGACAGCAACAAAGGCCAGAAGGAAGTTAGCCATCCTGAGAAAACTACCACATGGGGAGCCAGCGGGAAATACTTAGTAAAGTTTACCAGTAGAGCATACGACCACCCCTGGAGTAAGGGTCAGCTGCGTGGTATTCAGCATCAAACACCACATTACAAGAGCTAGATAAGGTGCAAAACCAGGCGCTTAGTGTCATCACGGGGGCAATGAAATCAACGCCTGTAGTGGAGATGGAGAAAATTGGGAGGATACAAGCACTGAGAGAACGCAGAGACACGAAAAAGCTAACACAGGCAGAAAAGTTCCTCTGTATGACGAGCCATCCAATGAAGGACATATTCCAAAACCTAGCAATGGGGCGATCGAAAAGAAGCAGTTTTACTTACCAGGCCAAACGACTTCGTAGACAAACCTTAGACTTGCATGAAGTTGACAGCCCCCTACAGTCTGTGCCAGAACAAACCCCTTGGAGAGAGGAGCCTGGACTACCAGTATACTTGTACATCCAGACAAAAGTGAAATCGACAAGGATGAATAGAACAGCGCGCAACGTAGGACAGTGACTCTCAGTTTCCTGGATGATGAATACCCACAAGACCTCTGGGTCCGTGTATACACGGATGGGTAAGCACAAAATGCAGTAAAGAATGGAGGAGCAGGATTGTACATAGAAGCTGTTGCACACCAATGTCGGTTCACAGCCTGTGGTATTCCTGACAGATGCAAGATCAGCACTCCAAACAATTTAGTCCAGAAAATTACCAGGTATACAAGCCCTACTGTCTTAACTGTGCAACCAACGCAAGGTCGCAATGCAAAGGATGCCGTCTCATGTGAAATAACAGGAAACGAGAGAGCAGATCGACTGGCTAAAGAAGGGGCTGCAGACGAGCAACCTGATGTACCAGTTACGTATCATCAAAAGATAAGATGATCAAATCAATCAGAAAGCTACCAACGCCAACACAGGATGACTACCAAGCTATAAACAGATAAGAACAAATTGTCATTCTGCGCTTCAGAACAGGACACAACCGACTCCGCAGCCATATGTATACAAAATTTAAGATTGGAAATTCAACCATGTGTATATGTGGACAGTGTCGTAAATTTAGATAGGTTTGAAAGATATTTATGGTTCCGCCTGAGTAGAGTGAATGGTGATAGTACGTGAGAAGTAAAGGTGTGAGAATAGATTTCACGAGTGAATAGTTTAAGGAGAAGATCTGTCTCTGGACTGAGTATTTCTCTAGTCCAGCCTGTCTATACGACTATCTTTTAGTATAAGACAATCTTGCCCCTCCCTTTATCTAGAAATATAAGTTTAACTAAACACACACAACACAATTATGTGACAACAAGACACACAAACGTGAAAAGCTATGGTACATTGGGTATGGGTCTGACCAACACACAAAGTTAAGTTCTTTTGTTGTTTATTATCATTAAACTTTACAACATCGAATATCTAAATAAAGATCAAATAAAATCAGAATTCATACATAGAAAAATAACTGAATACATGTGCCCTCCCCTTACTGAGAAGAAAAGAACTCAACAAGCTAATAACACCAAAGGTTAACACTATGTTACAGCAAAGACAGTAAAGAAAAGAACAAAGTTCCTACTAAATGCTACTCAGTACGTAAACAATATTTAAGCAAAACCAAAGATGATGTAGTTTCTGTAACAAAGAAATTATTTGCTCTCTCTGTCTGACATACAATGGCCACTCAATTACGCTTACCTAATCTGGATGATTTATCCCGTGGAAATACAAGTATCCTGAATATAACTTCCAGTGTTTTTTATCTTCCAAATTTGGCCCCAGTCCTTCCTCTATAACAAATAAGATTTCTATGAGGAGGACGCCAAATTTGGTGGTTGATTCCTGGATGGACAAATGCCACCTCGAATAGTTAATGTAGAAAAAAAACCGCGATCTGTGTTCACAGTAAACAGTAGAAAGTACTTCCAGTCTTTTGAAACATCTGATTACTAAGAACTGATACAATTTATAACTGATTATGATGGTAAATCCTATAGGCTGGCTCTGTGGGGATTGCCGATTTTGAAACAGCGTAACTCTTATGGATAAAAATCCACTTGGATAAGACTGTCAAAAGTCAGACAGAAATGTTATTTTTGTTCCGCCACAGTGGGCTGAAAAAAAATTGAACAAATATCTGGGTATTTATTCTTCTTCTTCTTTGATCCTTAACCGCCGACCGTCAAAGCAGTCAGTGGCCATCACGCCTAGTGGCATCTTGTAGGACAACAACAAATGATTCCACTTTGCTCGGTCGGTGGCCATCCTTCGTACAGTGCCTCAACTCTGGTTCATTTTCCGCATCTCAGCCCCCACAGTCCTCCGCCAGGTTGTGTTTGGTCGGCTTCTCTTTCACCTTCCCTCAGGGGTCCAAAGCATAGCTGTTCTTGTGATGGCATCGGGGTCTCTTCTGAGGACATGGCCAACCCAGCTCCAGCGTCTGCCAGCTATGATGGTGTGCATGTCCTCTTGCTTGCTCCGAGTAAGCAGATCTTGGTTGGGGATGGTATTCGGCCAAATGATTCGGTGAATTTTTCTTAGGCATGTTGTGTGAAAAGAGGACAATTTCGACATTTCCTTCTCTGTAACTCTCCACCATTCCGCACCATAGAGAAGCACAGAAAGCACACAGCTCTGATATAATCTTAATTTTGTACTTGTGCTGTATTGAGAGGACTTCCAGATGTTGTTTAGGCTAAAAAAGGCTGTTCTTGCCAATTTAATTCTGATGTTGATGTCTTTGCCTGCCCCGCCGTCTGTTGTTACTATGCATCCTATGTATGTGAAGGTGTCTGTCTGTACCAGTTGCTGATTCCTGTCGAATTTCAGATCAAACGGTCAGGAACCAATAAACGCCTTCAGGCGTAACGGAACAACGGATAATCTTTTGTTGCCCTAAGACGCCGCAAGGCGTAATGGCCACTGACTGCTTGGTCGGTCTCTGGCTAAGGACGGTAGAAGTAGAAGAAGAAGGTCAGGAACCGGCTGCTCGACTCTGGTCTTTGGGCTAGAAGACCCTACAGAGGTCCTGTTCTTACGGACCCGCATCGCCAGAACCGACTGCAGTGGGCGAACCAGCTTCGTCAATGGACGGTTGGGAATGACTGGAGACGGGTTTGGTTTAGCGATGAATCATTTTTTGTGCTCCAGAGACACAATAGACGGAGAAGAGTTTACCGCAGAATCCATGAGCACTTCGCCCAGAACAGCGTTGATGAGGCTCCTCCACATGGTGGTGGAGGTGTACTGATGTGGGGGGCGATACACTTCATGGGAAGAAGTGACCTGGTGCAAATTGAAGGACGTCTGAATGCCCAACGATACGTCGCTGAAGTTCTTCGTCCTCACGTCCTTCCACTTCTGGCTGCACGAGGGTCGATTTTTCAGCAGGATAACGCTCTACCTCATGTGGCACAACTCACCACCCAGTTCCTCGCTGACAACAATGTCCGGACCATTCCGTGGCCAGCCATGTCATCAGACATGAACCCCATAGAAAACTCATGGGATGAACTCGACAGACGACTCCGCCAGCGAGACGTGGCTCCAGCCAATCTCCGAAATTTGTCTCTTGCACTGCGGGAAGAGTGGGCAGCCATCTCACAACAACAGATCCAACGGCTAATCGGATCCATGTCAAGGGGATGTCGTTCTCTGATAGAGGCCAGAGGAGGCCATACACCTTACTGAAACGGAGGCCTCAGTCGCAAAGAATAAAAGTCCGAACCAAATTTAAGGAAGATAATTTCATTGTTAAAGTCTGAAAGTTTCTTCATGCCAAGATTGAAACATTAATTCCGTAAAATAAAATTTTGGTACAAGTTTGAAATTTGGTGTCCATTACCACTGCAATAATGTTGCGTTTCTTTTTTTGAACAGTATAGAATGCGGGTACAATTATTTAAGTGTACTGCTGCAGAACAGTTGTGAAAAAAAGAAAATAAACCATCACAAATAAAATGTGATAGTACAAGATCAGAAGTGTAGAAGTGAGAGAAATGGTTATGATTTTCAGTCCCAAATGTCTTCTCCTTTCAAGATTCTAGGTAGTAAGAGTGAGTGAAAAATATTTCATAATTTCTTGTGTTTCTTAGTTATTGACTGATCTGTCTCTCTCTACAATATACAAAATATTTTTAAAATTCTAAACACGCTTTTAATGCATTAAAAACCCAAAAATAATTTGTCAAGGAGTTTAAAGCTTGCAGTCAAAAAAATGTAACATCACATTGGGGCGCTGATTCTGCATGAAATTAACTTCTTCTTTATACTTCATTAGACACTTATGATAAAATATATGATAAGTGCTTAAGCGCCCCACGCGTTTTGTCAATTTGACGTTATATTTTTTAAATTCATTCATTAATAACCCTCCACTCCCAAAGGAGCATAGGCCTTCAACAAACACATGCCAAGTCCTCCTGTCACGTGCCATCATCTCGAGTTCTTTCCACGTTCTCCTCATCATTTTCACCTCTGTATCCAGCTCTCTTCTCCATGTGCTTCTTGGTCTACCTCTTCCTCTCTTCCCTGGGGGTTCCAGAACAAGGACTGTCTTGTAATGCTATCAACAGGTCTCCCCAGTGTGTGTCCAATCCATCGCCATCGTCTTCTTCTCATCTCTTGTTCCACTGGCACTTGTCTAGTTCTTGTCCTCAGTTCCACGTTGGTAACCTTGTCATACCATTTTAATCCTTCTATTCTATGCAATCACCCATTTATGAAAGTCTGTAGTTTTTTGGTTGTTGTCTTTGTTGCTCTCCATGTCTCAGAGCCATACAATAGGACTGACTTCACATTTGAGTTGAAGATTCTTATTTTCGTGTTGGATCCGATTTCTCTTGATCTCCATATATTTCCCAATGCAGTGAAAACTCCTCTTGCCTTTTGAATTCTTATTTTGATATCGCTGTCTGTCCCTTCAACTTAGTCTTTATTACTGCCAAGATATGTGTACGATTCTACATCTTGTACTGGTGTTTCTTCAAGTTCAACCCTGTTATCATTACCTGCATTTATTCTCATTATTTTTGTCTTTCCCCTGTGTATTTTCAGACCCAATTGCTGTGACCTCTCATCGAGTGTTTTCAATTTGTCCTGCATCTGATTACTTCGGCGTCTGTGGCCTAATGGATATGAACGCAGTTTCATAATCCAGATATACCAGGTTCGAAACCTGCTGCAGGCGGTTTGGTAGCAGATCGCTTTGTGTGGATTTTTAACAATGGCATAAGCGCCGTACCGTTCAGAAAGCAATGGCAAACTACTGAATGAAAAAATTGAAAAATCACAAACAGCCAATAAAAGCTGGGGTTGATTGCCACGTCCTGTAAAATATAAGCAACTAACTTTTAACTGATTACGGTTATGGGACAGAAGAGCCAAGTCATCAGCAAAATCCAGATCATCCAACTGCTTAGTCAGAGTCCACTGGATTCCATTTCTGTTGTGTGTTGTCGATGATCTCATAACCCAGTCTATTGCCAGTAAGAAAAGAAATGCATCCCTGTCGCACTCCTGTTCTTATCCCAAATGGTTCCGTAAGCTGCTCTTCGTGAAGAACTCTGCATGTCATGTCTTCATATGTTTTCTTTATTAAATTAATGATTTTCAGGGGAACTCCATAATGCCTCATGAATTTCCCCAGTGATTCTCTGTCTACACTGTCAAATGCCTTTTCATAGTCCACAAATCCAATGTATAGTGGTGAATGCCATTCCAGACTTTGCTCAACTATTATTCTCAAAATGACTATCTGGTCTGTACATGATCTGTTTTGTCGAAAACCTGCCTGTTCATGTCTCAGTTTCTTGTCAATGGACTCTTTTAGTCTCTCAAGGATAATCCTGTTTAATACTTTTCCTGGCACTGATAGTAACATTATTCCTCTATAATTTGTGCACTCTTGTAAATTTCCCTTCTTAGGCAACTTAACCAGTTATCCTTCCTTCCATTCTGCTGGTATCTCTTCCTTTTCCCAAACTTTACCAAGTAATTTATATAACATCTCTGTAGCCGTGTCGATATCTGCTGTGATGGCCTCTGCTGGATTGCATCAGGTCCAGACGCTTTTCCATCTCTTAGAAGCTTTATGGCTTTCTTTATTTCTTAATTTGTTGGTCTTTCACCGTTAATTTGTAGCTCTTCTTCTGCTGGCTGGATTTCGGGTGGGGGGGGGGGGTGGGGGGTGGGGGGGGGGGGGGGGGGGGGGCGGGGGGGGGGGGGGGGGGGGGGGGGGGGGGGGGGGGGGGGGGGGGGGGGGGGTTTGTGGAGCTGGTCTATTGAGAAGATCCTCAAAATATTCTGTCCACCTCTTCATTTGTTCTTGTATATTGCTGAGCAGTTTTCCATTCTTGTCTTTTATGAGACAACTTGTTTGTTTGTATTTCCCTGTTAGCTTCTTTGTGCTGCTATACAGTTCTCTCATATTTCCTTTGGCTGCAGCATCTTCTGCCTCTCTTGCCAACTCCTCAATATACTTCCTCTTGTCTCTGTTGATACTTCTTTTTACTTTTTTGTTTGCGTCTGTGTACACTTCTTGAGCCTTGGCTTTGGAACTTCTGGTTTTGCTTGTGTTTAAATCTGCTTTCTTGTTTTTTCTGTCTTTTATCTTATTGATGGTTTCTGTTGTTATCCATGCTTTTTGTTGTCGTTCCCTTTTCCCCAGTATTTTTCCCCCAGTATGATATAAACTCCTTGAAAAATTTTTGGGTTTTTAGTGCATTAACATGGTGTGTATAGAAAACTGAACAATAAATAATGAATTGACATTTGAGACCAAACCCCCAAAAAATCCTCATTTGTGTGTGTGTGTTTTTTTATTATAAATAAACTGACCTTGAAAACTGGCCTTCCGTTTCTAGCGCTTGGGAAAATTGGCTCCGAATACTGGTCTTTTGTCCTTTAAGAGTTAAATACGTGTGCACATTGATAACATCAGACGGAGGAATCAGTTCAGACTATCCTTCCATACCATATAAATAGCCAAAGCTAAAATAATACAGTATTCCAGAAATGAAAGGCATTCTAAGCAACAGTTGTTTGCCTATAGAAGTAAGACAGAGAAAGTTTCAGTCACTGAAATAAACCAACGTGCAAAGGAAGCTTGTTATACAGAGCAGAAAAATGTTTCCTGTACATATTATGAGCAAACGAAAGTTAAAGGTATTACAACAAGAGGCCAAATTGACGGACAAGAGAGACAACGACAAAGAGAGACAATACTGAAAAGTTAAACATCGTGCATAGACAAAGAAAACTGAATAGATCAACATTGCTAAAGACAGGAAGGTGTTGAGAGGCATGATCAACTGTGTCTATTGGTATGGTACACGAAAAGAAGAAGTGTTTTGATATTTCATTACTCTCATCATTTTTGTATGCGATGGTTTTGCCCAAGCATTTGACTGCATCTACCTATACAATTATTCTTCGAGAAACACGTGGAGGAGAGAAATGAAGACAGACATAGTAAGAATAAATACAAACAAGCAATAAACTTGACCTGACTGCCTACAACAATGTGTGTTCTTTCTAACTGTAATGCCTCTACGTCTTTTCTTGTTCCACAAGAGAGTCTGGTACTATCAATCAGTTCCTTATCGGTTGTCAATCAATATTAATTCTTCTGTTTGGTGCAAGCACCCATTTATGAAAGACTGTAACTTATTGGCTACCGTATTTGTTATTCTTTATATCTCAGAGCCACGTGGTATGGTTGTCTTAACTTGTGAATTGAAGATTCTTATTTTTTTGAAAAAAAAAAAAAAAAAAAAAAAAAGGTGAAGGATCCCTTTACACGCCCATTGAGGCATATCGGGAATCTGGTGTTAGGTCCATATTTTCTTGACCATCGGCACACTAGGGTTGACGTGGTCAACATCACGCAGGACGCCTTAACCTTCCCAGAGTTGCTCTGATACCCAGTTGGTGCTGGGTCGACACAGGAGCCGTTTGCGGCCTAAAAAAAAATCCCTCTTCATCTAGAGATCGAACCATAGATCACTGAGCTAGGAAGCCAGTGCACTAACCACTATGCTACCGCGGCTTATTTCTTGTCGTTTTCATATACTTCCAATACAATGAAAACGTGTCTTGATGTCTGTATTCTTATTGTGATATTGTTGTGAGATACATCAGTTTTATCTAGTAACGGCTAGTATATATATATACGTCTTGCATTGGCGTTTTCTCAATTTCTTCTGCCTGTCAGTTGCTTCATGTGTCTAAATATTTGTCTTCGCTCGACAGGTTTTCAGACCCACTTGCTGTAACCTATATGAAGTATTATCGTGCTATCATTTTGTCATACACCTGACTTCGGTCACGAATAGAAGAACATGGTCATCGGCAAAATCCTCCATCGTGGAGATGTTTTATCATAGCCCATGAATACCACTTCTAGTAGCTCAAGTTGTTTTTGGCGCCGTGTAGTTTCTGGGGTCTCTGAAATGGGAAAGAAATCATGGTATTATTGCACGCTCAGGCATGTCGTAGAAGGCTGTGCACGAAGCTGGTAACTTTATCACGTGAAACAAATTGCTACAGAAACCACCTCTCTAGGAGCATGGGAATGTTTGGTGAGGCTTCCTGTTATTATCATGTGTTTGTTAAAGTATAGTTTTTTCCTTTAACACTTATGTTACTGGGCGTTTCTGTTGATTCTCTAAAAGCTGCCCAGGTTTCCAAAATACTCCTTTTGCGAGCTCCCCAAGTTGTCACGAGCTCTGTATTATGAATGTGTCGTGTGTAGATGGTAAACAACACTAGGGATATGAATAACACGACGCTACTTGTACAGCTCCATGACATTTAATAGAACATTCACATAAGTCCTGAACATCAATAATGTCGTTACGCATGCATTACTTCACACTCAGGCTGATACTGCCTGTAGGAAATAACTTATAACAATACATCCACGGACTGGCTGACCGTCCACACACTAACAGTACACACAACACGTTTCTATGTGCGGCATTCAACCCTCGCACAAATCCATTCACCATACAGGTGTAAATCACTTAACCTAAGTGATTATGATTGGCGGCATGCAACATCGCCATATAAATTCTACTCCAATATAGCTTCCAGGCGGACAATACTAAACGCCTTACTCCACTGTAGCTCCAAAGGCGGGACCAACTCGTCGCCTTAATATGTTCTCCACGAACATTAACCAAAAGTTCCTCCAGAACACTCCTAGGCGGGAAGACGTCGCCTATACAACAATATGTCAGACATAATCACAATATTCATATAATCACTATATCATTATCTCAACTGTCACCTAATACGAGCACCCAGCTCGATCACAAATCACAGCCTCAAGCACACAGCTTGGCTATCAAAAAACACATACTCCCCTCTAGTCACATCCGGGTATTCTCTCAGCCACCCAGACTAGTTCACCAAACACGCTTTCTCCATGCGCACGCCCCAAGTCACCACATACTGACATGAAGCCAGACATAAACTCAATCGCTGAGTGAAACTTAAATATTAATAACCTCAGTGACCCTTACTTCGACTCACTCCATCATCCACCTCAGAAATATGACTTAACAGCTTACACCGACCCCCGGGGAAAAAAAATGATATCATTTTTTTTTTGAAAATTATATCGGACAAAAATGTGAGGTCGGCGAAATTCCAACATCTACAACAGAGAATTATACTCTGTTAAGCCAAATTTCTGTGACTGGATTATTTACACCAAACTACAATGGGTGAGACACTCTAACTCATACCACAGTTCTCTATAATGCTTCCTACTCACATTAAGCAAATGCTTATAATAATAATAATGTCCTACCTTTTCACCAAAATGAAACAAATGATATAGTTGTATGCAATTACATAAGTCTTGAAAAAATCTTGCACAACTATCAGTTATTTATCCTCATCAAAATACATAACAGACGAAAATCATTGACAATTTCTTATGACATCTGTTACAAAAATGTTCTACATCTTATTGTGAAAAATGTTATCTCATACACAGCAGTGACCTAGGTACACTACAAGAATTAAAATTTAAACAACAACCCATGATGCTTTATCACACTGCATCATTATGTCGTATAATAACCACGAAAACAAACGTATAACAACCCAAGTTGTCATATTTATAATGTAAGTCCTATAACATTTAACGCATTCCATTATTCAATAAATAATCCACAATTTTTAACAAGGTTTCAGTGAATGGTGTAATTTACTTACTATTCAACACAAAAGCTTTTACTTCTTCCTAATCCATTCTTAAAAGATCTAACTTCCTTCACTACGATCAGTTTAATTCACCAAGATAAATCTAATAATTCTTCTCATATTCCTTAAGTTCTCAAATCCAAACCTATGCTTGGTCAAAATTGTATCTGTGAAGTCCTAGCAGATACTGATAACTCTTGCTCCACTGCTTCCTAAATTTCTACCATTATGCTCATCTCTAGCATGAGTATTCCAGCTTCTTGATTCTATTTGGGAAACAAAGTTGATACCCACATTCTTATAACTCATTGTAATCCTTTCAGACAGAGACATATCCCAATAGTCTCATACATTACAATTTCAACACATGCTATACCAATTGCTATCATTAAGAGCATTGATTTAATCAAAAAGGTCATGCATTAAGCCATGACTGCATAAGTGTTATATTGACACTAATTACCATGAGACAGTTTCTTATTTAGCACACTGCTGATGGCCTACCATCAACAACTATAACAATGTGTAATGTACATAGTCAGATATCAAGATCACAATAAATAAAACCGTCAACATTTCAAAATTTAAGAATGCAATATCATCTAAACTATATAAGTACATTAGCAAAAACATTATTGCTCTCTGGCATCTGGTACTCTGCAAAGATCATCAAGGTATGAGATAACTGCTTAAAACAATTTATTCTGTAGACCCTCTCAGCAACTTGATGTCCGATCACCATGTCAAGACACTGTCAGTGGTGCCAAAATGAGATTTCAGTAGTGCCAATACAAGGTCGATCTATGCTAGCGGATACACAAATTCTGGAAATGACGATATGTCCGTGGAATATTTCGTTTATCGTGGCAAGTCTGTGGAAGCCATTCGTTTGTTACAATATTGGTGTTCAGGTCGAAGCCAATATTGGAAGTAATATGTAAGTTGTCGCCCCGTCGTATTGTATGAATAGAATATTGAAACCTGAAGTTTAAGGCTACTCCTTGATAAAGTCTAGCGGGAATCTATATTGTTATGTCATTCCTAGAATGGACCAACGGAGCTGATAGCCTCTATGATCTATCGTAGAAGGAGGATTCCTACGAGGGAACAAAGTTATTGGATTGTATTATTCTTATATTAAAATGCCGTTATGCCAATGCCAATGTCGTGGCATGAGTTTATGGAGAGGTTAGTTAAAACCCAAAGTACTAACCCAGATGTATCTTCATATCTACGCCATTGTTGTTATATTTTGAACTTACGTTATAAGTATTGAAGTCTTGGATCAAGACAGTCTTTTGTTGGATGAATGCGGGATTAGGTGATGTGAGAATCCGTACTTAGTTGGATGTCCTCAGACAAGGTCAACGGACATTATATTACTGTTCAAACATAACATGAACATTATTGGATTCTTATTAATTGAATGTAAGGAGGATGTTTGAAAGGGATCTGCCACAATACCTAACCACCATCATAGCTGTATATACTTTTCGTCATGAACATTATTACTATGCCTCCATGTTGATGTTACCCGTCAAGAACACTGTCTTGTATTGTTGAACTTATACCGTCAATTAAAATATGTTAAACTGTACCATCCGCCTTACAGTTTACTTCAGTTCGCATCAGGCCTTGATTGACATGCCTGACGTTATACTCCATTACCTGTTGAACTAATTTGACAGTTCATTTTACATTCGCGTTTTAGTAGCACGATCAAACAGTCATCTGTTGGATACCTGAAAAAGACCCAACAGTAATTGTTGGCGGCACAGTGTGTTTTGGACAAGCTTCAAAGGGAACGTACTCAATAAATTTTCAAGAATCGTTATACAGAAAGACCCGTGTCTTCATTATGGAATCAACACGACGGTTAGCAGAAGGTCAAGGTCATCAGTGAACCTCAACATCAAGTTCTCCAGTGACTAACTACGTTGGACATCATCCTTTAGTCCTCATCACGTGCGAGCTTTACTCATATACTCAAGGCGAAGTATTTCAAAGTCTCAAACGTACATATACAGAGACGAGGCACATTTTTTGTTTAATCAGCCGAGATAAGTATAAACGTGGTATCGTTTATTGCTGTATTGTGTTTGGCTGTGCCTATTCTCTTCTATGTCCTCCTATATACGTTTCATATTGCATGTTCTATGTTGTATATCCGTCGTGGGCGGTAGGGAGGTCGATCTGACAAACGAGGTTCATCTCGAAGCCGATTCGAGCTCTTTGTCAGATGTTCTATAGGGTTTGATTTATAAGTTTCAATTGAGCGATAATTCCGGTTCAAGGCTAGAAACCTTGCTGTAGTTCCGATCGCTACTTGTTTCTTATGATAGTATCTGTTTAGCTGTTCCGTCAAGTTTTAATTGTTGTTTTCATAGTTATTTTATTCGTATTTAGTTTTATGATGAATTTTGTTTGTATCTTACGTCCGTCTCACCTTGCTTTCGTTCAGTTTTTTTACAAAACCTATGTTTTTACACTGTGTTGTTAATTGTCTTGTGTAATTTGTATCGCATATTTCATTGCATTCTTTGCAACAGTATTTCTTAATTTTTCCATTTTTTATTTTCGTTGATTTATGCGAACGTTTTCATTGGTTTATTATATCCTGTCTCGTCACAGTTGTTACTATTGTCTATTGTTTTGGTCACATCATTACATTGCATAAATTTTTATTTTATTATTATTGACTAATGATATATTATATACTTAATTGATTGAACACAGTTCTTGGACATGAACTGGTACCTCTGATTAGAAGGTAAAATAGTGAATATTACTTGATTTACACTTGGAAGTAGAATTATTTCACAATAATATTGAATAATGTCTACCTTAGACTATTTTATTAAGCAGGCTAAGGCGCTTAATATACCGCCTGAAGAGGTTAGAACATTTGCTATGACAGAATACAAAGAGTCTCAAAGGTTGGAATCTCAAAGATTAGAGGCTGAAAAATTAAGATTGGAAAATTTGAAATTTGAGGCTGAGGAGAATGAGAAAAAAATGAGATTGACGGCTGAATTAGAAGTGAAACGTGCTGAGGAAAATGAGAAGAAGTTGAAATTTGAGGCAGATCAAAAAAGGATTGAGGCTGCAGAAAATGAGAAAAAAATGAGATTAGCCGCTGAATTAGAAGAGAAACGATTTCAGCGTGAGGCAGAACAGAAAAGATTGGAGGCTGCAGATAAACTTAAGATTGAAATGGAAGTTAAACAAAAGGAAATGGAAGAAAGAAGATTAATAGCTGAACAAAATGCAAAAAGACTTCAGCTTGAGACAGAAGAGAATGATAAGAAACGTCAGCATGATTTGAAACTTGCCGAATTGGAATATGATAGAATTAGGTTAACTCAAGAAGCTAATTCGCAGAGAACTTTCGAAGGCCAAGCTTCATCCAGACATGATAACTTTAAGGAAGTTCACCTTAAATTACCAAAATTTAATCCCCCATCTGACGATGTAATATTCTTTTTAGACAGATTTGAGGCCACTTGCAGGTCTTACAACGTGGATAAAGCACTATATTGTACATATTTATCCAGATTGCTTACTGGGGATGCTTTAGCAATTTATCATACCACCAGTACCATTGATAAAAAAGATTATGACGCTCTTAGAGCTTCTCTTCTTAAAAAATTCCAAATGACAGAAGATGAATATCGACTTCGGTTCCGAACATTGCTACCGCAATCAGGCAGAAATTTTAGTGATTTTTTGTCCCAAATACGGCTAACATTAGAAAGATGGATCGAATTGTCCAAGATTGAAAAGTCGTATGAAGGTCTGTTTGATTTACTACTGCGCGATAAGGTGCTATCGTCAGTAAATCCAGCTTTTCTTGCATTTTTGCACGAACGGAAACCTTTATCTATGAAAGATCTAGAGGAACATTCAAGAAATTTCTGCACTGCTCACCCATCCATGGATCTAAGTAATGCACAAATTAAAAGTGAATTACCAGTTGCTTTTGTCGTACAACAAAATAATTTCCCACGAAATCGTTCATTAAGTAACGACAGATATTTCAATAAGGAAAATAATGATAATTTTAACAATGATAACTTTTAAAAAGGGAAGCAATTTCAACAATCTGCTCCATTTAATGTTTTTTGGAACCAGGCTCATAGATCGCAAGATTTTGGTAACAATAATTTTAAATATAATCAAGGAAATTATAATAAACAAAACTGGCGATCAAAATCTCAGGGTCCACAAAATAGACAAGGTTTTTGGAATAAGTCATTTAACCAACATCATAACGTTAATTATAATAATTATCGTACTCATCCAAATTTTAACTCAAGCAGAAATGACAATTGTGGCAATTTAAATGCCAATAATCAAAATCGATCGCGACGAAGAGATAGATCGTCGAGTAATACACGTAGACATTCTAATGTCGCTTTAAGTGATACACAGGCTAACATTGAACAGGATAAGGGTGCTGATACTCATAATGCTATGTCTTGTATTGATCTTAATCAGGTAAAAGCATGCTCAGAATGCTCGACTCTGTTCCAGCCCAAGGCGATCACGACGCTGCGCTGCGGACATATTTTTCCTAGCCTACCTGCGGTCTGCACGGCCACTTCTGCGTCAGTACACCAGGGACAGGGTTCTCTTAATTTTAGCAGAGGATTTGTCAATGCGAGTCCATGCTCTCTTTTATTTGATTCAGGTTGTACCACTGTCGGCGTACGGACTTCGCTGATCAACCCAAGTTGCGCTACGGGCAATGTTGTGAAGTGCGTGACTTTTGGTGGAACCGTGGAAACATTTCCCACAGCTGTTATTGATTTAAAAACACCATTTTTTTCAGGAAAGATCCACGCCTGTCTTCTTCCAAATCCAATTTGTGATGTTATATTAGGTCGTATACATGGTATAACAGAGTGTACACCACAGCAAATTGCTGCATAGGAAGAGCGACATTTTCAAGCTGCAAATGCAGTAGTGACTAGAGCGCAAGCTACTATTATGTCGCATGATACACCATATGAACCTACAGTTCATACCACTTGTGATGACGATGCTCCTATTTCACGGGAGTTGTTTGCAACTTAACAAAAGAATGATGATTCATTAAAAAAAATTTTTCAGTATGTGAACAAAAAAAAATACCAGCAACAAACTTGCAAAATCTAGACATGACTTTATTTTTAAAAATGGGATTTTAGTTAGATTGATAAAGGAAAAGGATTCATCCTTATGTTCTCAGATTCTAGTCCCGTCTTCTATGAGATCGCGAATATTGCGACATGCTCATGACTCGCAATGCGCGGACCATATGGGTTTTTCACGTAATAAATCCAGAGTGCTTTCTGCATTCTACTGGCCGGGCGTTCATAGAGATATTACTCTCTATTGTCGTTCATGTTTGATATGTCAGGAAGTTAAAGTACGGGGTCCATTTCATGCGGCTCCTATTCAAGCTGCGGACATCCCGATTAGACCATTTGATAAAATGGCTATCGACATTATTGGTCCGATGCTTCCATCTGCCAGAGGACATACGCATATCCTTACTTGCATTGATATGTGCACTCGTTGGCCTGAGGCCATCCCTCTGAAGAACACCTCATCTGCCAGTGTAGCAGAGGCGTTGATGTTAATCTTCTCACGCATTGGTTTTCCGCGTAAGATCTTATCGGATCATGGGGTTCAGTTCATTTCTGAATCCATGTCTCAAGTTATGAAGACATTAGGTATAAACAGATCTCTTAGTTCAATTTACCATGCCATGTCCAATGGGTTAATTGAGCGTCAAAATAGGACACTCAAGCAGTTGTTGGGTAAGATGACCCAAGATCACCCTCAGGATTGGGACCGGGTCCTACCCGCCGCTCTCTTTGCGTATCGCGAGGTGCAAAATCAAGCCACGGGATTTTCTCCATTCCAGCTTGTGTTTGGCATGCAACCACGTGGACCGATGTCGTTAATCCACGACATATTGGTTGAAGAGAATATTGAACAGGAAACTCAATCCTCTTATGAGTATGTGATCTCTATGAGAAAGAGAATCATAGATGCTTGTAGACTAGCTACTGCATCATCCGAACAAGCCAAAGAAAAAGCTCGTCTATTTGCAAACAAGTATAGACGTCTTCGCCAGCTTATTCCTGGTGACGAAGCTATTGTCTTACTCCCTGCTCATAACAATCGTCTATTAATTACTTGGAGAGGTCCTTTCAGGATCATCTCAAGAATATCCGATGTTGACTACATCGTTGATGTTAATGGTAAACATAAAACCTTCCACATTAATATGTTGAAGGAGTATTACTCACGTCCTGATTATCTACAGTCAGTGTTCCAAGCAACTGACGATCCTACACCTCCTATTCAACACTATTCTAGTTTGTCAGTCATCCAAGAAGAAGAATCTTCTTTCGATGATGTACAACTGCCAATACCAGATGTACCACTTCATTCCACTGAGAATTGGAATGATGTTACTATTTCATCTACTCTTTCGGCTGATCAACGTCAGCAAGTCTCTAATATTCTACACTCGTATGAGGATGTCCTCACTGACATCCCAGGTCATACGTCAGTCATCCAACATGACATTATTCTGACTGACGATACGCCTATTCGAGTGCGCCCATATCCTATCCCTTTACACTTTCGTGATAAGGTTGATAAGGAATTGGATGAGATGCTTCAATTAAATATAATTGAACCATCTTCATCACCATACTCTTCTTCTATGGTGATTATTAGAAAGAAAGACAACAATATTCGTCTTTGCGTAGATTACAGGAAATTAAACAAAGTTACAAAATGTGATGCGGAACCTTTACCTCTCTTAGATGACTTATTGGAGAAATTATCCCATGCTACATTTTTTTCGAAATTTGACCTCTCAAAGGGTTACTGGCAAGTGCCACTCACACCTAAAGCAAAGCCATTCACCGCTTTCTCGACGCCACGGGGACTTTTCCAATGGAATTTTATGCCATTCGGATTAATGAATGCGCCAGCTACCTTTGTACGCATGATGCGTCGCGTGCTCTCTCATCGTCCCGATTTCATTACTTACATAGATGACATATGTCTTTTCAGTAACTCTTGGGATGAACATATTCAGGGATTAAAAGCTTTACTTTCTATTTTACGGGATTATAACTTAACAGCGAAACCTTCAAAGGCATTTGTCGGTTTTCATGACATCTCCTTTTTGGGTCATCGTATAGGTCGGGGTTTAATGTATACATAAGACAGTAATGTCTCGAAAATCTTAAACATCTCAGCACCTAAGACAAAAAAACAAGTAAGATCTCTTTTAGGACTAATACAGTTCTATTCTAAATTCATCCCTCATTTGTCTACTATAACTGCACCTTTTTCTTCTTTACTGAGAAAAGGTACAGCTAATGTAATACAGTGGACTAACGAACTTCAAATCGCGTTAGCTTATATAAAAATTTTTTTTCAAATGAACCTTTTTTGAGGTTGCCTAACAAAGATCTCACGTTTATTCTTCACAGTGACGCATCTTCTTACGCAATTGCTGCAGTCTTGATGCAGGAATATTCATTCACCTTATTTCCAGTTATGTACGTTTCGAGGAAATTGACGACGAGTGAAATGAAATACTCCGTTCTGGATAAAGAGTTATTAGCGCTCGTTTGGTCTATCACAAAACTGGAACGGTATTTACTTGGCTCACACTTTGTAGTGGAAACTGATCAAAAGGCTCTCACAGCATTGAACACTAAGGACGTGAAATCTTCAAAGTCAACTAGATACGCTATCGCTCTCCAACCATTTAACTTTGAAATTCGTGCAATTCCTGGAGTGAAAAATGTGTTTGCGGACTGTCTGTCGAGATGCCCAAACGAACTTGTCGAACCTAAATCACTTCCGGATGTTGAGACGTCCTAACAGATAATCAATCAATATAATAAGAGAAACTGCGTACAGTATCAATTATTGAACCTCTAAACATACTTCGTATGGAACTGAATTATTAGTACCAGCATAATTCCTGGATATACTTACTTTTGGATTACAACATAACTTCTTGTGTAGTAACATTTTATTAGTACGGAAACATTGTTATATTGATAAATGGATAGTCAATATTCTTATGGACCATATTACACTTCATATTGTGTTATATAATATCTTTTCATCGCACATGGAACATTAAGAACATATTCTCGTCGATTATTAACTACTTTTAATGGAACATTAACACTCAGTAAAATTGCATTTACTTAAATAAAGTAGTAATTAGTTATGTGTTTGTAATTAAGAACTATATTAATTAGACTAAATCAATTTAATCTACTTAATTAATTGTAGAGTACACATTAACTAACTTGAATAGTTGTAAATGTCTCTGTGTACTTATATTTACTTCTCATGGTACATGATCTTTCTACTTTTAGATAACTAGTCCACCTTACTAGTGTTAGAAACATTACGGGTGTTGCTTCTTAACGTGTTTAATTATGCTTTGTTTCACTTTGCATGTTTTATTTTCATTTTTTTTTATTCTATTGTCGTTGATTACTATCATCGTTCATTTTTCGTTTGAATTCACACGTTTTCTTTTGCAAATTTAGTTGAATGTTTTTATCATCTTTTTGGTTTTCAACTTTCTTTTACTTCGAATGTTACCACATCGTTCCAAAGTAGGTCGATTGTGGATGTGTGCTTTAATGCATACTTTAATTTAGTTATATTGATTTCCAATTTTATATTCTTTTTCATAATATTGTATAACATTATGACTTTGATTTATGTTTATAGATATCGATGTAGTTTTGACTCACCTCTCTTGGGTACTTAGTTTAAAAAAAATTAATAGAATTATTTTTTTTTAAGGGACGGTGATAAGGGAGCTGTTGCGTACGTTTTTTACCTATGGGGGTAGTCGTTCGGTCCTGCCAATGTACGCACCAGTCGTGATATAGTTATATTATTTGTGCGTTCGAATTGCTCACGCACCGACGTGCACAATGTAGAGTATGTGTTACTCTGTACGCACGGGTAACCTAGTTTTAGGGGAGAACTACGTCATCATCTAAAAGGGGCAGTCCGGACGATATGTCCGTGGAATATTTCGTTTATCGTGGCAAGTCTGTGGAAGCCATTCGTTTGTTACAATATTGGTGTTCAGGTCGAAGCCAATATTGGAAGTAATATGTAAGTTGTCGCCCCGTCGTATTGTATGAATAGAATATTGAAACCTGAAGTTTAAGGCTACTCCTTGATAAAGTCTAGCGGGAATCCATATTGTTATGTCATTCCTAGAATGGACCAACGGAGCTGATAGCCTCTATGATCTATCGTAGAAGGAGGATTCCTACGAGGGAACAAAGTTATTAGATTGTATTATTCTTATATTAAAATGCCGTTATGCCAATGCCAAAGTCGTGGCATGAGTTTATGGAGAGGTTAGTTAAAACCCAAAGTACTAACCCAGATTTATCTTCATATCTACGCCATTGTTGTTATATTTTGAACTTACGTTATAAGTATTGAAGTCTTGGATCAAGACAGTCTTTTGTTAGATGAATGCGGGATTCGGTGATGTGAGAATCCGTACTTAGTTGGATGTCCTCAGACAAGGTCAACGGACATTATATTACTGTTCAAACATAACATGAACATTATTGGATTCTTATTAATTGAATGTAAGGAGGATGTTTGAAAAGAATCTGCCACAATACCTAACCACCATCATAGCTGTATATACTTTTCGTCATGAACATAATTACTATGCCTCCATGTTGATGTTACCCGTCAAGAACACTGTCTTGTATTGTTGAACTTATACCGTCAAATAAAATATGTTAAACTGTACCATCCGCCTTACAGTTTACTTCAGTTCGCATCAGGCCTTGATTGACATGCCTGACGTTATACTCCATTACCTGTTGAACTAATTTGACAGTTCATTTTACATTCGCGTTTTAGTAGCACGATCAAACAGTCATCTGTTGGATACCTGAAAAATACCCAACACCACCAAGGTAACAAATTTCCTATTTATAGCATGGGTCACAATTGCACTATCTTCCCATCAGCTCTCGACTATCTTACAACATAAAATGTGTCACCCCATCTAACACATCTCTTGCCAACACTCAAGCAATTTCACCAACTAATATCCCAAAGACGAGTCGTAACAAGTACCAGTCTCTTCCAACTAACATCAAAACTATTTTCAATCTAAAATCCATCATCATCACTACCACGATCACAAAAGTATTCAGTGACAGTACACATCAGGTATACAGTCAATCAGCCAGTGATGTTACAGCTTATACGTACCAGTCTGTATCACTGGTATACCAACATCTATCCTTAAAGTACTCAATATTCATCCGGTATCAGTGGTGGCCAGTATAGGGTGACACAACTGGTAACTCATCTGGTCTTCCACTCCAGATAGTTATATATTAGGCCTCTACAAAACAGTAAACACTGTGGATTCCTCATCTGTAGACATAAGTGTCTAAGTTCAAAATATACCGCTAATCATGCGGGTTTTAGAATACTATTCTCCTGGGTTTCTGTGTGTAAATCTAAACCTAACGGTCTTAGATAGCTCCAACGAGCATAACAAGTAGAATACTCTGCCTTTCAACCATTCGTGAGCTCTCGTCACCGGTTGACTCAAAATATGTTCCTTACACTGCGAACAAAGGAAGTGTGAAAGTTTCGTTTTTTACCTTGCTTCGAATTCCTAACACAACTTAGAAGCAACTGTCGTCTTCCTGACGAACAGAAATAACACAGGGGACTTTAAATAACAGTGGAAGAGTTTCCGTCCCCAAATACGAAACTTTCACACTTCCAATTTATTCTGTAGACCCTCTCAGAAACTTGATGTCCGATCACCATGTCAAGACACTGTCAGTGGTGCCAAAATGAGATTTCAGTAGTGCCAATACAAGGTCGATCTATGCTAGCGGATACATAAATTCTGGAAATGAAATAATTATCAAGATTAGGAAAGCAAATTTGACCCATTTCCAAAATGCATTTCCTTTCATGCCACATTATACTCTACTGTCCATACCACTCAAACATTCTCTTCTGTGGTAAACATATATAAATAATGGACAGGGACATAAGCTCAGAGATAAATTTAACATAGCATGATCCTAACCCAACATACTGTGTCTTGACCACCAAGGTAACAAATTTCCTATCCATAGCATGGGTCACAATTGCACTATCTTCCCATCAGCTCTCGACTATCTTACAACATAAAATGTGTCACCCCATCTAACACATCTCTTGCCAACACTCAAGCAATTTCACCAACTAATATCCCAAAGACGAGTCGTAACAAGTACCAGTCTCTTCTAACTAACATCAAAACTATTTTCAATCTAAAATCCATCATCATCACTACCACGATCACAAAAGTATTCAGTGACAGTACACATCAGGTATACAGTCAATCAGCCAGTGATGTTACAGCTTATACCCACAAGTCTGTATCACTGGTATACCAACATCTATCCTTAAAGTACTCAATATTCATCCGGTATCAGTGGTGGCCAGTATGTGTTATTTCTGTTCGTCAGGAAGACGACAGTTGCTTCAAAGTTGTGTTAGGAATTCGTAGCAAGGTAAAAAACGAAACTTTCACACTTCCTTTGTTCGCAGTGTAAGGAACATATTTTGAGTCAACCGGTGACGAGAGCTCACGAATGGTTGAAAGGCAGAGTATTCTACTTGTTATGCTCGTTGGAGCCATCTAAGACCGTTAGGTTTAGATTTACACACAGAAACCCAGGAAAATAGTATTCTAAAACCCGCATGATTAGCGGTATATTTTGAACTTAGACACTTATGTCTACAGATGAGGAATCCACACTGTTTACTGTTTTATAGAGGCCAAATATATAACTATCTGGAGTGGAAGACCAGATGAGTTACCAGTTATTGCTATTATAACTTTGAAACTGAAAACTCGCCTGATGTACGAGGGAGTTATATGAGACTATCTTCGAAAGGACAGCCTATCTTCGATACGTCCGATTAGAGGGATGGACTATGCTATTTTCGTCGCCTGCCATGTTTGGGGTCGACTAAAGGAGAGAGATTTAAGAAGAGATCTGACATGGTGAAGTCAGAATGAAACTGTTGGATATTTATACAGTTATTTACCCGTTCTGTAATGCGGGGTTTTTCTGCTAGTTGTGGAATGAGAGATAAACTGGAGTCAGCAACACATTGATAATTATATATTTATTGGAACTTATGTACATGCAATTGTAGTGAACTGTCTTCATATCCGCCATGTTCCTGTGTCATGCTTACATGGATTTGTCTACGTCTTGTTGCTGTGACTATAATAAATGGTGAAAACGTACACAGCTGTTCACCTATGTTTTTGACTCCATACCTGTAACACGTACAACATATGGTTCCATCAACTCCACATCTACACCTTTCAATGTGATGAATGCCACACACACTCTTGTATGTTGCATGTTGTGATACAAGTCTGCACTGCTACATAGATGTCCACCTTGACGAACTCCCATGTCACGCATTCGCGATAAATCATATTACAGCATGATATACCAGTCAGTATCCAGTGACAGTACACATCAGGTATACAATCAATCAGCCAGTGATGTTACAGCTTATACCCACCAGTCTGTATCACTGGTATACCAACATCTATATTCGAAAAAAAACACAATAACATACGTCTTTGCGTTGACTATCGCAAATTGAATCAAGTTACAAAGTTTGATGCTGAACCTATGCCTTTACTAGAAGAGCTACTTACTAGGCTTTCTAAATCTCATTTTTTCACTAAACTTGATTTGTCTAAAGGATATTGGCAAGTTCCTTTATCTGAACGCGCCAAACCTCTTACTGCTTTTTCTACACCTAGGGGTCTTTTCCAATGGAATTTCATGCCTTTCGGCCTTATGAACGCCCCAGCTACATTCGTACGCTCGAATCCTATCTTATCGGTCAGATGTCATTGCATACCTAGATGACATCTGTCTTTTCAGCGATACTTGGGAAGATCACTATTCGGGGATATATAAATTACTGTCTACTTTACGCGAGCATAACCTGACAGCGAAACCCTCTAAAGCCTGCATTGGTTTTAGCGAAATTTCTTTCCTAGGCCACCGAGTCGGTCATGGTTTCCTAAAGACAGAGGACCATAATACCACTAAGATACTTAACATCTCTATTCCTAAGACTAAAAAGCAAGTGCGAAGTCTCTTAGGTCTTATACAATTTTATGGAAGATTCATTCCGAATCTATCCTCTATCATGGCACCTCTTTCTACACTACTAAAGAAAGGGTCTCCTAATATGGTTCACTGGTCTCAGGAATGCCAATCCTCGCTGGATAAGATCAAAACTATGTTTTCAACACCACCTATTTTAGTGTTACCTACTAAAGATAAGACATTTTTTCTTCGTAGTGACGCTTCATCCACTGGAATTAGAGCGGCACTAATGCAAGAGTACTCTGGAACTCTGCATCCTGTAATGTATATCACCAGAAAACTTAATGCTGCAGAAAGGAATTACTCGGTTTTAGACCGTGAACTGTTGGCTATGGTCTGGTCAATTCTCAAACTACAAAGATTCCTTCTAGGCGCACATTTCATAGTGGAAACCGACCAGAAAGCTCTTACGGCTATACAGAGTAAGAATTTGAAGAGCTCGAGGTCTACTCGATATGCAATTGCTCTTCAACGTTTTCATTTCTCGGTGCGAGCTATCCGTGGATCAGATAATGTGATGGAAGACATTTTGTCTAGATGCTCACATGATTCCACCTAACTGTTAGGTCTTGGACTTCCTAATACGTCTAAGTCTATAATAGTTCCTTTCCATTTCAAAATAGGTACACATTTGTAATTTGTAATATAGTGATTGTATCACTACTTAGCGGTTCATTGATGTATATTCACCGCTGTTCTTTGATGATTTTTCTTCTTTGTTAATCATGAACTTAAGATACCTAATATGAAATTATTATATTGAATTTTTGTATGCATTGTGTCATTGCCAACATGGTAGAATACGTTGGTGACACCTCCCTGGAAACATTTATACTTAGAGAAACGCTTTCTCTGAGATTATGAGATATATTCTCACCAGTCGCTCCATATGTCGACTTAGCCTCACATTTGGCGTTATATTTATTCTTAATACTTTTCATCTGCGCATTATTCATCCGTTGTGAGCCTATAGAATGTTGCTCCTAGATGTATTTTAAAAAAAAAATGTTTCATTTTTTATTCCCGGGAGGTGTGGTAAGACTGTTACGCGCAGTTTTCCTAACTGGTAATATAGTCTGTCTGTATACTTGTTATGTTTGAAAATATTTTGAATAAGATTTTGGGTCTAATGTATTTTTCGTTAGAACCCTAATCTAAGGGCGAATACTCATTTTTTGCTTTGAGGGAAAGTAAATATGTAGTTACTCCTCTGAAAGGTTATACCATCTGACTGCATAGGTCAGAGGTTGATGCGAACAGCGCATGCCCGAACTAGGGGAAGTTTGAAGAAGTTTTCCTGTGCGGGAGGCCGTGTTGTTGAACTGGGTTCGTCAGACAAAATGTCTGGTTACTTCTCTGCATTGCTTTTGGGGACGGAAACTCTTCCACTGATTATCTAAGGTCCCCTGTGTTATTTCTGTTCGTCAGGAAGACGACAGTTGCTTCTAAGTTGTGTTAGGAATTCGAAGCAAGGTAAAAAACGAAACTTTCACATTTCCTTTACCATGTAAGGAACATATTTTGAGTCAACCGGTGACGAGAGCTCATGAATGGTTGAAAGGCAGAGTATTCTACTTGTTATGCTCGTTGGAGCCATCTAGGACTGTTAGGTTTAGATTTACACACACACTCTTGTATGTTGCATGTTGTGATACAAGTCTGCACTGCTACATAGATGTCCACCTTGACGAACTCCCATGTCACGCATTCGCGATAAATCATGTTACAGCACGATATACCAGTCAGTATCCAGTGACAGTACACATCAGGTATACAATCAATCAGCCAGTGATGTTACAGCTTATACCCACCAGTCTGTATCACTGGTATACCAACATCTATCCTTAAAGTACTCAATTTTCATCCGGTATCAGTGTTCTCATTGTGTCTTCTTAGAATATTTCCTCTAACTTAGACTGTTGATTCCTTTATTCATGCAATGTTTTGTTTCTGTAATTTTTATTTATTTCTAGCCCCTCTTCAGGCTTAATTCGATTTCTTAGCGGCCCGTGGTAATTTTATCGTCTTTGTAGAGAAACTACCGTACTACTCAATACCGTACAGAAGCCCTGCTTGTACAAGGTATGTTTCAATATCTGTGCTGCACCTCCTACAAGGAGTATTGGTTCAATGTAGCACTGATTCATTTGTTTTCATTTAAACTAAAAATTATTTGATGCATCGACAATTCTTGTTTTATTATTGCTCCTTATTCATGTCATCATCATTTTCCTGTATGCTCCCTGTGAAGCATGGACTAATCGCGGCGGATGGCGGGCGTCATTGGGGAAAGCCTGCACAAAGCTCCCACCGTTTATTTCTGTAACAGTATGCTTGATAAGATGAGGTTGCCACAACTATGCACATCCTCGTTTAAATCGCCTGAGACGACAAGCCTAAGAGAACAGTAAGCCGATTCTTTGTTCGTCTCATAAGAGAACCCCGTCCCAGATTTTTATTAAGGACATATCAATATTATTAGCAACCAAACAAGGACGCCAAACACAGTGAGTAGTTCACATCAAACATGCACTAACATAAAGTGGGACATCTTTTTCTGCAATTGTCTAAGATTTCTTCTATAATACCTTCACTTGCACTTGACTAGCATTACTAGCACTATACGGTCGAGAATCGCATGAGGTCGGTTTTTAATTTTCTTCTGTACAGAACTGAAGACAGCGCCAGCACAGCAAGAAATGTCATCTATATGATGCAGTATGGCAATTACTTCCAAAATTTTCACGTATTAAGTGTTCATCGTAACCATTTTTCTTTTCGTTCCCTATGGATCATAGAGCTACCACTGCAGTTGTCACCCTTGCGGGAAGCTTACACAAAGAATTCACAAGCACTTGCCGAGGTGGTTACTGTACCAGATTGTGTCACATGATGAGGTTGTAGCCCCAAGCACATCTTCATTTTAGTCGCCTTGTACACTTAGGATTAGGATGCAATAACCTGTTCTTTCTTTGTCTTTACAGACAACCCCCCCCCCCCCCCAACCACCACCATCACCCCGCGGAACAACACGGGACGTTAAGAATTCACTCCAATGATATTTTTTTCAGAACCGACCTGTGGTATTTATATACTTTGTTGGTTCACGATTAATCAAATTCAGAAATAAAATACTAAAATGTATAGAAAAACATCTTACAAGGTTATATACGTTTTATTTGCGTTTTGAGTTCTTTAAATGTTAGAGCAATATCATTTTTAATGTTGTAAATTCTTGAGTTTATAAGCAAGTCTGCATGTGTGTTCCGATATGTATGCCGTGTCAGTCTTTATAATTGTAATATATGTAATTTATTAAGATTCTTTCATTATTATATATCGTGAGGATTTTTAAATGTTAAATAACCGATATTTGAAAACAGTGTCAACTATATTGCCCCTGGGAAATAGATCTTTCTTCACGCTCAAACACTGAACAAAAGAATTGCTATTAAATACTGACACATGTTCGGAATTGGCGGACGGAATTATATGGCATCCTAGTATTACCATTGTTCGGAGGCTGATAATCACTGTTCAAAAATACAACATTCTTTCAGTGTGGCATGATAACATGTAACTCTTTATTAAGTGTCATTTATTAGGAAGTAGTGTGATATTGAACGTGTTAGTTCCAGTGTGTAATAAAGTTAATGTCATAAAGATACACTTTGTGTATTTAGACAAGTGAAGAAATTTTAAAAAAATTAATAAAGGATAACTCTGTAAGTATTACACATGAAGATTTTTTTCCAAACATCAATAGACATCCTTGGTGCTGCCTATGTACGCACAAGTGTGTACAAATGTATATATATATATATATATATATATATATATATATATATATATATATATATATATATATATATATATATATATGCATAAATAGTATTGAAAAGTACAAATTTGTATTTTGCGCCTATGATGTGGTAATCTCAAAAAGAACGTTGCCAATCGTTCCGCGAAGAGTATTCAATTGTAAATTAATATTAGACAAACATAAAGGTATGTTTTCAGGCACTCGTAAGAAATAAAGAAGTAGAACACTTGGACAACAGAAAAACAACAGACGTGAGTGGCTTACCCAGGGTTCGAACCCCGTACCTTCCGTACGACAACTCCGCCTAGCTATCAAGCGAATCACACTGACCCCACGGCCAGCTAAGCAGTATTACTGTTTACATGCCTCGGGTTTCCCTTCCTTATGTGTTATTTATGTTCATACAATACCAGAAACCTACCCACTGTTCTATACTATTGTCCTTTAGTCTTCTACTATTTACTGGACCCAGTATCAAGGTCTTTGTCTTGTTTGGACTGACACATACTGTTAATAGAGGAACAACAGAAGTGATTGCGTCATTAAGGGGCTGAGTTGCCCACGGTATACTTCCGGTGTTATCTTGTGTTTCTTACTGATAAATAGCCAGTAAAGCATCTTTTTTTGGGGATGCTTAGCTGGCCGTGGGGTCAGTGTGATTCGCTTGATAGCTAGGCGGAGTTGTCGTACGGAAGGTACGGGGTTCGAACCCTGGGTAAGTGTCGTAAATTTATTTTGAGAGAAAAGAGTCGTAGAAATAGTGGTCCGGTTTAGAGTGGAAAATGATGATGGAAAGCTCAGTGATAGAAAATGTAGAGATTTAATAGTTACTTCACAGCGTGCTGGAGGAGAGTAAAGACAGACTTATTTACGACAAATCGTGTCTCTCAATCTTCTCTTTCACTCTTCTGGTCAAACAATTATTTGCCAGTTTTCCAGACTCGCATCTGCGCGCTCACCGATTCGGTGTTTTCAAACACACACACGACGTTGATACAAACTATATTAAACGAATAGGGGAAATGTTGGGCTTTGGGTATATCCAACACACAGAACAAAATGAGTTTAGGTGATTTTATTTACTTTAAACATCAATCACTAAAAATATCAGATATTACGTAAATTACCATAAGTACACAAATGCAAATAACAAGTTTGGGAGGGGGTGAAGAAGATTGGTATCGACTAAGCCCTTCCCGCTCATTAGACAAAGACAAACCCAGTCCAGAGATAGATAATATCAGGGACATAGGTACGTTAATCTAACAGTGAAGTTAATTACTCTGAAAGAGGTGTTACAAAATTAGGTATAGGTGATAGAAAAAAACTTGTTCTTCCCAGCTGTTCTTTCCTTTACTAAGCAAATGGAAAGGAGGTGGTTTTAAACAGAGTTAACAAATTATCAACTATCCCACTTAAAGGAACAATGTAGGGTATACAGAAAAGATATATGTTACCAGGTAAGCCAGTTAACAAAATGGTCACACAAAAGAATTAATTTCCTGTCATTCATACACGCGCTAGCAAAGGCCTTCACTCATCTTGCTCTCACTTACCGATTGTGAAAAAATCTTGCACTCCATAGAATAACACAACAGCAGTTACACCTCAACTAAATGTATGAGTGTTTGTTCAAGTTCTAGCCCCAGATTAGCGGGTAGGCGGTCAGCACATAAAAGGGTCCCGTAATCGCTGGAAAATGAATCTGTAGTTGTGTCTCTTTTCTTAATAACAGTTTCTATGGGAGGGCACGGTCTCTGATACCGGGGTGAGGATGGTGTGGTCTATTTGACTATGCCGCGGATAATAAAATTCTTACGCGTGCTGGTACACTTTATCCGTGAGGTATGGTTTAAGTCCAGTGAGAAAACTAGTCACATCACTGTTCAGGAAATTATGAATTATCTCTCTGTGTCAGTAAACTAACAAAGCTCGGGCCAGTGTTCTTCTTCCCGTTACGACTTAAGTTGTTTGATGGTGCGTTAAATTTGTCTTTGGGTGTGCTTTCTTTGCTATAAGTTAGATAGCGGAATTCCAAACATAGAATCGCCTCAAAGATTTAAAAATTTACACAGTCTCAACAAGTTCTGCGTCAGGGGAACTCTACACACTGTTTATGCTTTGCTTTGCTTAGATTGATTTCTTTATTGCTTTCTTAATGCTGGGATCGCACAGGTTACGATCACTCGCTTTGCACAGAAATAGAAATCACTGCAAATATATATAAAATCCAGGGGAAAATCTATAACAAGATTTCAATAAAGCTAGTGCTTCTGTAAAGATCTGGCCAGCGAGTGATAACGTGTCTAGTTCTACATGGTCTATTTAGCTAAAATGAAATGTAAGTTGAGTGGGACATGATAAACTTGACAACTTATTTGATCTCACGAACTTTTGGGGATCTGACCGCCAAATCAAGAGAAGAAGCCGCCCCCTGGTCTTCGTATCCGCTCGCTGCTGCCCGTTTCGCTTTCCCCCGTTCGCTCGGTTCCTCGATTGACACCGAGACGCGAAATTAGCGGCAAGCAACTGCGTCTCGTATCAGGGAAAACTACTGTCTTTGATAGCGCCGATAGTCTCCCCTAAGATCCCTCGGTCTGTCTCTTTGATCTCGTCGCTGTATCCTACATGAGTCCCGGTGGAATGCGTTCTGGCAAACGAAAAGTTACAACAAATGTTCAGGGGTTCTAATGTTATGAAAAGCTAAAGGTCCCTTTAAATCATCCATCATATCAGGGAAAATTCACTAGTCAAACTAGACGTACGTCACAATCGTCCCCACTTTTAGACATGAAACCATTTTTCATGTTTCATTTTTGACAATGGAGGTGACCTGATTGGTGATTTTAGGATGAGTGGTATCTTCAGTTTGCTCTTCTTCCTCTGTAGACCAGTTTCTACTCAGAAAATCAGCCCCGACATTCTGTCTTCCCGGAATATATTCCACTTTGAAAGAATAAACGCTTAAAAGAAGCGCCCCACGCATGATCCTAGCGTTAAATTCTTTATTGGCACCAAGAAATGCTAACGGAGCGTGGTCTGTTTGCACCGTGAACGATGTACCATAAAGAAACTCATGATGGCGTCTGATACCGTCAATCAGAGCAAGACATTCCCTTTCAACTACGCTGTAGTTCCGTTCCGCTTTATTTAATTTCCGACTGCCATAGGCAACTGGAAATAGCATGTTCAGGTCACTGTCATCGGCTTGAAGCAGTGTTGACCCGATGCCCTGACCTGACGCGTCAACTCTCAGTACAAAAGGTTTCTTGAGGTCAGGCAGCCTCAAAATGGGGTATGCAGACAACTGTCCTTTCAAAATGCTATACGCGTGTTCGCACTTTTGATCCCATATGACCTTATCAGGACAACCTTTCTTTGTGAGGTCAGTCAGAGGTGCCGTCAGTCCGTTGAAGTTCTGGATGTACTTCTGATAGTATGCACATAGCAATATGAAGGAACGTACGTCTTTCTTCGTTCGGGGTCTTTTTGCTGCCACTATTTTCTCCACGTTCTTCTTAATAGGCCAACTGCATCCGTGAGAAATAGTGTGCCCCAGGAAGTCTAACTGTTCAAACCCGATGAGACATTTGCTAGGTCTGGCTGTGAGACCCGTTTCCTGTAGTCTCCTGAGGAGCATAGCAACCGTAGCAATATGTTCTTCATAGGTTTCCGATGCAATTAAGATGTCATCCATGAAATTATGGATATGGGGACTTTGCAAAGGTTCTAGAAGCTTCCTCATCATCCTGGTGAACACTCCTGGTGCGTTATGCAAACCGAACGGCATCACGTTAAATGTGTAATGTCCTTCACTAGTGCTGAAAGCTAACAAAGGTTTAATTTCCTCCTTGACTGGTATTTGATAATAACCTTTACTGAGGTCAATCTTGGAGAAGATCTTAGCTTTGCTGAGCTTGGTGAACAACTCAGAAACAGTTTGGAGAGGTTCGGGCTGGAATTCCGTTACAGCGTTTAGCAACCTGTAATCAATGCACAGCCGAACTTCCTTATTGGGCTTCTGCAACAGCACTACGCTCGAGCTGTAAGGAGATGTAGACTCACTGATAATTCCTGCCTGACGCAGCTTGTCTATTTCTCCGCGAAGTGCATCAGCTTTAGCGTACGGGATGGGGTAAACTCTGGTTTGAACAGGGGTCTCGTTTGTTAATTTCATATCAAATTCAATGAGATTTGTTCGACCAGGTACATCCGTTAAAACTGCACTGTACTGTTTTAGTAGAGCCCTAGTTTCTGTTTGTTGTTCTGGTGAGAGATTGTCGCCGAACTTGACATCTTTAAAGGATTCTGTGGGTTGCAGTGGATACTCCATGCAACCATCATCATCTTCCTCGTCTTCCGTTGCTATGGCAACAGCCAGGAGATGCTCGGAGGATGGCACCGGTCTTTCCAAATATTTCTTTAGCAGATTTATGTGGAAGACCTTCTCCTTTCCTTTGATGGAGATCTTGTAGTTGGTACGTGAGATCTTTTTAAGGACGGTAAACGGTCCTTGCCATCCGATGCGAAGTTTATTGCTTCCGGTTGGAAGTAGCAATAGGACTTTCTCCCCTGGTTGTAGTTCTCTCTCTTTTGCAGCTTTGTTGTATCTTTTAGTAATTTTAGCGCGGGCTTTCTTAAGGTTGGTAGTAGCTAGATCCCATCCTAGCTTTAGCCTTTCCTTAAGCTCAGATACATACTTGCTTGCAGAGACGACTGTCTCGTCAGCCTTCTGGTCTGTCAGGGACCGAAGTAAGGCTTCTAGTGGCCCCTTAATAGGTCTGCCAAATAAAAGTGTAGCTGGCGCAAAACCCGTAGACGCTTGGGGTACCTCTCGGTTGTAGGCGAATAAGGCAGCTGATATATATTGGTCCCAGTCTTCCGGTTTCTCCTGACCCAGCTTACGTAACATCATGGTGAGGGTACCGTTAAAACGTTCCACGAGCCCATTTCCGGCCGGATGGTAGGGACTTGTGTGGATATGTTTGGCCCTCAAGATCTTAAAGATCTCCTCCATTAACAGGCTACGGAATTGGGATCCATTGTCCGTCAAAACTTGTTGAGGGAATCCCAACCGTGTAAAAATTTGCACAAGGGCTTCTGCGACATGCTTGGAATTAGTGCATGGTAGCGGTACGGCTTCGGCCCACATAGTGCAAGTGTCAACTAAGGTCAGGATGAACCTGTTCCTTCTTTTGGTCTTTTCCAGAGGACCAATAATGTCGACAGCAACCCGTTCAAATGGAGTCCCTACTATTGGCATTTGCCCCATAGGTACTGGGGGGTGTCAAGTGCTTGGGTGCTACCCGTTGGCACTGGGCGCAGGATTTCACATACCTGACAATGTCAGAGTTCATTCCTGGCCACCAATAGTGGTTTTTTATTCGCTGAATAGTGGCGTTTTGTCCCATGTGTCCGCTAAAGGGAAGAGAGTGCCCCATTTCTAAGATCTGGTTTCTGTACTGCGTCGGTACTAGGAGCTGGTTATTCCCCGTGTCCGGGTTGCCCGTTCTACGATACAATACACCATCCTTAGAAAAGATGTCTCCGTTGTGTCTGGGGTCCTTAGCCATGGGCAGTTTTTTAAAGCAGGGCGCCAGAGTAGGGTCCTTTTGTTGCGCCTCCTTCAGTTCATTCGGCAACAAGTTTGGCGCAGGCTCCCTCTCCTTCTTGGCTTGCCCTCTTGTGGTTACCGCTGCCACAATCGGCTCCTTAGGTCTCCCAATGAACACATATCTACATCCCAGGATAACTGGGTAGATCGGATCATCCATTATGGCCGCTTTAATAACTCCTCTGACAAAGTCAGAGTGTATTTCTACCAGTGCGATAGGAAGCGTCCTGGGTGCATCACTCCTGAAAACTCCACTAAGTTTGACGGTTTCCTCTGTCTCCTGACCTGGTTTGACTAGGTGTCTAGCAACAATACAACTAAAGCTTAATCCAGTGTCAAAAAGACAAGTAGTCGAGGTACCGTTCAAAATTACAGTTCCTCGAGTTGAGGGTCGGTCCCCCTCAGGTTGAGAATCACTGACATTGACTCTACCTTTCGAGGCTGTATGCAAACATCCAATGCGGTTTGCACCGGTTTGTTTGCCCTGATCAGACGTTCCTGGTGTAGGGGTCTTCCCTTTTCCTTGACCTTGGTGGCCGCGCTGCCACGTAGGCTTGTTGGGTTGATCAGAATTGTTGTTGGGGGGGGTATCGGGTTTTGTAGAATTTCGATTTTTCCTGGGGAGGTTTCTGGGTATTGTTATCTCGTTGGTTATAATGTTGAGAGGAAGTGGAAGAATAGAATGCCTGCTCTAGATTCTGTTTTCGAGATGGCTCATCGGTGGGTTTACGTTTAGTGCTGGGAAGTTCGGCCATTGCATTGCTATAGCGTTCGGCTTTATTGAGTATGTCTTCAAGCCTGACTGCCCCCTGTTCAGCCAAAAATCTACGTGTTTCATTCGACAAAGTGGATTTTATCTGCTCCACAAGAACAAGTTCGAGGAGTCCCTCATATGAAAGAGGTAGGTCAGATAATTCAATGCACTTTGTCAGATAACCCGTGAGACGTGAAGAGAACTGTGGAAATGTTTCCGTGCTCTCTTTTCGGCTGTTTCTGAACAACTGCAGAAACTTTCGGGCAGTCATCTCAAACTGCTGTAGTAAGGCCTTTTTCAACATGTCGTAATCATGTTGATTCGGTCCCAGCTTTGTGTACACGTCATAAGCATTGCCTTTCAGTGACGTTGAAAGTTTGAGCGCCCAGCGGGTACTCTCTAACCCATAAAGATTCGCGAGTCTCTCGAATTTTTCTAGGTAGCTGTCAATTTTTTCGTTAGGGCTAGGAAAAGATTCTAAAGAAAACGACATAGCAGTTAATTGGGCAGATTGAGTACTGGAGAGGTCCATTGATTGAGACTGGGGCGAAGACGGCTCTCCGTTAGTCGAAGTAGAGGCGCCCCGACTCTCTAGAGCCTTAAGCGCCAGTTCATGTTGTCTTTCCTTGTCTCTCTCTCTCTCTCTCTGCGAGTTTCCATCTCTGCTTCAATTTTCTTCTGTTCCAAAAGACATTCTTCCGCTTCTTTCTTATCTGCCCTCTCCTGGGCTTCTCTCCTCTCTGTTCTTTCTTTCTCTTCCTTCCTCTCAGCTTCTGCTCTCTGTTGCTCCGCCTTCCTCTCAGCTTCGGCTCTCTGTTGCTCCGCGTCATATATTTCCAATTCCTGGTTAATAAACGCGTTTGCAGCTTCTGCATCTAATCCTGCCTCTTTCGCTTCCAGCCTCAAGATGGACCTCATCTTTATCCTCTCTGCCATTGTTAAAGAATAAGATGAAGTATGCTTAGAGAACTAGTAAGAAGAAACGCGAAAGGGAGGAACTCTGAACCGCTACGAGAAAAAAACACAAGCACAAATTTACCTGTGTTACCTCCTACCTGTACTGTGCAAACTTATCGCTGCTATTATCTGGCAATTAAGGCTCTAAACGCAAGCGACTATGCCACTAAATGGTAAGTTACACTGGAAAAGAATCTACTTATACTAACAGTCGAGAAAAATTTATATTAAAACAATTTAAAAAAAAAAAAAATTTCCCCTAAATTTTTAATCTCTGACAACAAACTCCGTCCCTAAAGTCAATTATTGAGATGAGACGTTGTTAACTTAATTTTTAAAAATCAGAACAATCCGTCTTTAGCTAAGCTCAACTCTTTTTGACTTCAAAAACCTTAGTGACTGTAAAACAATCACGCAATCCCAGCAACTTTTATAAAGAAAGAAATTTAATTATCTCCGCCAGAGGATAATTATAATAGCAAATATATTTGTTTATCTGTACTTTCTACTGCTGTGGAGAGAAAACAACCTGTAAATATGCTGTGTGGACAACCCAAATACTTAAAGAACGTTTGTCTAGGGGTGTAATTATTTATTTATTTCCCTAATTCACAAAGACAAATCATTCACACTCTACCTAGTTAGACCCAAACTAAATCAGACTTAAAATATCTTTATCCCGGCTATGCGATTGCCTCAATTGTAGCTCAAGATCCCAGAACCAGCCCACAAATATGTGTGCATCAAATGTATCTCAAAATTATCCCAGACGAGCCGGCCAAATATTGTCGTAAATTTATTTTGAGAGAAAAGAGTCGTAGAAATAGTGGTCCGGTTTAGAGTGGAAAATGATGATGGAAAGCTCAGTGATAGAAAATGTAGAGATTTAATAGTTACTTCACAGCGTGCTGGAGGAGAGTAAAGACAGACTTATTTACGACAAATCGTGTCTCTCAATCTTCTCTTTCACTCTTCTGGTCAAACAATTATTTGCCAGTTTTCCAGACTCGCATCTGCGCGCTCACCGATTCGGTGTTTTCAAACACACACACGACGTTGATACAAACTATATTAAACGAATAGGGGAAATGTTGGGCTTTGGGTATATCCAACACACAGAACAAAATGAGTTTAGGTGATTTTATTTACTTTAAACATCAATCACTAAAAATATCAGATATTACATAAATTACCATAAGTACACAAATGCAAATAACAAGTTTGGGAGGGGGTGAAGAAGACTGGTATCGACTAAGCCCTTCCCGCTCATTAGACAAAGACAAACCCAGTCCAGAGATAGATAATATCAGGGACATAGGTACGTTAACCTAACAGTGAAGTTAATTACTCTGAAAGAGGTGTTACAAAATTAGGTATAGGTGATAGAAAAAAACTTGTTCTTCCCAGCTGTTCTTTCCTTTACTAAGCAAATGGAAAGGAGGTGGTTTTAAACAGAGTTAACAAATTATCAACTATCCCACTTAAAGGAACAATGTAGGGTATACAGAAAAGATATATGTTACCAGGTAAGCCAGTTAACAAAATGGTCACACAAAAGAATTAATTTCCTGTCATTCATACACGCGCTAGCAAAGGCCTTCACTCATCTTGCTCTCACTTACCGATTGTGAAAAAATCTTGCACTCCATAGAATAACACAACAGCAGTTACACCTCAACTAAATGTATGAGTGTTTGTTCAAGTTCTAGCCCCAGATTAGCGGGTAGGCGGTCAGCACATAAAAGGGTCCCGTAATCGCTGGAAAATGAATCTGTAGTTGTGTCTCTTTTCTTAATAACAGTTTCTATGGGAGGGCACGGTCTCTGATACCGGGGTGAGGATGGTGTGGTCTATTTGACTATGCCGCGGATAATAAAATTCTTACGCGTGCTGGTACACTTTATCCGTGAGGTATGGTTTAAGTCCAGTGAGAAAACTAGTCACATCACTGTTCAGGAAATTATGAATTATCTCTCTGTGTCAGTAAACTAACAAAGCTCGGGCCAGTGTTCTTCTTCCCGTTACGACTTAAGTTGTTTGATGGTGCGTTAAATTTGTCTTTTGGGTGTGCTTTCTTTGCTATAAGTTAGATAGCGGAATTCCAAACATAGAATCGCCTCAAAGATTAAAAATTTACACAGTCTCAACAAGTTCTGCGTCAGGGGAACTCTACACACTGTTTATGCTTTGCTTTGCTTAGATTGATTTCTTTATTGCTTTCTTAATGCTGGGATCGCACAGGTTACGATCACTCGCTTTGCACAGAAATAGAAATCACTGCAAATATATATAAAATCCAGGGGAAAATCTATAACAAGATTTCAATAAAGCTAGTGCTTCTGTAAAGATCTGGCCAGCGAGTGATAACGTGTCTAGTTCTACATGGTCTATTTAGCTAAAATGAAATGTAAGTTGAGTGGGACATGATAAACTTGACAACTTATTTGATCTCACGAACTTTTGGGGATCTGACCGCCAAATCAAGAGAAGAAGCCGCCCCCTGGTCTTCGTATCCGCTCGCTGCTGCCCGTTTCGCTTTCCCCCGTTCGCTCGGTTCCTCGATTGACACCGAGACGCGAAATTAGCGGCAAGCAACTGCGTCTCGTATCAGGGAAAACTACTGTCTTTGATAGCGCCGATAGTCTCCCCTAAGATCCCTCGGTCTGTCTCTTTGATCTCGTCGCTGTATCCTACATGAGTCCCGGTGGAATGCGTTCTGGCAAACGAAAAGTTACAACAAATGTTCAGGGGTTCTAATGTTATGAAAAGCTAAAGGTCCCTTTAAATCATCCATCATATCAGGGAAAATTCACTAGTCAAACTAGACGTACGTCACAGTAAGCCACTCACGTCTGTTGTTTTTCTGTTGTCCAAGTGTTCTACTTCTTTATTTCTTACGAGTGCCTGAAAACATACCTTTATGTTTGTCTAATATTAATTTACTGTTTACAGGCCTCGGGTTTCCCTTCCTTATGTGTTATTAGTATTCAATTGGCGTGATTTCCCTTTACCAGTGGTTCGTGCTTTAGCAGTGTTTCATGGACATGTATCTCAGTGTGCAAGCATCAATTGTGATTATAAACTGTCACACTATTTGATGTGCAAAACGAAGAGACAATTATAAACAAAATAACTTTAAAAAAAAAAAGAAAAAAAAAAAAAGAAGGAAGTGGTTAAACATATTAAACAATTGAGCTTATATTCCAAGACAGAAGGAAATTGTTCAAATAGACTTCAAACATATATTAAAAAATAATCGTACACAAATACATGTATATTAACAGCCAGTATGTATAGAAACTTCAGTAAAAATGAAATAAACAAAATAACTCACAGTGTATTTCACTATCCGGAATAATTATACTCTTTAGACTTTCTCTGCTTTTTCAATCGATCCACCGAGCAAGCTAGACACTAATACTGGTATTTTAAATAAATTCCAGTATCTTTCAGTTGTGCTACTGAACTTGCTATTATCGGTTATCCCTTAACATAGCATAAAAAACGTGTTATTAGTATAATTGGAACCAGGTCCTTCGAATCGATGTCTTGGCTATATCGTGTTTATGCTTCACCTGGTAAATGATACAAACTTTCAAAGTTACAAGAACTGAAATGCAATTAGACTTTATTTGTTTGTCTTGTGGCGTTACCCAATTAAAAACCTTTAAAGCTTTACGTAAGTGCACTCAAAAAACTACGCACCGGACATAGAAAGGTATTCAGGTTCAAGCGTTACACACGACTTCAAATTGAATTTGTTATTACCGCTCAGTACGTTCTAATGCGTTCCATTTTAAAATAATTTTTAACATAAACATACCCACTATCCTGTTCTCACTGTTCTAGTCTACTATCATTTACTGGACACAGTATTAAGGTCCTAAGGGTCTTGTTGGATTCGGCCTATACTGCTTGATAGAAATACAACAGAAGTGATTGCGTCATTAATAGGCTGAACTGCCCATGGAGGACTTCTGGTGTCGTGTATTGTGGTTCGCACTATTGACCTGCCATTGAAAAACATCATTTTTTGATGATGCGTAGATGGCAGAGCGGATAGTGTGATTCGCTTGCATGGCTAGGCGGGGTTGTCGCACGGAAGGTCCAGTGTTCAAATCCTGGGTAAGCCACTCATGTCTGTTGTTTTTCTGTTGTCTGGTGTTCTACTTCTTTATTTCCTGCGAGTGCCTGATAACATACCTTTATATTTGTTTCATATTAATTTCATATTAATTTACTGTTTACAGGCCTCAGGTTTCCCTCCCTTATTTGTAATATAGGTGCATAAGAGCAACGATTTGCACAATGACTTGAGCACTTACCTCGCGCAGCAACGTTATAGGATTCCGGGTTTGAAAGCTGGTTGCACCATACTACAGTCGATTCAGCTATAAATTGGTAACTGGTCCTGTTCTTGGGTTAGGGAAGGCATAGGCAACGAGGAGGAGAACTGGTTTCTCTCTCTTCCGCTCCCCCACCTCATGACACTGAATCTAGTATAGTGAAGTCACTATCACAAAACCTTCCTGCGACAGTATCTGCAATGGGACAGTTTTAACCTTTATTTATTATGGACAAATACATATTTTGATGTTTCATACATTTTTACATTACTATCAAGTAGAGTTTCTTCATGTGATAGAATTTTAGTACAAACTGAATAATACGATATATGACAAAGTCTAGTTTACATAAGGATTATGTTTCAAAGAATGATACCATTCACGAACATGTCTGATACTAATGATTATGAAATCTTAAGGAACAAATCTCTTGACCATGTAGAATTTGAGAAAATTCTCACGGACGAAGGGAGAAAAATATCTGACGTTGTCAGTTTTGTTGTTATATGTCTTTAATTGGCATGTTTGGAATAATAGCCAATATTATCAACATCGTCATATTCTACAAACAAGGTTTTACTAACACTGTAAACATCGCCTTGCTTGGGCCTCCAGCGTTAAAATTTTCCTGTACTATAGAATGAGTTCTAAATACAGACAAAAATTTGATGATATTTTCTGCAAATCAGAACTTGCAGTATACGGGACTCGCCCTGATAGACTTTCTTAAAACCTGTGGAAGTACAGTACTCCCAGTGTCGAGTTATTTTTCTTGCTCCATCGAACGTGCTGTAGTTAGTCGGCTCTTCAACTCTATGACTGTTACATCTTCTTTTGCGCACCACGACGTGTTCACGTATGTGAGTCGCTGTTGTGCTCAAACGGAGTTGTTAGTGAACGGAACGACGCCGCATTAAACAATGACGTCATGTAATTTATGCAAGCAGACGCGTGTAGAGATGCAGAAGTGAGCATCGTCTGCTAGGGATCTTTTGAAATATGTTCTTGAAGTGTTAATATGTGTTTCATCGAGCTCCATGTTCCAGTGCGTTTGTCTGCTGATCTACTCTCATTTTGTAGGATGGCGGCATTATGATTGAATGCCAGAGAAAAGATTTTATGTTAGGAGAGTATTTCTGAATTACTATCTCGTTACATTTTGAACATGTCGCGCTAATCGACTGTATCCAGACATCTGACTGGCGGACTGATTTGTTATATTAATGTGGATAGACTTGAAGGCCTTATGTATATGGCCAGTTGACAGTGGTCATATTTTCATCATCACATTCTAATGGAGCTCATCATTGTGTTATTAAACTGTGTCTGTGACTACATGAGAGACTTGCCTAATTTATAAGTTGCTGTTAGCGTTTGCTTTGAAATTTACTTATCCAAAAGTTACTACTATTACAACATTATCAATACCCATCAAGAAAGCTTCGCAACAATGACATTGTAGACTTAGTTGATACAGCATTACAAAATGGCATAAACAAAATGTTGGCATACATCTTTCATCTGCAATACGTGATTGTCAGGTTTGGTATACAATTGCGAAGATAAATTCAGTATATACGATGTGTGATTTTCATTGCTGTGTCCATTCATTTTGTGACCTCAGATTGCTTGTATTTTTGATTAGCCTGCAAAGCTGTAGTATAATAAAATTATGCAATTTTCCAAACTGATTACGCCGTTATGAAAACTACTACCCTTGAATAAGATGGCGGCTTTAAAATATACTGTTCAAAAAAAGAAACTCAACATTTTTAGTGTTACTTTTATAAAAGATATTCGCTGATTGGACATCAGTCAACCTATCGACTGTGTCCACCTGGTCATTAACTTCTCGTGGTTACCTGAATTGTACTCACCTCATGATTCGTGAGGTCATGAAAGAAGTCAAGGTCAAAACAACATTAACACTTAATCAGTCAACTAAACCGTATCTTCTGGTGTGAGAAGCGGGTGATGGAAATTACATTCTAACTGCACCTCTGGCAAAGTGAGTTTAAGGAACCACTGATTATATATATTCATTGGCTCTCTGATCCCTAATGGTGTTAATTTCGCATTAACGTGCAAACTATAAGAATTCAGAAACTGTGGCCCAGATGAAAGGTAGTCTGAGCCGGCCACCGTTTCTCTCGTCGAGCGCTGGTTGACCAACATCAAAAGGCCCTCGTTACGATAACGGGGTTTCTTTCAAAATCGCTCTCGTCTCGAGATGACATGCTAATCGACGTCAAAGATTTCTCCCGTATCTGAAGATCAAAGGTTTAAGTGTTTATCCCACGTGCGGTCTGTCCGATGTCTATTGATTGACATATCAGCTCCCGTGAGGAACTCAGGTAAACAAACCAGATTAGCTCCCCGTTAGGACTGGTAAGTCGCGGAAGTTGGTAATTTGTCTGTTTGTTTACGTCTCAAGAAAAAGGGGCGTGGATTAACAGTGAGTAATGCAGTTGTTATGAGTAAATTCATAACACCGTTTCAGTCGCTCTCAAACTTCCTTTGTTGAGCTCATTTCCTTACTTACAAAGCGTTACTATGACGGCTCAGGAAGTACGTCATCATAGTCTGCCTGATTTTTAGCAGACGTCATTTGCCGGGCTAGGATCGAACATTCGGTCTTAGTATCGTTCTCTTTTGGCTTTGTGTCTCCGTGGGAGAAGGCTGTGTTTTTAGTGCTCCTGGATGTGTACTTTGAGTACTTAGATTATGTAAGTCAGCTAGGTTGTCTACCTAGTAGAGCCTAAGCCTGATTATATTTCTAAAGGACATGTCAGCGCTGAATGGAGTTGGAAAGGATGAGTAATTTGATATATAATAAATTCAGCAAGATGGCTCTGACAGTGTTCTAATAGTCTACATGACGTTAGACTCACGTAATGACTGGCTAGTGATTGCCAATGTTCATTTACTTTGATGCAAGTATTCAGGAGCCGTTTTTACTGTGATTAAATCAATATGTATGTTAAACGTCTAACAGGCCATTCAAGTGTTTTATACTGTTAAAACTAGCGTCACGTTTCTTAGAACTATGCTTGTCGGACTGTAGTACATGAATCCCTAGACACCTTGGACACCAGAGTCCAGCATCTCAATAGACTCCTAATTGAACCCGTAACATTTATGGGGGCATCAAGCCGTCAAGTCTCAACTTATTTGAAACCTAAAAGCGGCAGTACCAGGACATTTCTCCACGCTACAAGCCGATCATTGCCTCAAAAGTTGTACTTCGAACGAGATTTTCAAAATGGCGCGTCTGTCGTCTGCTAGGAAGTCCTGAGTATGAGAAGGCCAGACATTATGTTTCAACACTACAGTTCTTCAGTCAGCAAGTTCCCAAAGAGCAAGCTTTCAAACAAATCACAGTTGCATCTCTAGATGTATATATGAATCTATTTTCTGCCGAAGATGGCGAATTTTTCTGATCTCGAGCAATCAAATGGATTCTGTATCGAGTCAGCTGCTTTCTGCTTCTAGGCCTAGTGAGAGGTCTTGATTCCTGTTCGCATCTGTGCTGGGAGGAACAACCGTTGGAACTAGGAGGATTTTGGGCCAGGCATTCAGATAAGTCATGTTTATGGTTTCATACATCTTGTGACTAGATTATTGTAGAAGAAAAGTATACCATTGTAAAAGGATGGAAAGTATCCAGTAAAATAGATGATGATGATGTTGTGTGGCCACCACTGTAGTAGTGGTGTATTATTAATTCATAATATTGTACTGTGGTAATCGAAAACTTCTTGGTATACGCCCACATAGGGCTACTATAAATATGGAATCTTCTTAATACATACGCCACACAGGCTATTTATAGATATGAGGTACTACTTTGTCAGGAATGTTGAAGTGGTTGTGTGTTGTTATGGTCACTCACACCACAGGTACATATATAGGAGTCATGGAGCGCTGAAACAACTGGTGACGTTTTTAAACAATTTATTTACGCCACAACACAGTCACGTTGATATAGACGAAATACAGTTTACAGCAAATGTGAAATATCTGATAACTCCATCCACAAAACTCAACTACTCCACAGCTTGAAAATATCAATACATTCCATAGAGCTCAACTACAATAATATGGCTTCACAAAATATCTTTAATAACTCTGCGCTATAAAGACTGCACACACGGCAGTTATAATAAACATGGCCTCATAAAGTACTCACATCTCAGACTCTGTGCTATAAAGACTGCACACACGGCAGTTATAATAATCATGGCCCCATAAAGTACTCACATCTCAGACTCTGCGCTATAAAGACTGCACACATGACAGTTATAATAATCATGGCCTCATAAAGTACTCACATCTCAAACTCTGCGCTATAAAGACTGCACACACGGCAGTTATAATAATCATGGCCTTATAAATCTTAAACTATCCGCTCACAGGAAAAAATGGCCTACACAAATCCTGGCCTCGTAATATCTTAACATCAATATTCAAATCACTGCATCCATTGCAGTTGCAAAATATTCACCTGTACACACAGCGAAAAAAAAACACTAGTCGACATCTTCCTCGTACACTGCGCAGGCACACACTCTCAAGACACAGGGCTGACCAGCTTGGTCAACGCCCCAGAAACGAACTGCCACGAGAATCAGCTATGCTCAAACACTAACACATGTCCGGACTCACCGCGAGAGCTAATCACCCACAGCTCAGCTCAAAACAGTTCAGAATCAATTCATCTCAGCACTTGAGATGAGAAGCGTTCACCACGCTTTCTGACTCTCTGTCTCTCGAAACTACGAGAAGATATTATAAATAAATAATCACAGCTTATCAAGCATTCAAGCGTGGTAACCCAAAACTAACTTGTACAAAAAGCATTTTAAAGATTTACTTCCCCTAGATAAAATCTGTCCTTAACAATTATCTTGTTTGCCGCATTACTGTCACCGTAGGGTTTGCCCAGGCATTGTTTATGCTTCTGGCAGAGTTAATATGAATGCTTAAAGTAGGGTGCCATAGGGCGTGCCCAGGCATTGTAAATATTTGCCAAGGTTGCGTGAGCGTTGAAAACGGCTCACGAGAAAAAAGATAGAGGGAAGATTAAAAATAACTGACAATGGTTCACTGAATTCGCTTGTGTCGGTAAAGCGTGAGTATTTTTCTAGTGAGTAGTAAATAAAGCCGACCAATGGTTTCAGCTGGTAAACAGATGAAAGAATGAATCAGAAGCAGGATGGAGAAAAAAACATATCAGCTGACGATGGCCAGAGGTCAGAACAGCTCACGGCTTGCTAGAGGGCAGTCGTATTTCCGAAGACGAGATGCTGTTGTGCGGTTGCCACCAGTTTTAATAAGTTCTGTGGTATTACATATAGTTTTAGAAGTTATACAGAAGATGCACAAGCTGTATAGAAAAACTTAGAAGTTTAAAAGAAGTCAGTGGTTAAAGAGAAGTGATATTAGTTCTAGGAAGTTCAGAGGACGTGATAGTGACTAGTCAGTAACATTATGATATAACTAAGAAGTGTCACATAGTTAGAGTGGAAGATGATTAAGAGAGCTTTAATAGGGACAGTAGTGAGTGAGTTTTCAGGAGAGATTCAGGGAATCGCCTGTAAGTATTGGTGTTTGAATTATTATGTACATTGATGAACGTTTTACAGGAGAAATAAAACTGAACTCCCAGGTCGACGAGCCATATGAGCAATGAGAACTTTAATGACCAAGCAAACCAGAGAAGGAATTGAATTAAATATTGAAGGTCAAGCTTGGTACCATCATCTATTAAATGGATGATATGAATGAATCCCAAGAAGGGAGCTACATATTTTTCATCATCAGAGAGAGAGAGAGAGAGAGAGAGAGAGAGAGAGAGAGAGAGAGAGAGAGAGAGAGAGAGAAAGAGAGAGAGAGAGTTCACAGTGAGTGAAACAATGAGTTGTAAACGGAATTAGTTACGACAAGTAAGTGACAGCGATGGTCGACTTCTTTAAGAACTACGTGAATGCTCTCACATGTAAGTAAGGAATATATAAGGTTTATTTCTTGCATAGAACTATAGGATGTTTTTTTCCAAGAAGTGGATACAGGAAGGTCTGACCAAGTTTTGTACAGGAAGAACAAAGGTACCAAATAATGAATTGCATAATGCTGATCAGTTGTATTGAGGTATACTGAAACAGAATTTAAAGAGGTTAAATAAGTAGACGGAGTTGATAGAGGAACAAAGGGAGATTAAGTGTCTACATATATATGAGATAAAGAAAGTATACATGAAGCAACTATGCTACAACTGTAGGTATGCTCTATGAAGAGATATCTACATCATTGAAATATATTACATGTAAATAAATATGTTTTTGCAAGAGGAAAAACAAATGCTTGAGTCGATCCTTGTGAGAGGTGGGTGTATGCCAGACTATTAGCCTTTATATAAATCCACTATACGATCTGTCACTGTATATAACAACGGAGAAGGCAACGAACGAGTCAAGGGTTGAATGATGGAAGGAAAGTAGTTCATCCAAGAATTACCAACTCTGGCGGAGAGGGCCAGTACTTATATACTATTACCTTAACTTGGAAGATATACAAACAAGACAAGAGACTGGTGTGAGTTACTTAACTAGGCCTGCCACCTGCCACCTAGTTAAAAGGAAGTACTTTGTTAAAAGTTAATAACACCACTGTCACGGAGTGTTTTGATGGTATTTTGTATGTGTGAATGTTCCCATGCTCCAGCGGGAGTTTATTAGGCACGTGAGTTGTTGGGAGCTGGGAATGCGTGCATTGTACTGATTTAGCTACAAGCAGGGTTGAGAGCATTGCTTGAGACAAGCTGTTAGCTTGTGATGCGTGAATGAAGATCAGTGGAGCGTGAAAGGGTTTCACGGGGTTTTAGTGATTATGCCGGAAAGGGGCAGTCAGAGAGAGGAGTGTGTTGGTTCAAACGTGTGTTGAGTCAGTAGAGAGTTGAGACAGTAGAGAGCAGACAGTAGACAGGAGACAGCGTAGAGCGTAGAGAAGAGAAGGGTGGATGTCTATAGTAGTGCGTGCGTAGAGGGCCGGAGTTGTGTTGTAGAGGTTGCAGTGGTTGTTCATGAAGTGGCCTATTTGTGGCTGTAGTTATTCCGAGGAGCAGAGTGTGTGTGGATACTCGGGATTTGTGATGTATCTAATATTTGTAATGGCCCTACGTTCATTGTGACTTATTGTGAAGATAATACATTGTTGGAGATTGACAGAGCTGTTGGAGTTGTTCCTTAGACGGTGAGCTATACGAGTGGTGTATACGTGTTGTCTGGCTTTCTTCACATCCACCCTCATACACCCTACTCGTCACATTGAGGGCTCGTCTATTCGGATCTTACAAACGAACCCAAAGTTGTGCAGCCCTAAAGTAATCTGAGGTCATTTGGTCAGCAGCCTATGTTTTTCAACGCAGCGAAGTGTGACAACTTTACAGTAACCAGACGATTTGACACTATTCAAATCTGGGTCAACGGTCAGCTGTGACGGTGTGCTGGGAAAAAAAAACAGTGTGCTAGGAATGTTGACTAACAGGTCTGTTTACGTTTATTGCTGGCGATGGCTGTGAAACGATGTGTTGGGACCAGAACAAACCTATGTTGTACCTAAAGGAGGCTGTCTAGAGCAGTGTGTTGTGACCAGGAGAATCTGTGGCGACCAAAAGAAGAGGAACTGTGAAGCTGTCGTTTTGCTGTGGTCTACTCGACAGTGTGAAGTGGAAAACATGAGCCCTGTTTTCCAAGGTGTGTAGCTTGTGACGCTACAGAATCTGAACTGAGTGTATTGCGCCGTGCTGTGTGTGTGGTCTTCATATTTCATCAACCTTGGGACTGGCTGAAGACATTAGAAACATATCTACACGCTTGGGATTTAAGTATTATGTAGTTGTTCTGTGAACAATTAGTATTCGTCATAATTCCTTTAGATACAGCTTAATTAGATATTATTCTGTTATTATTCCTTTAAGGAAGTTACGTAACATCCTTTCGTGCTCTAGTATGCTAATGTTCTAGTAAAGTGTTTATTAAGTTTCTAGTTAGAAAGTTAATTTTTGTTTTATATAGGGCTAACAGTGTATTTCATAAGAAGTCAGTAGTTCTTCTTGTATACTGAGTACTTCTGTTTTCACATTCTTCTCTTTAGTTCTGCTACTTTCTTCTTTCAATAATATCACTTATTTTCTACTTCATCTTCAGTGTTGCTGTTCTACTGTCTTTAGTTTTACTCTTTCTTTATGTAATGTAGGTTTAGGTTAGACTATTTATAATTAATTGTATATCTACTGTACTTTTAGCTGTGCTATTCCTATCTGCCTTACACATTACTTATATCTACGTTACTTATAACTGTATGAATCCTGGCTGTCATCTTTCTCTCTAGTTCTATCGTCCATTTTAGTTAGATTCCAAGAACTTAAATTATATACTAAGTGTGTATTAACATATTCCTCACAGGAATTGTTGTAGTGTTTGGACTTCTCAAAGTTACTGCTGCAGAGGTGACTTGGGAACAACGGATCAGATCAGTTTATTGCCATAGCCTACCATTCCATTACACCAGAAAAAGCTACGTAACCTTAGTTTGTTTTGGTTCATTATTCTAAGGCCATATTTAATTTATTTGTCCAAATTGCTCTATAGGCTTCCCTTGGTATTCATTGTTTTATTGTTGTTGTTGGACGTGACGATTATGTTATTTATTTGTGTTTTGATTTCATCTGTAGGATTTTGCGCTATTTATTCTTAGAAGGGGTCCTATCCTGTGGGCAGGATCAGTTGTAGTGCCATTCACGAATAAAGTGTGCATTTTTGCATTAGTTGTTTACGTGCAGTTTGTTATCAGTTGTGTGTTATATTCCCTCTTTGGCGTTCTGTGTATATGGTGTGTTCTTTAGTCATTTTCTTCTTACACTATCCTGTAAATACGTTAAATTTTTTCAATCTCCTGTTTCCGTACGTTATAGAGGTCGTGTACTGTATATTTCCATATTACTTCTGTCACACATCTTTCCTTTTTCTTGTTACCGACCTACCAAGTTATTGGTTGTTAATTAGGGTGTAGTGTTTATCATCATCATTTGTGTCAGTGTTTGTTTTGTAGGGTTAATAATTTTTTGTGGGTATACATTGAATACAGTTAGTAAGGTATCATCTTAGTAGTTATTTAAGATATTATTTTGTAGTGTGAACTATTTTGACATTAAGTTAGAGTATTCGAGGTATATATATAAGTCATATATATTTATAATTATGTCGACACTTATGGATTTTATCCTTGTCGGTGAGAGGATAGGAAAGTCGGGAGAAGATCTCTTAGAGTTTGCACAAGCTCAATTAAAAAAGGCACAAACTCAATTTAAAGAGGTGCAGGAGAGACAAGAACGACATGAGGAGCGAGAGAGAAAGAAAGCAGAAGAAGAAACTAAGAAAGCAGAGGAAGAGACTAAAAGATTAGAGATACAGAAACAAATGAAAGAGATAGAAGCACAGAAAGAAATGAAAGAGATAGAAGCACAGAAAAAAATTAAAAAGATAGAAGCGGACAAAGAGGTATCCTTGAGAAAACTCGACTTAGAGAAATCGAGTTCAGACGCATCATCAAAAAAGGATTACGGCAGTATGTACAAGTTGAAACTTCCAATTTTCAACGAATCCATAGATTTTATGTACTGTTTTTTGGAGAGGTTTCAAATGAAGGCAACTGCATTAAAGATTAATGAAGAACTGTGGGGATCAATGTTGACAGATTATTTAACAGGGTCAGCATTAAAAACAGTTTTTCAATTAACTGTGGAAGATAGATTAAATTATGGCATAGTGAAGGAAACTTTGTTACACAAGTACAGGTTAAATGAACAAGGCTACCGGTTAAAGTTCCACAGTGCGATGCCAAGTAGTGAGCAAGATTTTGCAGAGTTTATCGCAGAGATTAAAATGTTATTGAATAGGTGGATTGACCTATCGGGCATTGCTAAAGATTTTGATGGCCTATGTGATTTGATCGTACGTGATAAGGGGATGTCTTCATGTAGCTCCGATTTGTTAGCTTTTTTTCAGGAGAGAAAACCAGAGAGTATTTCGGCAATGTCCCAATTAGGACAACAATACGCAAATGCACATCCAGGCAGACCGATTCATAAATTGGCGGTGCCAGAAACATTTACGACATGTGTGGCCAAGCGGAGTTATGAAACACGACCATATCGGAAACAAAGTTCTCGTAGTGGAGAGAGACCTTATGATAGGAAGGCAGTAAGTAATAGGTGGACAGAGACAGACTTCCGTACATCCCCCAGAAAACAGCAGAATATGGCAGAGTCACGTAGTAGAAGACCTTCTGGTTGTTTTAAATGTGGATCACCATGCCATGGAGCAAAGTTTTGTGACAAGCCTGAACCTCAGTCTGTGGCCGAGCCTCAGACTTGACCTAAGGGTAGTCCACATAAGAGCCAACGTGAGGAGTACAGATGCTTTGGGTGTAATGGGATTGGTCACCTTCAATTCGATTGTCCTAATAGGAAGTTTGAACGCGCAAGTTCAGTTGTAGTCTTAGATACATTCAACAATGAGAGTTGTGAAAGGTGCAGACCACTTTTTCATAAAGATGAGACACGAATTCTGATTTGTGGCCACCCACTTCCATGTTTGTCAGCAGTTCATACAGATGGGAACATAGTCTTGCATCCAGGGTAATAATAATAGCCCCTTCAGTCATAACTGACTATGGGAATGCGCCCCTGAGGTGACAGCCCTCAGCTGCTTATTTTCCTGGTGCTCCTTTCGACGTTTTCTCCTCACCTCTGCTTCTTGTGTGAGCCTCTCTTCGCCCAATCTGAGGTGGCGCCGTAAATAGTATCGCCACTTAGTGCGATCGGCAGCTTTATCCTCCCATGTTGCTGGATCCATGTCCAGTGCCCTCATATCTCTCTTGCACACATCTTTGAACCTCAGCTGTGGTCGCCCAACTGTTCTCTTGCCCTCTGCTAATTGTCCGTAGAAGATATCTTTTGGGATGCGACCATCATCCATGCGGCGAACATGGCCAAGCCAGCGAAGTCTGCGCTGTCTAAGCAGCGTATACATACTTTGAAGGCCAGCACGTGACAACACCTCGACATTTGTCACTTTATCTTTCCACGAGATGCCGAGGATGCGGCGTAGACACCGCAAATGGAAGGTATTGAGCCTTCTTTCTTGCTTAGCATAGGTCGTCCAGGTCTCGCTGCCATATAGGAGTGTGCTGGTGACGCAGGCATTATATACCGCAGCTTTGGTCTTCATTGTGAGTTTAGAGTTTCCCCAAACACGAGATGTGAGGCGGGCAAAGGTAGCTGCAGCTTTGCCAATGCGGCTGTCGATTTCTGTATCCAGTGAGAGTTTGTCATTGATGGTAGACCCTAGGTATGTGAAGTGGTGCACCACTGCCAATTCATAGTTATCGATAGTGATAACTGGTGCAGCACCCACATCCTGACTCAGCACATTCGTTTTCTTTAGACTTATTGTGAGGCCAAAGTCCTTGCATGCTTTAGTGAAGCGATTCATCAAGCTCTGAAGCTCCTGTTGGCTTTGAGTGACGACTGCAGCATCATCAGCGAACAACAAGTCTCTTATAGTGACCCTTCTGATTTTTGTTTTTGCCTTCAGCCTTGAAAGATTAAACAGACGGCCATCTGACCTAGTGTGAAGGCATATTCCTTAAGTTGCATCTCTGAATGCATGTTTCAAGAGTAAGGCAAAGAAGATTCCGAAGAGGGTCGGAGCCAGAACACAGCCTTGTTTAACGCCACTTCGTATATCAAAGGGCTGTGACATGCTTCCAGCATATTGGACTGTTCCCTTCATGCCGTCATGGAATGACTTTATCATTTCCAGCATTTTAGAAGGGCAGCCTATTTTCAGGAGGATTTTAAAGAGTCCATCCCTACTAACCAGGTCGAATGCTTTTGTGAGGTCTATAAAGGCGATATATAATGGTCTTTTCTGCTCTCTTGATTTTTCCTGAAGCTGGCGGAGAGAGAAGATCATGTCTGTTGTTGATCTGCCAGCTCGGAATCCACACTGTGACTCTGGATATATGCGCTCAGCTAACTTGTGTAGTCGCATTAAGATGACTTTGGCAAAAACCTTACCAACAATACTAAGAAGAGAGATGCCTCTGTAGTTATTGCAATCACTTCTGTCTCCTTTATTTTTATACAGTGTTACAATCTTGGCATCTCGCATGTCTTGAGGAATAGTTGTCTCTTCCCAGCACTGGCACAGCATCCTATGCAGGGAATGTAATAGCGTGCTCTTACAGCATTTGATTAAATCAGGAGGAATCCCATCACTGCCTGGTGCTTTGCCAGAGGCCAAGCTATCAATGGCCTTAATGAGTTCCTCTAATGTTGGTTCGGCATCCAGCTCCTCCATAGTTGGCAGACTGTTGACACCATCAAGGGCTGCAGGCGTAACGGTATTGTCTCTAGCGTAAAGCTCAGAGTAGTGCTGGACCCACCTCTCCATCTGCTTACCCTTATCGGTTAGCTTCTCTCCGCTGATGGTTTTTAGCGGTGCCGTCTTACTTTTATGGGGGCCAAGTGATTTCTTTATACCGTCATACATTTGTCTAATGTTGCCTGTTTGCGCGGCGATCTGGATGCTCTCACTGAGCTGGAGCCAGTAGTCATTTGCACAGCGTCGAGCAGTTTGTTGAACTTTGCTTCTCGTAGCCCTCAGGATCTGTAGGGTTCTGGCACTCAATAAACGTTTGTATTCATTCATAGCACTGCGCTTAGCTTCAATGACAGGTGCCATCACATCTGATGAAGCATCAAACCAGTCATTTGACTTTGCTGTTTTCTTACCAAAGGTGGCAAGTGCAGTACTTTGAATGGTGTTCCGTAGATGCTCCCAGTTCTCTGTAATAGTATCACCATGCTGAGGGCTACTGAGCACTTTCTCGAAGGTCGCAGTGAATTGAGCGATCATGAAAGGGTCTGACATCTTGCTGGTATCAATGCGTGGTTTACCTTCATGTCTGACACGATAGAGTTTTCTTGGTTGTGCTCTGATTTTGCAGCAAACCAAGGAGTGATCTGTATCACAGTCTGCACTATGGTACGAGCGCGTGGAGAGCACAGACCTGAGGAGTGGCCTTCTGACGAGAATCAGGTCAAGTTGGTGCCAGTGCTTGGATCGTGGGTGTCTCCATGACACCTTATGCTGGGGTTTTGTCTGAAAGTAGGTGTTGGTCACGCAGAGGTCATGGTGGACGCACAACTCTAAGAGCCGTTGTCCATTTTCATTCATCTTGCCAATACCAAACCTGCCCAGAGATGAAGGCCATGAAACATTATCGGCACCCACTCTAGCGTTAAAGTCACCAAGGAGAACAAGCTGTTCTTGCCTAGGTATGCTTTTGATAATTGCTGTTAGATTCTCGTAGAACTCATCTTTAGCTTCTGAGGCAGAGTACAGAGTAGGAGCATACACACTGACAAGGGTGATGGGACCTGTGCTAGTTTGCAGGCGGAGCGTTAACAGGCGTTCTGATCCATTCTCGCCTGGTTCAACCATTTTAGTTAGCGATTTTTTGACCGCAAAACCTACTCCGTGTTCTCTAGCTTTATTAAGATCTTTCCCTTGCCAATAAAATGTGTAGTCCTTCTCGCTCACCGTTCCAGAGCCCGCCAGGCGCGTTTCCTGAAGTGCAGCTATATCCACCTGAAGTCGTTTAAGCTCATCATTAATTATGGCTGTCTTCCTTACATCGTTTACATCCTGTAGGTTTTCGGATAGTCCAGTCAACATAGTCCGGACGTTCCAGCATGCCAATCTGAGAGTTTGCTTATTTCTATTTTTTCGATAATTGCTTGGTGCAAAATTTTCTGTCCACAGTTCGGGTTTGACCCTAATCCCCATGCACCCAATGGGGAAAGCAGACAGTGGCGGGACAACACCTTATTGACTGGGGGCTGCCCAGCTTGAAGCGGGCGGTAGCTGTCCAGTGAGATCCTGGAATCTCTCCCACTGTCGGAAGTAGCCCCTGGCGCCATGCCCTACGCCAATTGGGCAAAATGCTTATAACCGGTAACTGCTACTTCCCGTGTTTTGCCGACACCTATAGGGTGAAGCTGGAGTGTCCTCTCCAGGGCTCGAGCTTGGGCACAGTTATATGGAGATCAAGCTGTTGCCCATGCAGCATGTTCCCCCTCTCCACACAGCCGGTAGATCCAAAGGAACGGCAGTAGCCGATACAGTTTGGTACCAGCCATGTCGCAGGAGTTGCCAGAATAATGTCGAATCGATATTAGACTGCCTTAGGGACTCCGACTCCGGATTTATCCTCAGGGTTTACTCCCGAAGCCAATTCCATAAATGGATATTCCCGCAAGGCAGCGGTGGTTTGAATTCAGAGTTCCTTCTCTTAGATAAGCTACCAACCAAGGATCATGAGCCCTATCTGCCCGAAGCTGCTGGTTTTAAGGCGCCAGTCGCTTAAAGTTGCATCCGTCTTGAGGGATACAGGTTGTACGACAGTTGGGGTGCGGAGATCGTGCATTGAGGGGTCTCGTTGGTTGGGGCAAACTGCTGGATGTATCACTTTTGGTGGCAGAGTGGAATTTTATCCTCTGGTATTGATAGATATTGATACGCCATTCTTGCGGGGTAGGGTAAAAGCATGTGTTCTTGACGATAATGCGGTCGCTGATCTTATACTTGGAAATATTCGTGGTATCAAAGCGTGCACGGATGAGGATATCAAACTATGGAAGCACAAACAAATACACGATACTTATGAAGAAACTACTAGATTGCAAGGAAAACCTAGGGTAATTCCTGTAGATAGCATGTCATATGGTAATGTCCGAGTTGCTGATACTTCAGTATTAAAACTAATTTCACCCCAACAAGAAAATATATCGTTTCCAAAACAGTTTGCTCACCAAGAAACTAACATTGGGAGGCATATTAAATCAGCAAAGGATTGGGATGAACATAAAATGAATATTCCGGAAAGTGCAGTGAATGAAACGAAGGTGAACTTTACTTTGCCAGAAGAAAGTGAATGTTATGGATCTGTCAAATATCCCGAGACAGACAGGATGAAAGAAGAGCGCAAAAAGCTGATTGAGAAGTACCGCAGAGTAGGTCGTGGTGCTCGTATACCACATGAGAAACATTACATAAGAGAAACTAGTGGCTTAAGAGAGTCAAGACACTTTAGAGGAAGCCGCATAACTAGTAATGATTACAGTGGTAATTTTCAAAGTGAACGTCGTAATGGATTTAGAAACAGGTATAGAGAACAAGATATAAACAGAGCATTTTGTTCCAGCAGACCAACCTATAGTGAACAAAAAGCTGGAGAAATATACAGAGGTAGTTTCAGAAAAGATTGCCGCTGGGCAGACAAAAGAGAGAGTAACCATTTATACAGTGGGGCACGTCATAGATGGAATGATGGTGGTGAGAGCTATTGTTATAGCGTTGGTAGTAGCCGAGGATGTCGTCATCCTAAATGGAGCAGCTACCCTGAAAAATATGACCAAGGCTGAGATAAATATGATGCCAGAAAGGGCCTCTGATAATATAATATTGAAATTACAGAGCCCGAAAACTAACATCACTAACTCAGAAGGGAAGGCATAATAGAGTGATCTGTACAAATAAGTGTAAAAAGTGACTTAGATAAAATTTGAAAATATTTTTGTAACTAGTCAACTTTTGTTGCTTTCTGATTTAGACAATATTTTCTTTCTCAGAGCAGATGCTTCAGCATTGATCATAGGGAGTTGCAACGAGTTTTCTGCAGTCTGCCAAGTCACCAAGCAGCTGAGCATTAACCTTACAACAGTTTGATGTAGGACAAGATATCAGACGAGAAAATTTTGATTATGATAAAGCATGTTTACTTATAGTTATATTTGTATAAGTTTGATGACTTTACATGAAGTTTGTAGATTATGCATGCATTTCTCTGATATGAAAATGAAGTTTGTTTAACTTTAGAGATATTGAATGTGATTATTGCTAGAATAATTTGTATGCTATTAGTGTGACTTGAAGTATTTTGTATGGAAGCATTGTTTACTTTGATGATGTATTTTAGGTTTGATGATGTATAGGAATCCATCTCTGTCGTCACGGTGAAAAACCCCGGTTTTTCACGTGGGGAAAGGGGTGGATGTCACGTAGTGTTTTGATGGTATTTTGTATGTGTGAATGTTCCCATGCTCCAGCGGGAGTTTATTAGGCACGTGAGTTGTTGGGAGCTGGGAATGCGTGCATTGTACTGATTTAGCTACAAGCAGGGTTGTGAGCATTGCTTGAGACAAGCTGTTAGCTTTTGTGATGCGTGAATGAAGATCAGTGGAGCGTGAAAGGGTTTCACGGGGTTTTAGTGATTATGCAGGAAAGGGGCAGTCAGAGAGAGGAGTGTGTTGGTTTAGACGTGTGTTGAGTCAGTAGAGAGTTGAGACAGTAGACAGGAGACAGCGTAGAGCGTAGAGAAGAGAAGGGTGGATGTCTATAGTAGTGCGTGCGTAGAGGGCCAGAGTTGTGTTGTAGAGGTTGCAGTGGTTGTTCATGAAGTGGCCTATTTGTGGCTGTAGTTATTCCGAGGAGCAGAGTGTGTGTGGATACTCGGGATTTGTGATGTATCTAATATTTGTAATGGCCCTACGTTCATTGTGACTTATTGTGAAGATAATATATTGTTGGAGATTGACAGAGCTGTTGGAGTTGTTCCTTAGACGGTGAGCTATACGAGTGGTGTATACGTGTTGTCTGGCTTTCTTCACATCCACCCTCATACACCCTACTCGTCACAACCACCACCTAGGACGCAGGCGCGGTCACATAATAACTAATTGGTGCCTTGGGACCAGTTCCAGTTCACACCCTCGGTAATATATTACCTAATTGGCGCCGAGACCAGCCCTTCTCAAGTGACATGGCTACATCACAGGCAGATATAGTGTATCAACAACAACCAACACAGCAACAACAACAACAGCCCATATTTGTTCCACCACCTCTTTAGCATGAACCAACAATGGCCGCTCTTAAGAGTATTACCGAGACGTTGTATAATGTTGATTTGTACGCAAAATACAACCAGATTAGATCAGTTATAACACCGTTCAAAGAAGACTCGAAAGAATTTAGAAGATGGATGAAAGACGCGGACAGATTTGCTACTATGATAAACGCAAACACAGATACAGAACGTAAGAGGATACTAGTTTTGTCATCTGACTCTCTCGTTACTGACTTCCTAAGAAGACGTGATAGTACATATCCAAGTGAGACATGTGAGTAATTGAAGTAAGAGTTAACAAAACGTTATAGTGACATTACTAATACGGAGCATGCGTGGTCACTGCTTCGCCGCATCAAACAGCAACATAACGAACCCATACAATCTTATGGAGAAAAATTATTAAATTTGCCAGAGGAGGCATTCCTGAATGGGTTGACAGCATCACCAGACCTAGAGAAACATCTGGTAGGAATCTTTATTTACGGACTGTTAGGCAATAGTACTAAATTGCATATGATTCGCAAGGATCCGAATACAATAAATGAAGCGATCCAGATAGCAATCACAGAGGAAAATGTTCAAACAAGATTTAATCAATGTATTGAGCAGGAACCAACAGTTGAGTCACAAATAGAACATGAGCCGATGGAAATTGGACATTCCCGCTCGCGTTGGCGTCGCCCAAGCCGGACGGATAACCAGGGACATGTAAACACAACTTATGCTCGACATTTTCCCAAACAGCAGAACATACAACAAGTTAATATCCCTACTTGTTTCAATTGTGGTTTTAGAGGACACATAGCCCCTGAGTGCCGACAACAACATCCTCGCCTGCACCAGCAGAGTTACAACAACTCACAACAGAGTGGTTATGGTAACACTCGTCGGTATAGTCAAAATTTCCGAAGAGCGCACACACCATCCAATTTTAGTACAAGAAGAGCACGAATGTACAACCAGGGAAATGGAACAGTCAATCACTAAGCAGGACCATTAGTGATGACCATAAAGAAAATGAAGATAATAATTCCCTTCATCGGAGGTCCGAACATATAAAGAACAACAACATGGTGCCACACTTAACACCTTTTCCTCAAGAGACACCGCAGCAACAAATACATTCCATAAACATTACCTTAGATTCTAGTTCATGCCTGATCAAGATTTACAACAAACATTATCGCGCACTTGTGGACAGTGGCGCTTCAGTAAGTTTGATTAGAGAACAGTTATACAAACAAATCAAACATCTTGTGAGTTTTCGACCTTCAAACACATTTATGGCATCGGTGACAGGCGAATCTCTAAAGTCCTGTGGTACAGCATATGTCACATTCCACATAGGACAGCAACAGATTACAATTCCCTTTATAATTACACGTGGGATGTCCAGAAATTTTATCTTAGGTAGAGATTTTCTTACCTCTCACAACGTCAGGATATATTTCGACCTGAACAAGATCAATATTTATGGGGAATATATACAACTACAAGACGATATACACATAGCATCTTTGGTGCGGTTGACAACTTCAGTCACGGTACAACCTAATACACTTGTGATAGCTAAGGGACGAATCAAGTGTTCTAATTATATTGAACCAGGACAAATAGTACAAATTGAGCCTTTGGAGAATGAGGACATAAATGATGAACCCCTCATGTTTGTTGCTGAAGGTATCGCACAAGTTTCATCCTCGCGTGACTTTCCGGTCATGATTATAAACACGTCGGGACAAGCTACAACGATACATAGAGGTACAATAGTCGCTAAAGTACAAAGATCGTCCTTGACAGCTACCAAGAACAGCAAGACACATGAAGTTGGTCAGAGTCGAAACCATTATCCCCCTGCTCCACGCATATCTCAAAATCATACCCCAGGTCACCCTTCCGACTCTGGCAGAAAATGTCATTGGCAAAGCACAGATGTTAACCAATTCCCTAACAGATATGGAGTTAGGCGTTACACACGAGCAACAAGGAAGATGGACCAATCCAATAAAACAGTGGACAGATATAGAATTTATGACCAGCAGAATAATAAGGGACAGAGATGTCAACAAACACTACATAGGTATAAAATGAATAACACTGGGTATATACCTAATATATGCCAGTCACTTCGATTACGGAAACAACAGCAAATGGATTGATTTGCCGTTGCCCTAAAGACGCCAATAGGCGTGATGGGAAACAATGGCAAAGAAAACCTATCTGCTGTTGCCCTAAGACGCCACTAGGCGTAATGGCCACTGACTGCTTTGACGGTCGGTGGCTAAGGACGGAAGAAGAAGAAGAAGAATACCTAATAATCGTGTTACTTCCACACACAGAGAGAGGAAACATAACAAGCAAGATGACACACCGTATGAGAAAGCTTGCAGAGATGAACCTGAATACATAGATGCAGATGCAAAGAAAGATGAATATCACAGTTATGCACAGAGAGTGAGTCAAGTAATCCAAAAAAAGCACAGGATGGAATATATAGAAGAGCAAACGATAGCACAAGACAAGTTCATTATGTTAATCTTGTTACCCACCATATACTACCAACTCCAGCAAAACCCTTTGAATACTTTCGTAGTCAACGACATAGTAGACGTCATATTTATAATACAGAGGAAGAGCATACTCCATGGCAGAAATCCAGTACGAGATACTCAAACAAACCACTGTATCGAGGATATGAATTCAGATATTCAAATCCCTTTCAACACTGCCGTAGTGAACGACAGAACAGACGGAACGTATTTAGAACAGATGAAGAGCATACTCCATGGCGGATACCCACTGCGAGATACGCAAATAAATCATTTTGTCAGAGAGAAGAGCCCAGACGTTTTAAACCTTCTGATTATTATAAGAGAGAACAAGAGAGAAGAAGTAACTTTTACAGAACTGAAGAAGACAATACATATGTTAAAACACTGTGGACAGATAATGAGTCCTACACACGGAATGACACACCAGATTGGTTGTCACAGTTATTGGCTACATTGAAAGTGAATGATCAATATAAATCCAAACTCACTACGTTCGTCACAAACACCAGGATGTGTTTGCAATAACAGATATGGAGTAAGGAAGAACCAACACAGTACATATGGACATTTAAACTACAACAGAATATCCCATTAGTTTGAAACCATACCACACTCCTTTGAAGAACCGTGAAATAGTAGAAAAAGCTATAAATGACATGTTGAATGCAGGAGTTATAGAGAGATCGAGATCAGCATGGTCGTCATCAATAGTGATTGTGTCAAAGAAAGATGGAACGAGTAGATTCTGTTGCGATTATCGATCATTGAACAGAATTACAAAAACGATTTCATATCCATTACCACGCATAGATGATATTTTGGAGACACTTGGACATTCTACACACTTCACTACATTGGACGCACGCTCAGGATTTTGGTGTATCCCTATGACACCGGCAGTTAAAGAAAAGTCAACATTTTTTACACACATGGGTAGTTACAAATGGAACGTTATGCCTTTTGGTTTGAAAGGAAGTCCCGCAAGATACATGGCATTGATGGACGAGGTTTCACAGGGGGTGCATTCTTTTGCATTAGTTTATATAGACGATGCACTTATTCACACATCAGGTACGGTGGATGACCATTTAAAGAAAGTTGAACAAGTTTTTGATCGCCTCCGACCCCACCAGGTTAAACTCAAGTTAAGTAAATGCGAGTTCCTAAAAACAGAAACCAAATATTTAGGATTCATAGTCAACAAAGATGGCATTCGCCCTGACGCAGATAAAGTGGAAGCAATAAGAAAAATGCCCGCCCCCACAACAGTGAAGCAGGTACGAGCGTATATTGGTTGCTGTGGATATTACAGACGCCACGTTATTAGCTTTTCATCTTGCCGAAGGTTGGGTATCAACCCCAGCAGGAGGCAAGATGGGACAGCAAATGAGGTAAAGGCAAAATCAAATCCCTCAGCCAGAGGGGGAGGCATGAGCACACTCTGCCTTAAGAAACAGGTGCTGAAGTCAGATGTACCAGGCCAGGAGGCGCACCAGCAACCATAGTACCATGCAACCCGCTTTGGTTTAATATGTCTACACAACAGATGTCAAAAATTATCGTTATGGTGCTCGCCCTGTGAAGTCCCTCCAGGCAGGAGCAGTGCCGGATTCTGAGCCTCGACAGAATCCACCCTCAGCTACTGGAGGTCTCCTTAATCCGCCAAATGGAGCCAGGAGGCGGAAGGAGAAAGTAACTGGCCAACCAGATAAGACGACGACCCCTCTGAATGTCATGCATTGGAATGCAGAGGGAGTCAACAACAAAAAGACTGAACTAGAGAATACCCTATTTCGGAAAGAAATTAGCATATGCTGCATACAAGAAACCCACCTACAGGAAGGAAAACATTTTAAGATACGGGGCTATCAATGCTTCAGAGTTGACAGAAAAGATCGGAAGAAGGGTGGCATACTAACACTGATAAGGAATAACCTCAACGCTATAGAATCCAAGACATATAAAGAAGGTGCAGAATACCAAGTAATCCATCTAAAACATAACACTCTGGAACTGGATCTCCTAAACTTCTACTGCCCCAATGACATACCACTGAACATGACTAGCATAGATGTCCCCATTGGCAACTTCATAGCGGTGGGAGACTTCAACAGCCATTCCCAAAGCTGGGGATACAACCAGCTAGATAGAAGGGGCGAAGAGATAGAAAACTGGCAAGACGACAATAACCAAACCCTTCTAAACAACCCTAATGATCCTCCAACCTTTTACTCCAGAAGATGGCATAGCACCTCTACCCCAGACCTGGCATTCTGTACACCTGATTTGGCTGGGATAGTGGAAAGGGAAATAGGAGAACAACTCGGTGGAAGTGATCATCGCCCTGTATTCATCAAAATTAATAGAACAATTAATACAAGTCCAAGTCAGCCAAGATGGAATTATAAAAAAGCAAATTGGTCCATTTATCAACACAGAGCAAATCTGCTTACAAAAGATATTAGGGTACTAGACAGTGACATTAACAGAGTCATCTGGGATTTTAATAATGGAGTACTGAAAGCGGCAAAGGAGACAGTACCGAGAGGAGCGAGGAAAAACTATGTACCATATTGGTCCAACACACTACAAAACCTACAAGAAGAAATGAATGAAGCAAGGCCCACTGCAGAAGTACAACCATCCCAACAGAACCATATCATGCTACAAAAGTCAAAAGCAAAATTCATCAAAGGAAAGCTAGAAGCCCAGAGGAGAAGCTGGAGGGAAAAAACATATAAACTAAACCTTGAAAAGGAAGGGAGAAAGTTGTGGAAACTCACTAAACAATTGAATGACGATAACAATTCCCAACGACAAACCATTACAGTAGACGATGCAGGGAAACTATATACCGGCAAACAAACAGCAGACATATTTGCGGAATCCTACAGAAATGAATGTAACATCTCCGTCAATTTACGCAGACAACGAGACATTCGTCAATAAATAATCCATACTAGAACTAATGGAAACAGTCCGGACGTTATGTCCAAACCATTCAATATGGAAGAGTTAAAAACAGCCTTGTGGAAACTTAAATACAGGAAATCACTAGGCCCGGATGGTATAACCAACGAAATGCTAAAACACCTAGGATATACAGCAATGAGCAAACTGTTGCAAATATACAACTACAGTTGGATGACAGGCAGTGTGCCACAGATATGGAGAGAGGCGCTCATGTGTCCCATCATAAAGAAAGGAAAAGACAACAGGAAGGCCACCAGCTACAGACCAATAAGCCTAACAAGCTGTGTATGTAAGACAATGGAGAGGATGATCAACAGAAAATTGAAATGGTACTTGGAATCCGAGAAAATTTTAGTGCCAGAACCAGCAGGGTTTAGAGAGTGCAGCAGCACAGAAGACCAAATCACATACCTGTCCCAGATCGTTGAAGATGCCTTCCAAAAAAAGAAAAAAAGTCTTTACCCTATGGATAGATCTCCAAAAAAACGTTTGACAAAGTATGGAAAGACGGGTTAATAGTAAAACTGCAAAGGAACGGAATCAAGGGTAATATGAGAAAATGGATCCAGTCGCTCCTACACAATCGGAACGCAAGAGTCACTATGGAAGGCCACAACAGCAAGAAAATCCTCCTAAAACATGGAGTTCCTCAAGGCTCAGTATTGTCTCCCACCCTGTTCCTTGTGTTCATTAATGACCTCATCCACGATCTGCCACAAGGTGTGAGAGCTGCCCTATACCCTGACGACTTGGTGGTGGGGTGTGTAGAAGAACATCTAACTATCGCTAATAAGCGAATACAAAGGGTAGCAGACAACATAGCAGCATGGGCAGAGAAATGGATGGTGCAGATCAACGCTGAAAAATCATCAACAACACTTTTCACGCTCTCCAACAAAGACAAAGCAGGAGAGATACGACTTGGAAATATACATGTCCGAACAGACGAGGAACCGGTGTACTTGGGCATTACATTAGATAAGAGAATGACATGGAGGCACCACATCGAGAGAACAGAGGCCAAAGCGAGAAGAAAACTTTCCATACTGAGGAAAATAGCTGGATCAAGTTGGGGAGCTAACGAAACAACACTAAAGAAAGTGTATACAGGTGCAATAAGACCTATATTAGAGTACGGATCAGCAGCATGGTCTACAGCAGCCAAATCACACCTACAAGCCTTAGATAAAGTACAAAAATCAAGCGCTTCGGTTGATCACGGGTGCCATGAAGACCACACCAATAAAGGAAATGGAAAAAATCACAGGCATTCCACCTTTATTATACAGACGAGACACTAAGACCCTGATCCAAGCAGAAAAGTACAAGAACATGCCCGCACATTCAATGAAAACTAGATTTGGAGATTTAGCCAGTGGGAGGTTGAAGAGAAGCAGTTTTGTGCATCGGTCCAAAAAACTAATTAGAACATACAAGGATGAACTACCAGACATCACCAAGGAAATAACTCCCACACTCTTCCCAACCCCATGGGAACAACATCAAAATTTCAGCATTAAGACCTCCATAAATACCACCTGCCCCATGGGAGAGCTAAATACTCTCCAAAGGAAAATAGCAGCGCGTGACATGATTGAAGAACTATACCCCAGAGAAGCATGGATCCAAGTATATACTGATGGATCTGCAACCAGAGTAGTGAAGAACGGAGGCGCAGGAGTTTATGTGGTCTATCCAGACAAAGAAAACGAATCCACCTGTTCACCTACTGGAATATTCTGTTCAAACTACGCTGCTGAAGTACAGGCCGTAAGCATTGCTGCAGGAACAATAAATAACATAATAAGCTAATGTCAGCAGGTTGTATTCCTTACCGATGCAATGTCAGTTCTGCAAGCCCTCAACAGTGATAAACTGCCAGAATTAAACAAAGTCCTATGCAAAGTAAATATCAAAAGAAGGGTAGTGCTACAGTGGATACCATCACACCGTGGCATACCAGGAAATGAGAGAGCAGTTACGTTAGCAAAAGAGGGAGCAACACAGGAACAAAAAGAACAAACAATCACATTCCAGGAAAAGAAGACCCTTATCAAGGCCATCAGGAAAATTGATCAACAAAGAGATTACTATCACTATCTTGATCGAGCAAAACAGGTGATCCTGTTCCGTATTAGAACAGGACATAACAGACTGAACAGTCACTTATACAGACTGAGATTGGTCCCATCACCCCTATGTACGTGTGGACAGGCAGCACAGACAGCCGAACACATCCTGCAAGACTGCCACATGCTTAGTCAATTGTAAACTGAACATTGGCCCACGGAGACGCACATCCACACAAAGCTGTTTGGGAGTCTTGAAGAACTTTCAACCACAGCAACATACATCCAGAGAACCGGACTTCTTGTGTAGACATTTCTAAACAACAGCGAACGAGAAGAAGAAGGAGAAGAAGATTAACTTTCAAAGGCCGCTGAACCACTCATTGCCCTTACCAAGAAGTATTCAAGATTTAAGTGGTCAAAGGAATGTCAAGAATCCTTCGACTACCTTAAGGAAGCACTTACAACGATACCACTGCTCGCACATCCCGATATATCTCGCCCAATAATTTTGTACACGGATGCCTCGAATACAGCAATAGGCGCTTGTTTAGTCCAACCCAGAGAAAAAAAATGAGACACCTATCATACCTGAGATTCCTAATGAGATGCCTATAGCATTTGTGTAACACACCCTTTCTAAAACACAGAAACGTTTGCCATACATTACGCGATACAGAAACTTGATTTTTATATCAGAGGTAGCAAACTTACTATTAGAACAGACCATCAACCATTAGTGAATTGGCTCACTAAGACGCAGGAGCAGCCCAAGAAGTTACAAACATGGTCCATGAACCTACAATCATATGACACAAAAATTGAATATATCGCGGGTACTCAGAATACGTGTGCAGACCTACTCTCCCGAACGCCTCACCCTAATACCATACAGGAAGATGACCCACATGCGTTTACTGACATCAACGACAATGCAAAGGAGATCAACATTATAAACTCCAACAGGACAGATGATGAAAACACCACCTCCACAACAGATACCGGCACACAAGAAACAACGGATGTAGACATATTTGATGTACATGCTGAGCAGAGAAGAGATCCCGAAAATCTTAAAATCATCAAACAAGTAGAAATGAAACCTATATCACTTAAACAATTTATAATCTTGCCACATGACCACATACTATATCACATTGATGACAAACAAGAAGGGAGACTACAGAAAATAATTCCACAATCAGTAATACCTCAATTACTGGAGCAGTTCCATGACAATAATGGACATGTTGGAAGAGATAAAACCATTGACATTATCAAGAAAAGATATTATTGGAGGTCAATGTACAAGGACATAGTTGAATATGTTAGTACTTGCAAAATATGCAGAATGAGAAACATGAGACCAACTAAAGTTCCCTTACAAGAAATGAAACTATCTCATTTCCCTATGGAAGTTATAAGTATGGACATTTCTGGTCCATATCCCATTACGCAGTCTGGGAATGTATACCTCTTACACATTGTTGATCAATATTCGGTATGGCCTGACAGTTATCCTCTCAAGAATATAACGTCAGCGACAGTGACGGAGTTTTTTCTACAAGAATTTGTACCAAGACACGGTTGTCCTAAGAGAATAATCACAGATAACGGGAAACAATTTGTCGGTAATCCTTCCAAGAAGACACTCCAGACTTTGCATATTCAACATACCACTAGCAGTTTCTATTGACCGCAGGCAAATGGAAGAAATGAGAGAATGCATGCTACATTGCATGATATCCTTGCTAAATATATACAAGGAAATGCACAATATTGGGATATATATATATCAATCAAGCTCTTGAAGCGATACGAGTAAATATGAATGAGACGACAGGACTGTCTCCATTCTACATGCTATATGGACGTGAATCTACCTTCCCATTAGATAATTTCCTGCAACCTCAGTGGAAGTATCAAGGTGAAGATCCCATCGAATTTATACTACAAGAAAAGCATAGATCACGCCAGATAGCTAATCGTAACTCCCAGAAAGCTTTTAAGAAATGGCAGAAGCAGCATTATAAAAGAGCCAAATTAGAACAATTTCAAGTTGGGGATAAAGTTTATTACAAGAAGAATGTTCGAGATAATAAATTTGATGCACGATGGCTTGATGGGTATAAAGTGTTGGAACAGACAACACCCATAAATTATATATTATGGAATGAAGAGAAGAACATAGTCACCAAAGCACACGCAGAACAGGTGAAGAAAGATAATCATCGTCCCACAGCACCACCAGTTTTACCGAATGGCAGACCAGTACGAAAAGCCACGTTGAGTCACTACAATTTTACAGAGTCATCAAGCACTTCACATAGCGAAAGCGACATAGATGGTGAGCAGGACACTAATGTAGAACAACGTAACACTCCAGATGAATTACAAGATGCTATACATCGCCTGACTCGCTGCAGAGAAAACTCAGAAGACGAAGATGATATTCCACCAGCAGAACTAAGAGAGAGATTGATATACAGAGATAGTCGTCTACACGATAGGTATAGTAGTACACCACTATCATTACATGATGACGAACCCCATACATCCATAACAAGTCAAACATACTATGGCAATCAGAAATTACAACCGTCAGCTTCCAGTCAACACCAGCCTACACACTCCAGTTGGGACAGCGAAGACGAGAGGCCTTTGCAATCAGCAACGAGAAACAACATAACCCCCCCCCCCCCCCATGGTCGGAGCCTTACAGAGGAGCATACGAGTCGACAATTACAACCGTCAGCTTCCAGTCGACACCAGCCTACACACTCCAGTGGGACAGCGAAGACGAGAGGCCTATGCTATCAGCAACGAGAAACACATAACCCCCCATAGTCGGAGCCTTACAGAAGAACATACGAGTCGACAAGTACAACCGTCAGCTTCCAGTCAACACCAGCCTATACACTCCAGTTGGGACAACGAAGACGAGAGGCCTTTGCAATCAGCAACGAGAAACAACATAACCCCCCATGGTCGGAGCCTTACAGAGGAGCATACGAGTCGACAATTACAACCGTCAGCTTCCAGTCAATACCAGCCTACACACTCTAGCTGGGATAGCGATGATGAAAAGCCTTTACAAGCAACGAAAAGCAACATAATCCATCAAACTCAGAGTTCTACAGCGAAGCATATAAACAGTAACAAGAATATCATTGATACGCCTTTGGCACCGGTTGAATCAGAACTTGACACAACAGAACGAGAAGAAAGCGACACCGAGTGCATGGATGACACTACCAACACCGAAATACGTATAGCCACCAAGCGCCTTTACCAACCTTCGTCACCAGATTCACCACCAAGAGCAAAGTTGTTACGTCTACCGCAAGAACATGTACGAGCCAGGTTCAAAAGAAATCATCGTCAAGTACACAAACCGTCTCTGGTTTACAACAACGTATAAATATTCAATCGCCCCCTTTCTCCTGCAGAGCGACTATAAACACGACATCACAATTGATACCAACTTCGTCACAGTACGACAGTCGCCTCTCCAGTAGAGAAATTACACTATTAGAGCTTGCAAAATAAATCTCGAACTTAGTGTAATCGTCGTAAAGTACTCACCCAGCAATAGTACTAATTCGCAGCACTCACCCAGCAATAGTGCTTATAGGTACTCCAATCAACATAGTACCTAAAATTAAGTCACTTAATTAAGTTTTCTCTGTGATTAACTTAGTTGATATTGATATTCCGGAGCACACTTAGACACTCACATTACTCACTAACTTTTTAATGAGAGAATATAGAACTTTGAGGAAAAAGAGATAGTAGAGTAAACACATATAATCTCCTGAGTTGTGACAAAGTAGAATAATTACATAGAATCTCATGAGTTGTGACAAAGTAGACTAAACACATAGAATATCATGAAGCTTAACAGTGTTCTTCCCAAGGTACAAGATTCAGCACACCAGAGGATCAAGACTGATGATTATTAGTATACATAGTCTTGTATGCATAATAATAATAATAGTAATAATAGCCCCTTCAGTCATAACTGACTATGGGAATGCGCCCCTGAGGTGACAGCCCTCAGCTGCTTATTTTCCTGGTGCTCGTTTTGACGTTTTCTCCTCACCTCTGCTTTTTGTGTGAGCCTCTCTTCGCCCAATCTGAGGTGGCGCCGTAAATAGCATCGCCACTTAGTGCGATCGGCAGCTTCATCCTCCCATGTTGCTGGATCCATGTCCAGTGCCCTCATATCTCTCTTGCACACATCTTTGAACCTCAGCTGTGGTCGCCCAACTGTTCTCTTGCCATCTGCTAATTGTCCGTAGAAGATATCTTTTGGCTACCTTCCTGAGTTTTGCTCACTCACCCAGAAGAAGGATAATGATAAGCCAAAGTTAATTCACAATTTGAATATCAATAAGTTCATAGAGTTTCCCTACAGTTCCACATTAATAAGGTTGCTTCTTGTAGACGTAAGCTCTGTTGGGAAGTCTGCGCTGTCTAAGAAGCGTATACATACTTTGAAGGCCAGCACGTGACAACACCTCGACATTTGTCATTTGTTGTATGCATATTGATGTGTATAATGTATGAATTTCAGGTATATGTTTTTCAGGACTGAAAAAGAGAGAGAGGAAAATGGAAAGAAGAAGATATGATACAGATCCAGCCAAGTCACAGTAGAGTAAGAAACTCTCTTACTCATACACATGTGCACATAATGCACTGATGATGAACATTCCCACTTACCATTGTACTGGTTATATAGCGACACCAGGGATACGACATGGGTGCAGTATTGATATTTTAGGCACCGCTTACTTCAGAGATGATGGTAATGACACTTATATAGTCATGTTCACATTAATTTCAGACACAATAATGTTAGGTATTTTGTTAAGTCTGATATACTTGAGTATAGCGTATGTAGTTTAAGACAGAGTTGATGATTTGACTGGTGCATCCAAGGCTAGCATCAGCCGAGCACATCAAATTCTGACTTAGCGACACATGTCTTTCACTATCACCTTAGGACATTTACTTATGCATGCTTTGCTCTACTACTTAGGTTAATTCTGCTTATCTGTCCGTTGTAATGCATCAACGACATTAACTGCGGATACTTTAAGACATAAAAAAGGTACTGACAAATCTCTGTGCCCAGAGGCAGTGACCATGTCGAAAACATGTATATTCTTAAATTTTACACATGTGGAGTTATTATTATTAATTATTTGGTTGTATTAAATGAGGTCAAGTATTGATGATATACCCCAAGTTAAGACTTGGTAATTGTAATGAGATATCGTTACACTGGGCATCTTAATTTTTTTTTTGAAGATTTTTATATATATTGTGATTCATAGATTTAAAATGTTTATATACAGGAGCAGATATGGTGGTATGCTAAGTGTAGACGGGATTAGTAGTTGATAGAACGCAAATGTCTTCCTACAGGATACATTTGTATGGCCCCGGGTTGTATGTCACAGTAGGGTTTGCCCAGGCATTGGTTATGCTTCTGGCAGAGTTAATATGAATGCTTTAAGTAGGTTGCCGTAGGGTTTGCCCAGGCATTGTAAATATTTGCCAAGGTTGCGTGAGCGTTGAAAACGGCTCACGAGAAAAAAGATAGAGGGAAGATTAAAAATAACAGACAATGGTTCACTGAATTCGCTTGTGTCGGTAAAGCGTGAGTATTTTTCTAGTGAGTAGTAAATAAAGCCGACCAATGGTTTCAGCTGGTAAACAGGTGAAAGAATGAATCAGAAGCAGGATGGAGAAAAAAACCTGTCAGCTGACGATGACCAGAGGTAAGAACAGCTAACGGCTTGCTAGAGGGCAGTCGTGTTTCCGAAGACGAAGGAACAAGAGATGCTGTTGTGCGGTTGCCACCAGTTTTAATAAGTTATGTGGTATTACAGATAGTTTTAGAAGTTATACAGAAGATGCACAAGCTGTATAGAAAAACAGAAGTTTAAAAGAAGTCAGTGGTTAAAGAGAAGTGACATTAGTTCTAGGAAGTTTAGAGGACGTGACTAGGCAGTAACATTATGATATAACTAAGAAGTGTCACATAGTTAGAGTGGAAGATGATTAAGAGAGCTTTAATAGTGCTGGAGTTGACGAAATTTCAGGGGAAATGATTAAAGCAGTTAATGACAACAACCTCTTGAGAATTTTAGATATTATAAATGAAGTATGGAGAGAAGAACAACCACCACAACAATGGAAAGACAGTATTATTGTAAAGTTACCGAAGAAAAGGTGATCTATCAGACTGTAATAACTGGCGTGGTATATCTCTATTATCAGTACCTGGAAAATTATTATGTTGCATGATGTTAGAAAGACTTAAATTGCATGCTGACGAAAAGATCAGAGAAGAACAAGCGGGTTTCAGGCCGAAACGATCATGTATTGATCAAATATTCACACTAAGAAACAATTATAGAAGAATCAGTGGAAAGGCAATCGCCACTTATTATCACCTTCGTCGATTTTCAAAAAGCCTTTGATAGTCTACACCGCCCATCATTGTGGAAGATACTTACAATCTATGGTTTTCCAACAAAATATGTGAATATAATCAAAGCGCTATATGACAATGCAAGATGTTGTGTTAGAACAAATAAAGGGAATACAGAATGGTTTACAGTAGAAACAGGGGTGAAACAAGGCTGTATTATGTCACCACTACTTTTTGGAATAGCTATTACAGTTCATTGGGTTATGAGAAACTATACCCACAATGAACAATTGGGTATAAAATGGACAAATCGNAAATTCCTGGGGGACCTGGATTTCGCAGATGATGTAGCATTCTTAAGTTCAACACCAAGACAATCCCAAGAAGCAATAAATAATTTGTGTCATCTCTCGGTTAAAATTGGTCTCCAAATAAATGAAAGCTATGAACTTTTCTAACGAGACCTTTGATATCATCTTGAACGGGGAAAAACTACAGAAAGTTGAAAGTTTCAATTATTTAGGCAGTAAAATGACTCAGGATGGTGACACAACAAGAGAAATCCATACTAGAATTGCTTTGGCAGCTAGCGCCTTCAATAGATTATCTAACATTTGGAAATTACGATCATTGAATATACATACCAAGCTTCGTCTGTTTAATTCAAATGTTATCTCAGTGTTAACATACGGCTGTGAGAGTTGGAAAATAACAAAATCATTGGAGAACAAGCTGAATACATTCGAGAACAAATGTCTTAGAAAACTCATGAACATCAGTTGGAAAGAATTCAAGACTAATCGACAAATAAGAGAAGACTCTAGGCAGAAATATGTCTCCGACTATATAAGGAAAAGACGATGGTCATATATCGGTCAACGAATGCAAAACAACAGAATACCACTACAGGCGCTCACTTGGGTTCCTGAGGGTAAGCGGAAAAAAGGAAGACCAAAAGAAACACTCAGAAGAACAATAATAAGAGAAGGAAGAACGTTGGGCCTAAATAATGTGCAAGAGCTAAGAGGAGTGGCGTCACAACGAACAACCTGGAGAGCACTGGTTTCTGCCTTATGCGCCGTGTTTGGCGCTTAAAGAATTTATTATTATTATTAATAGTGACAGTAGTGAGTGAATTTTCAGGAGAGATTCAGGGAATCGCCTGTAAGTATTGGTTTTTGAATTATTATGTACATTGATGAACGTTTTACAGGAGAAATAAAACTGAACTCCCAGGTCGACGAGCCATATGAGCAATGAGAACTTCAATGACCAAGCAAACCAGAGAAGGAATTGATTTAAATATTGAAGGTCAAGCTTGGAATTGGATGATATGAATGAAGCCCAAGAAGGGAGCTACATATTTTTCATCAGAGAGAGAGAGAGAGAGAGAGAGAGAGAGAGTTCACAGTGAGTGAAACAGTGAGTTGTACACGGAATTAGTTACGACAAGTAAGTGACAGCGATGGTCGACTTCTTTAAGAACTACTTGAATGCTCTCACATGTAGGTAAGGAATATAAAAGGTTTACTTCATGCATAGAACTATAGGATGTTTTTTTCCCCAGAAGTGGATACAGGCAGATCTGACCAAGTTTTGTACATGAAGAATAAAGGTACAAAATAATGAATTGCATAATGCTGATCAGTTGTATTGAGGTATGCTGAAACAGAATTTAAAAAGGTTAAATAAGTAGACGGAGTTGATAGAGGAACAAAGGGAGATTAAGTGTCTACATTTATATGAGATAAAGAAAGTATACATGAAGCAACTATGCTACAACTGTAGGTATGCTCTATGAAGAAGTATCTACATCATTGAAATATATTACATGTAAATAAATATGTTTTTGCAAGAGGAAAAACAAATTCTTGAGTCGATCCTTGTGAGAGGTTGGTGTATGCCAGACTATTAGCCTTTATATAAATCCACTATGCGATCAGTCACTGTATATAACAACGGAGAAGGCAACGAACGAGTCAAGAGTTGAATGATGGAAGGAAAGTAGTTCATCCAAGAATTACCAACTCTGGCGGAGAGGGCCAGTACTTATATACTATTACCTTAACTTGGAAGATATTCAAACAAGAAAAGAGACTGGTGTGAGTTACTTAACTAGGCCTGCCACCTGCCACCTAGTTAAAAGAAAGTACTTTGTTGAAAGTTAATAACTCCACCACCTAGAACGCATGCGCGGTCACATATTAACTAATTGGTGCGTGGGACCAGTTCTCAGTTCACACCCTCGGTGATAATACTTTTGCAGCCTATATGTTACATGTCATATTGTTCTGTTGTATTTAATCTGTGGGTGGTAGGCTGGGACTTATGTTTTCATGAATACCGTCCCGACTGGTCGATGAATGCATAAGCGTGTCCTTAGAGTTTGGTAGGTGATTGTTTCATATAGCAAGGCCGGTTTTTCAACGCTGTGTGAATCTGCTACTAGTGACATAATTATTACCTGTAATCGTTAGTAGTGAAGTTACGTTAATTGTAATTTTGTAATTGTAGTCCAGTACTGTATAATGGTTTGCTTCAGTTTTGCTCCATTTTTGTTCGTGAAATTGTTCATCTAACCTGACTTAATTTTATTTCATACATGTTATTCATGTTGTGAAAGAAAAATCGTTATGTCTTGTCATATTTATGTATAGAACCATATTTTTACATTGTTCTATTCATGTAATTTCAACCTTGGTTTTTCAAATTTGTATTCTCTTCTTTTTTTTGCTCTGAGTGCTATACCTTGTCTATTGTTCGTAACATTCTTTTTTGCTCCATTTTTTTAACATCTGCATCTTGTCATCATAAATTCATCTGTTGATTGAATTTGAAATTGTGGTATAATTATTTAAATATTATTCAGAAAGCAAAAATATTATATATACTTACCTTAAGTGTTGCTATTGATCAGGTTGAGCTAAAGCAAGCTCAAGAACTTGAAAAAGAAAAATTAACGCATGCTCAAGAAATCAAGTTAGCTGAGATTGAACTTGAAAAATTAAAATTGCAACAACCTCAGATGAATATCAGAAATATGGACGATAATGGAATACATCATAACAAATTTGTTAAGGTTAATTTATCTAAATTTAACCTTGCCATTGATGATATCCAATGGTTCTTGAGTAGATTTGAGACCTTTTGTCTTGAATTTAGCATTGATAAAGCTACATGGCCTAGTAGGCTCATGAATTTATTGGTTGGTGGTGCATGTACAGCAGTGTGCACTATGGATGATCAGTCCAGAAATAAGTACGATTCAGTTAAAATACTCTTACTAAAGAAATACCTATTAGATGAGGATGGTTATAGACAAAAATTTAAGTCTTTTTTACTTGATTCTGGTAAAGATTTTACCGCATTTATTTCCTCAATTATAATGTATTTTTCTAGATGGATTGACCTCGCTAAAATAGAAAAGATTTTGAAGGATTATCTGACTTAATCCTTAGAGATAAGGTTTTATCTTCGATCAGTGGAGAATTCTTATCCTTCTTACAAGAAAGAAAACCAGATAAATTATCTGTCTGTGAACCCTTAGGTAGACAATAACAGGTCGCACACCCAAACAAGAATCTCAGTAGAGATAACTTTAGAGATTCTCTTCCAGCTGCTTCAGCTAAATTTACAAATTTTGACAACGCTAGGCACAGGTCAAATAGTGTTGACAGGAACTGCAAATTTAATCAGAACATTCATTATGGAAATAATTGAGGCAAGTATAACTTTAACAAGAAATCTCAGCAGCCCCGGAGATATGACAACTATAACAACAACATTGATTATTTTGGTCCTCAACAATCATTCAGACAAAATGATTACCAAAATAGAGAAAGTTATAGTCCCAGATATAACAGGTGTAATAGGTCATTTCATAGGAATAATGATAACCACTCTAATAATAGAGGTGCTTTCCATAACAACAGTTATAGGCAGTCAAGAAACCCAGAACGTGATAATGCTGTCATGAATGTAAATACTGATAGTGCAAATCAAAATAATGTACCTGTTGCACATGCCAACTCTTGCAGTGTTGATTTGGTTAACAGTACTAATTGTACTCAATGCAGTTCTTTGTTTCAGCCACAGCGTGAGCCGAGACTTATGTGCGGACACCCTCTACCAGTCATGTCATCTGTTGCTACTACAGGATCCTTAGTATTGAATAGGAGTTTTGTGAACAACAAATTAACATCTTTGTTGCGTGACACTGGGACGACTACGACTGGCATTCGTAGATCGATGGTAGATTTATCAGACTATACTGGTATGGAAGTGAAGTGTGTCACTTTTGGTGGAACAGTGGAATTCTATTCCACTGCAGAGGTATTCTTCGATAATCCTTATTACACTGGCCGAGTGCTCGCTTGTTTGATGAACAGCCCCATTGCTGGAATTCCATTTGGTAACATCCCTGGGATCCGTGAATGTTCCCACTAGGACATTGAGAAATGGGAGAGAGAGTACTTGATTTGAACTAATGCTGTTACCACGAGAGCACAAGCTAGTGAGGAAAGACTAAGTCATGTTGATGATGATAATATTTTAGAAGATATTACCAATGATGATGATCTTATAAATGATGTCAGTGATGATGATGATGATGATGATATCAGTAATGTTGATCAGGGTAATGTTAATGATCAAATTATTAACACTGATGAAGATGATGATTTGAATGTTGAGTTAATAGAAAAAAAAATTTTCATTCATTCAAAAACAAAGAGAACATGTCTCTTTGCAGAAGTTTTTTACACTAGTTACGACAAGTAACGTAAGTAGCAATAGCAAGGTAAAACATTGGTATACCTTAAACAATGATATATTGGTAAGAAATTTTCAAGATATAAATTCAGTTAAAAAACAGATCATGGTACCACTATGTTTCAGACCATTAGTGCTACGACATGCTCATGATATTAACGCTGCTGGTCACTTGGGTATAGCAAGAACTAAATAGAGAATTATCTCTCATTTCCTTTGGCCGGGTGTGACAAAAGATGTCAAGGTCTTTTGTCGTACTTGTTTAGTTTGCCAGAGTGTGGCAACGAAAAGGCCACATCATATTGCACCCATCCAAGCAGCAGACATCTCAATGCGTCCATTCACAAAGATGTCAATAGATCTTATTGGTCCTATTAAAACTTCAGCTAGGGGACATAAATATGTCTTAACGTGTATCGATATGTGTAAGCATTGGCCCGAGGCCATCCCTCTGAAGCATATCTCCAGTGATGACGTAGCTGAAGCTCTATTTTTAGTTTTTACCAGACTGGGTTTTCCCGAAAACATCCAGTTTGATAATGGCTCGAAATTTGTTGCGGATGCCATGGTGAAGGTGATGAATATGTTTGACATCGAACGTTCACTCAGTTCGTTGTACCACCCTCAAGCGTCAGGTAAAATTGAGAGGTTTAATAGGACACTTAAACAAATGCTTGATAGAGTTACAGGTAAATATCCGCAAAATTGGGACCGGATACTGCCTGCTGTCCTTTTTGCGTATCGAGAAATTCCAAATTCTAGCACCGGTTTTAGTCCGTTCGAACTCGTTTACGGTGCGAGGCCAAGGGGTCCAATGACCATATTAAAGCATTTACTAATAGGTACTGATATGAACGAGGAAGTTCAGTCGTCTTATGAATATGTCGTAAATCTAAGACGAAAAATCATTGACGCATGCAAAATATAGCAAAGTCAAGGGCTCGACTGTTTTTCTATAAAAACAGGAAACTGCGCCAGTTGTGGCCAGGAGACGCAGCTTTTATTTTTCTTCCGAATAAGGAAAATAGATTGTTAATTTCATGGAAAGGTCCATATACAATCATGAAAAAACTATCAGATGTAGATTATGTTGTAAGCGTGAATGGTAAAGAGAAATTTTTCACATAAATATGTTACAACAATTCTACACTAGGCCAATACATCTTCGTTCTATCTTTGACTCTCTGGACGAATCCATTGATCGTCGTTCTTCCTTGGCTGTCACTCAAGAAGAAATTTCTGAATTCGATGATGGTGTTGAACCTATTCTTTCTTTACCAGAGCTTCATTCTCTAGCGACTGAATCTTGAAAAGATGTTTCCATTGATCCTTCGCTTCATACGGATCAGAAAATTCAGATTTCTGAATTACTTCAATCATTTCCTGATGTGCTTACAGATATCCCTGGGCACACTGATGTCATTGAACATGATATCAGATTGACGGATTTCAGGCCTATTAAGCTGAAACCGTACCCGATTCCGATCCATCTGCAATCTCAAGTGCAAGATGAGATTAAACAAATGATTGCACTTTGTAAACACCAATGTAAACACCACTGTAAACAGTAGTGTAGTGTAAATTACGATTTCTTTCCTCCTTAAGCAAACCCGTGTGAATATGATGGGTGCTGCAGGTAGAACAAAGGTCAACTCGACCGACGCAGGGTTATGCAGATATGGAGTGAGAGTGTAAAGTGTTAGTTGCGCGAACGGTGGACTGTTCGTATGTTGACCAGTATAAGGCACTCATTCACTCATAGCTATAAGTCACCGATACAGACTGCTGTGGTCGTTTCATACTGTTTATTAAGGACGCACACATCTGGACAGCACGGAACATAGTCATAGGAACATGTTGACATATTCATCATTAGGCATTTAAATAGTAGATCATATTTCATGCAGCATTCAAATATGATAGGCGATATAAGGTAATCATTCGATGTTCTGGCAGACAATCGCCATATCCCCTAACTGTCTGAACACATCAGTGGGTGTGTAAACATATAAAGAGTTCACTGGACGAACCTTTTCCTTGGCTAAGTTCTCCAGCGGCATATATCAAATGTTTATGTAACAAAGTTAAACCACGATAGGGGTTTTCATATAACTAAGATCTCCATATCACTGTCCGATAATAAGTTTGATATACTGTTCTCTTGACAGCGATCCATAACGATGACAAGAATACAAGATGGCTACCTTCCTGAGTTTTGCTCACTCACCCAGAAGAAGGATAATGATAAGCCAAAGTTAATTCACAATTTGAATATCAATAAGTTCATAGAGTTTCCCTACAGTTCCACATTAAATAGGTTGCTTCTTGTAGACGTAAGCTCTGTTGGGAAACCTGTCATCTTCAACTGTATATATAAACGACCAACGATGCTCGAAACACGATGTCCATCTAGGTCTAACTCAATAGAGATCATCAAAAGAAGGGTCTGGTATTACCTGGAGTCTGAATTAATAATAAAGTGCATGAGGAGAATCTCTGACAATAGAATCTCGCAGAGACACCATCTCCTTCTGAAAAAATCATTCACAAATCACTTTTTCAACCTTTAAAAGAACCAGCCCAAAAACACACGGCAATTCTCAGCCGACTTCGTCGAGACTCAGTACGCCTCCGTAGTACAACGAATACCTGCCCAGAGTTCGGCACAAAGAATATAGTCCGACCTAAACATACCAAGATATCCAATATAAGACTGAATCTTCTTGCACTAGACAAGTAATACATATGAATTCAGGCTATAAATATATTAAGTAAGATCAATCTATTTTCTGGCTATCACAAAATGCGAAATGCATAAATCTCGTATTCATACGCCAAATCAATATATTCAAGAGAGATCACTCATATAATCAAAAGTACAAATTAAATCATGGGAGATACAACTTTGACCGATAGAGCATTTCCCTTCATATCAAACAGTCATACAGTACATTTGTATGCCTAACAAAAATAATATGTGCGTCACATAATTCCATACAAAAGAATATGTGCGCAACACACTTAATATTATAGAACCTTCCAATTCACCATATAGCTTTCCTATGGTGTTAATTAGGAAGAAGGACAAATTTATACGTATTTGTATAGATTATAGAAAACTTAACGCAGTATCTATTCGAGATGCGGAACCTCTTCCCGTGCTCGATTCTCTTCTTGAGAGACTTTAAACTGCTACCTATTGTTAACCAAATTCGATCTCTCAAAGGGCCATTGGCAAGTCCCATTGTCAGACATATCTAAACCTTACACAGCTATTGCTACTCCGTTAGGTTTATTTCAGTTCAACTATATGTCTTTTGGACTTGTTAATGCTCCTGCGACTTTTGTGCGCATGATGAGGAGATTATTCTCAGATCGTGAAGACATGATTACGTACATTGATGACATATGTCTTTTTCATCAGTCTTGGAGTGATCATGTCCACGGTATTCACACTCTATTAGATACCTTACGTGATCACAACATCACAGCTCGTCCATCTAAAACGAGAATAGGATTCTCTGAAATTACCTTTCTCGGGAATAAAGTTGGAGGTGGGGTCTTACAACCTGAGGATTCTACTATTTTCAAAATCTTGAATTTAGATATTTCTCGAACAAAGAATCAGGTTCGAAGTCTGTTAGGTGGACTTACCATTTCTACCAGAAACTTCTAGTACTACAGAATTTTGCGCGTGAAGTGGATTAAAGCATATTGGGAACATTACTATTTTTCCATACGATATTAGAAAAGACTTATTGACTTTCTAGTTAAAATTGATTTCGTATTACAAAAGATCACTACAATGTCATCAATGTGTTAAAAGATTTGAGCGCATTGTTCACTATTGTGAGATTAATTTCTTTATTCATTGGTCATATTATTTATACGATACAATTTGACACAACAGTCACTAAATACAAGACACATATATGTGACATAATGTAGTAGTCATACACTTTGTATGTGTTCATTGTCTGCCTATCTCTTTTCCCTGCTGTTATATCCATTATTATATGCACTTAACATTAATGTTTATTTGATCAACATTTTTTGACTAAGGTGACATGACTTTGAACAGTATGTGTTCGTGACTTACTAGACGGTGAGAGAGCATGGTATAAAAGCATTAACTATGTTAGATGTTGACTGACTGTTGCTATAGGACCTCTTTATTATGTTAAATTGTTTCGAGCTGTCTGGAAGACAATGCATTTGCAGTGCGTGCTGCTTCTCCGCACTTTGTGTGTTAAATTGCCTCCTTTCGGCACAAACATAGGTCTATGCAAGGTCATAGCAACAGTGACATTTGATGTTACTTGTTACTTACCTTATTGGTATTTTATCCCATACCGCAATAATATCAACTTCGTTTGCCATTTTTGACCCGGGGGAGGGGGGGGGGGAAGAGTAGTCGTTATGAGTAAATTCATAACACCGTTTCAGTCGCTCTCAAACTTCGTTTGTTGAGCTCATTTACTTATTACAAAGCGTTACTATGACAGCTAAGGAAGCACGTCATCATAGTCTGCCTGATTTTGAGCAGACGTCGTTTGCCGGGCTAGGCTCGAACATTCGGTCTTAGTATCGTTCTCTTTGGCTTTGTGTCTCCGTGGGAGAAGGCTGTGTTTTTAGTGCTCCTGGATGTGTACTTTGAGTACTTAGATTTCATATATGTAAGTCAGCTAGGATATCTACCTAGTAGAGCCTAAGCCTGATTATATTTCTAAAGGACATGTCAGCGCTGAATCGAGTTGGAAAGGATGAGTAATTTGATATATAATAAATTCAGCAAGATGACTCTGACAGTTTCTTATTAGTCTACAAGACGTTAGACTCACGTAATGACTGCCTAGTGATTGCCAATGTTCATTTACTTTAATGCAAGTATTGAGGAGCCGTTTTTTACTGTGATTTAATCAATATGTATGTGAAACGTCTAACAGGCTATTCAAGTGTTTTATACTGTTAAAACTAGCCTCATGTTTCTTAGAACTATGCTTGTCGGACTGTAGTATATGAATCCCTAGACACCTTGGACACCAGAGTCCGACATCTCAATAGACTCCTAAGTGAACCCGTAACAGCAGTCTGTCAAATGCTCGACGTTGCCAACGAATCTTAGAACACCACGAGGTCACGAAAGCTGTCGGATACTGCAGGCTATATTTCCATTATAAGTCACATCACGGCAATTCACAATACTAAAATCGTTAATGACGGCAGCAAAATTCAAAATGAAAACTGAGTCAACAACCACGTAGTGAAGTGACTTATATTATAATTGATGACTTTCTCCTGGTGGGCATTTAGAACGATCGGATGTCTACCGCAGGAGAGGAAATTGTCTCAGTTTTGGCGGTACCTGTAGCTCGGACTGAAATATTTAATGATACAATTAACAAGTTCAACATAACCCTATTACAGAAAAATAATACATTAAGGAATCAAAGATATAATGAATGGATGAAATGCAAGCACCACTGGGATTTCCAGACTGACAGCAATAGTAAAACACAAAAAATTCCAAACACCTCCATTTTTATATCGTCAATTATAACGCGTTGCTATGGTTTCCAGCGTCGCATAGCGGACATTAACAACAAGACACTACGTAGCTATTGTAAACAAAACACTCATCATTGTTTACAACAAACTAAGGAGTACAAAAGAGACGTCTCTACAGAGATCAAATACATACATCCAAACTAGGACGCAGCATCGTGGTGAAAAAACATGTTTGTGTGTGAGACTATTTTCGTATACTGAAATAATGTGACGGTATTGCCTCCCCTGCTTTGCAGTAGTGGTCCAACAGTGGCCAAAACTCAAGAGAATCTAATATAGGCTTCACATGTATCTACCTTTGCACAAGATCACTCTTGGCAGTGATGTAGCTAGAAGGGTGATGACACTTCTATTACAAAGGGGGTATTCACAATATATTAAGAATAAGCGAGAACAATACTGCTTTGGCCGAGTATGTTAACTCTTTAAGTCTGCAGACGCTTTTGTGATGGATGTAAGCACTTATTAATTTCAGCTCGTTTAAGCCCCCGTCACTGATTTACTCAGTGGAATTCTATTATTCTAGTATATCCCTGTTTAGAGTGTGTGTAGTAATTTGACTGAAACAAACATGCAGTAACTTGAAAATGATTAAATCGAAGTTAAATTTGTAATATTACAAATAACAAAATTTAAAATTCACTTTAGGTTTTGACAGTTCGAAAATAATTTGAATAGTTATGGATCAAGAAAAGTTACCATCACAGTCTTTATGGAATGTGAGATGTTACAAGAAGTTCAAGTGGCAGCATGTATTTGAACTTAGCTGCCAATGACGGTTCAGCTACTTCTTATGGGTTGGTTCTTTTCACTCTGCTCACGCTCGTCTCTGATCAAGGTTGTCGGGGGTAGCTCGTTTTCCAGAAATGTCAAGGAGAGTCTACCACGTGGGTCCTTCGTCTTAAAGCTTAGGCCACGGTTCCCTTCTTGTTCCAGAGATGGTACTTTCTGCTGGTACCACCAATGACTATGGTAAAAAGAATAGAACGAAACGTTCTTCTGAGTATGGCGTTTTCCACCCCATAGTTATGGGTTCCTATCTTCCCATACCACCATCCCAATTACTCAGAATTTACTCTCGATGAGAATTAAATTTATTCCCTCGGGATAAAACTTTCTTTACATTTAAATAGAATAGCTTTCATAGTTACTTTATATATATATATATATATATATATATATATATATATATATGTATATATATATATATATATATATATATATATATAAAATATATATATATAGTATATATATATATATAGTATATATATATATATAATATATATATATATATATATATAATATATATATATATATATATATATATATATATATATATATATATATATATATATATATATATATATATATATAAATAAATAAATAAATAAATAAATAAATATAAATATAAATATATATAAATATATATATATATATATATATATATATAAATAAATATAAATAAATATAAATAAATATATATATATATATATAAATATATATATATATATATATATATATATATATATATATATATATATATTTATATATTTATATATATATATTTATATATGTGTGTGTATGTATGTATGTATGTATGTATGTATGTATGTATGTATGTATGTATGTGTTAAGGGATAGAGAAATTGCACGAATTCTTTCATTTTGTTGTCTAGGGTCCATTTGTTTGAATAAAGAGGTGGAAGTTCTTTTATTTTTAATTTGGTTTGCATTGTCAAATATTCTGGAAATCAATCTTCTTGGATACCTCCTTCTGTCTATCTTCAATTATTAGATAAGGCTATCAACTGGTTAACTGAACCTTGAATGATTGAAGGAACCTCTCGGCTTAGACGATTTGGTAACAGTTTAATACACAGTAAGTACGAATTCACAAAATGTCACAATCACGAACATGGCATGAATACTCCCTCTAACTTTCAGTCCAACATTATCTTGGTTCGCTTTTATACAATGTTACTCAACTTTTCCCTAGTTGATACTTTTATAACATCCTTCCTTTATTCTATTTAACATCGGGGTATTAGAGCATCCCGGCATATCAAATCTTCAGTATATCTATTTAACATCGGGGTATTAGAGTATCCCGGCATATCAAATCTTCAGTATATCTTTTTCCAACAACATCGGGGTGTTTGAGCATCCCGGCATATCAAATCTTTATTCCATAAACTTCGGGGAATGAATCCTCCCGTTATCACTGTTCAATTATAATTTCAACACACGTCTTTGTATTGGGAATCACCGTCCCGTACTGACTTCAACTATAATCCTGGCATATTGTCATGCCTCTCATTTAAAGCACAAAGCTTACCATTTTTCCATGAATATTTCTTGAATATGCTTCAACATAATGGTTGATACACAAGCCAGTCTTAGGCACACATCTTGACGCTCTGACGTCACATCCAACTCTCCTCTGTTATACCTAGATACACATCTCACAGGCGACCGCTTTCATGTATTTCTTGCGTTCAGTTGAGGTACGACACGGTGTGATAAAACCATGGCACTAATAATAATTTACCGCGATAAAATCACACCATGAAGTGGCCTCAACATTACCCCTCACGCTCCCGAGCGTTTACTTCAGGAAACGCGCAAGATCCTGTAGGGTATAACTTCCAGCAATCTTACGTACAGATACATACATGCATACAAGCAATCTACTGAGAAGTATCAGGTATTTAGACATATACATAAAAATGTGAAGAGCAATTATTAAATAACCAAAATTGCAGCAAAATTTGAGTCAATATATCCGGAAGAAATAGCAAGTCCAGAAGACACACTATGATGTCCAAACAAAGTGGAACCATAAACCTGGATGCAAAGTTCCATGTGAAATATATTAGTCCTGGTGAGTTGCAAATCGCGACAACAAGTTAGCTAACCAATTGTCCTCACCGCGTATGTGCTTGATTTCGAAAGAAAACTGTTGCTGTAGTAGAAACCATCTGTAAATTCTTGAGTTCTTAAATGCTTTTGGTTTCATTGAGGTCAAAGGATGATGATCTACCTCAACGTAAAATTTTCGTCCGATCAAGTAGCGAGAAAGTTTTGATATAGTCCAGACGAGAGCAAGGAGCTCTCTTTCTCCCGCCGAATATTTCTTTTCTGCTGCAGACAACTTCCGGCTCACAAAGAAGCAAGGATGGAGTACATCGTCGACAAGTTGCATCAAACTGCCACCGATTCCCATCTGAGAAGCGTCTGTGCGAATATAGAATGGTTCATGGATATCTGGCAGAATCAAAATAGGATGATTCGAAAATAGAATTTTAATCTTATCCAATGCTAACTGACAGTTCTTTGACCACATTACTTTAAGAGGAGCACCTTTGCGCGTCAACTCCGAAAGAGGACCAGAGATAGACGAAAAGTCCGGAATAAATTTATGATAATAGTTAATGAGCCCTAACAGACTACGGACCTCTTTCTTATTTTTCGGTATCTGAATGTTCAGGATTTTATTCACTAGACTATCCGAAGGATAAAGTCGATGATTACCGATTTTATGACCTAGGAAAGATATTTTCTGAAAACCTATCTGTACTTTCGAAGGTCTAACTGTCAAATGATGCTTTCTAAGCTGTTCTAGCAAAGAACTGAAACCTACAATATGTTCTTCCCATGTGTTATGGAATAAACAAATGTCATCTATATATGTGATGACATCGGGTCTTTTGCCAACTAAACGGCGCATCATGCGAACAAATGTCGCAGGTGCATTCACCAACCCGAAACACATATAATTCCATTCAAATAAACCTCTTGGTGTGGCAAATGCTGTCAAATGTCTAGAATTTTCAGACAACGGAATTTGCCAGTATCCTTTTGCCAAATCTAGTTTAGTAAAGAATGTCGCGTTAGCCAGCTGTGGAAGAAGATCTTCCAAAATTGGAATTGGCTCAGCATCTGTGACTGTAACCTGATTTAGTTTCCGAAAATCAATACAGATGCGTAGAGATCCATCTGGTTTCTTCACCAATACCATTGGAGAAGAATACGAAGACGAAGAGTGTGAAATAATACCCATTTTAAGCATATCTGAGATTTCCTTATCTACCCTATCTCTGTAGTGAAGCGGAATAGGATATGGTCTGATTTTAATCGGAGTAGAATCAGTGATCACAATCTCATGAGATATTAAGTCAGTATGACCTGGATGTTCTGAAAATACGTCAGAGAAAGAACGTAAAACATCACGGATCTGAATTTGTTCAGAATGCGAAAGTGATGACGAAATAGAAACATCCTGCCACGTCTCATGAGCAGAAATAGAAGGTAAAGTAAATTCCAACGGAATATCAGATGTAGCATCCTCAGACTGAACAACAGCGCATGAGGATCTATGAACCTCATCCAAGACATCCATCAATTCAGCTGGTCTTGGCGTGTATAATTTCAACATATTTAGATGATAAGTTTTAATTTTCCCTTTAATATCAATTGAGTAATCAACATCTGTGATCTTTTTCACTACTTTGTATGGCCCCTGCCATGAAATTAACAACTTATTTTCCTTAATAGGTAAGAGCAGTAAGACTTCTTCTCCTGGGATAAATGATCTTAGGGTACGAGATTGGTTATGTAGCAACCTTGATTTTTGAGTTGCCGTTTGTATACTCTGTGATGCGATCTGACATGCATCCACTAACCTTTGTCGTAAATCAACAACGAACTCGTAACTACTGCGAGTTGCGTCATCCTGAGAAGTACCAAGGATTAAATCCTTCAGTAGATATAACGGGCCTCTCGGATTCGCGCCATACACGAGTTCAAAGGGACAGAATCCAGTACTCTTATGAGGGATCTCTCTGTAAGCAAAGAGAACCGATGGGAGAATCTTATCCCAATCCCGAGGGTGTGCATCAGTAACCTTCCCAAAAATTAACTTAAGAGAGCCGTTAAATCTTTCACAAACCCCATTTGAACTTGGTCTATATGGACTTGTGAATGAATGTTTTATGCAATACAAGCTTTCTATCGCGCTCATAAGTTCCGACTTAAACTGTGTCCCTCTATCCGACAGTATTTCCTCAGGAAAACCTATCCTTGTAAAAATCAAGTTCATAGCCTCCGCAACTGATATGGTATTAATGTTTTTTAACGGTATGGCCTCAGGCCATCTAGTGCACAAATCAATGCACGTTAAAATATATTGAAAACCTCGATCTGACATTACAGACAATGGACCGATGATGTCTATAGCTAGTTTCTTAAATGCGCGCATAGGCACATCTGTGACTTGCAAGGGTGCAGTTTGGTTCTTACCCCTGCGTGCGACTTTTTGACAAGTATGACAAGATCTACAATATCTTTTCACATCTGTGTTGATGCCAGGCCAATAAAAATTTGTAGTAATTCGAAACAAAGTCCGATTACGACCTAAGTGTCCTGCCATAGGTACATCATGACCTGTATTTAAACTAAAGGTCTAAAACTTTTTGGTACCACAATCTGTTTCTTTACCTGATCATCTCCCTTTTTAAAACATCTGATCAAAACCTTGTTGCGAAACTCAAACCAATATGATGAGCTTTTAGTAATCTTAATTTGTTTTGAGTCAGCCAAAGTGAATAATTTCCGTAAAGATTCATCCTCATTTTGTTTTTGTGTAAAGATAATCGGAGAAATGTTTTGAGCATTTCTCAGTGGCGTCTCCTCCATGACAGATGGAGATGCATTGGTCAAAATACTTGCTTCATGCTGAGCTCTTGTAGTGACCGCTTTCGCCATCAATGGGTGCTTGTTGACCCACTCGGCAATTTCCTCAGGTGAACAGTCTTTTACACCTGGAATGTTACCAAGTATCACGTCACTTACAGGGTTCTCCAACCCACACACGAGTACAGTCCCTGAATAAAATGGTGTGTCGATCTCCGCCTTTGCCATGGGAAACCATTCAATGTTACCACCAAAAGTAACACATTTCAGTGACTTTCCTGTAAATGATGATTTATCCAGCAATGATTTCCGTATCCCGACAATCGTGCATCCTGTGTCACGAAGAATGGTGGCTGGTTTGTGATCTATAAACCCTTTGTGTAATGTAAGGCGACCAATAAAATCGCAAACAGACATAGCTGGTAAAATATGGCCACACAAAAGTCTAGTTTTAGCACCTGGTTCATAAAGTGTATTACACTCAGTGCAATTGTTATCTTTGCTTGAGCGTACAATGCATGCATTAGCCTGTTCAACATGGCTATCATGATCACAAAGTTGGGTACAGACGTTAGCATGGTCTGCTTTCCCTTTTGCCAGTTTACAATCATTTTTGTGATCAGGTTTGTGATTGCATTGTTTGCCGTGCTTATTGTTTACCCCATCAAAATTACACCTACCATTTCCATTGAAGCGTTCACCTGAATTTCTTCTATAGTCTCTGTGATGTATATCATCACTGCTATTACCGTAGTGTTGTCCACGACCTCGGTTAGAGTAATTAGAATATCTATACCCACCGAAGTGAGATGGTGACTGACGACGAGGAAAATTGTACCGTCCTCGAAAGGAAGATCGATAATCACTCCTATATCTGCTCTCTGTACTCCTTGGGCGAGAACGGTGGTCACCTACTCCTCCGTCGTGGTACGAAACACATACAGGTAATGCATTATCAAAGGAAACCTTACGAATTTCCTTGTTTGGATGTGCAGACATGTAGTTTCTTCCAAGTTCTTGACATTCATTGATAGATTTTGGCTTTCTCTCCTGCAAAAAACTAACAAAATCTGCGCCACAGGTAGATAAAACTTTATCCCTGAGCATTAGGTCAAATAATTCATCAAAAGATTTATTGATACCCGATAAATCTATCCATCGACCCAAGTACAATTTAATAGAAGAGATGAACTCTCCAAAATCTGCATTCTTGGACGGAACCGCAGAGTGAAATCTGGATCGAAAACCCTCCTCAGTGAGCTGAAATTTTGCCATCAAAGTATTGGCAACAATATCGAAATCAGATCGACTTTTTTCATCAATTGACATGAAACAATGCATTGCTTCCCCTGTTAAGTAGTCTGAAAAGATAATAGGCCACCTATCTTTTGGGATCTTCAAATCCATAGCCCTCATTTTAAATCTCATAATGAAAGAGTCCATACAGTCCCGTTTATCGTCAAAATTTGGTAATTTAATTTTTGGATAATCAAAATTATTACCCTGAGAACCTTGTGGATTAGCACCAGTATGTTGGGCATTAATCTTTGCAATCTCAATCTCTTTTTCTTTATCAGCCTGTAATTTCAATGACTGCAATTCTATAGCATTTCTATGGGTTTGATCCAGCTGAAGTAGTTCCATTCTACGGAGTTCCATTTTATGCCGTTCTAGCTCTCTGGATGCTTCTTGTTCTCTTTCTTTTTGAACCATTTTTACCCTTTCCAACTCTCTAACAGCCTCCTGTTCAATCAATTTCTTCTCTTCCAGTTCCATTTCCTGTTTCTTTGCGACTTCCTGTTGAGCCAATTTCTTCTCTTCCAGTTCCTTTAATTCTTTTGCTTGAGCAAGTCTTTTCTCTTCCAATTCCCTTGCCTGATCAAGCTCCTGCTTCTTTAAATCTCGTTGCTCCTTCCGTTCCATACGTTCCAAATAATCATGATAATATTTATCAGCATATGATTCCAAATCAATTCCCGATTTGCCCAAACGCAAACCCATCTCAATAAATTCTGACAGTGACGACATCTTGTGTTCTGATTCGAATCAACAAGTGTCAAATCTCCCCTTAATATCACTTAATTAAGTATAATAAATTATGGTATTGACTGAATTTATACCTTATGAAGGAATGAACAAGCCAAGAATGAGAGACGAGCACATTGAAAAAGAATGGTACAAGTCAATGATTATGATAATAAGTAACATGTCGAATTACAGCACATTTCTCAACAAATATAAAAGAAATAAAATAAACAAAGACATGTTGACAAGCAGCTATAAATTTGAATAATTACTTGTAAAATAAACAAGACAGAGAATCACGAACAAAAACAGCAAATCGTCAAATTTCACACTGAGACAAGAGTGATAGAAAAACAGCTGTGCAGACGATGACCCACTTACGTAAATTAATGAATGAAAATATATAACGTGGACTTGACGGAACAATCTAAACAAATATTGATGTCTGTTATGCAGTCAAAGACTAAAATTCCACTGTTATTTTCTTTGACTGGACAACCAACAACAATAACCTAATAGGATATCGTCATTTGCAAAATTTCCGAAGAAAATTTACAAATAGCGAGCATTTACTTTATACAAATAGACATGCAGATGATTAAAACATGTATAGGACTGGATGTTGACTGGCAAACGTGTTCGAAATGGTCAAATACCGTCACGCATTAGACAATTTACAACTCTACTTATCTTTCTTGTATCTCAGAACCTCTCCAGATACGGAATCAGTGTGAATTTGTGCCACACATCAACTTCAGGACTCCATAAATTGACGAAACTATTTCTTGATTCCCATTTCTGCGAACGTCCGTTTGCAAGTTTTCCGGCTTTGATGACGTCATTGAGTAAAATTTGCCAGATTGTCATTTATCTTTCAACTTCGAAAATTGCGTGCTGCTAGTATTTAAAATCTTGAATGTAAAGTTGTAAAGTTCGAACCGAATCAATTTGATGTCGAAGCGTTGAATCTTGACAGTCCTCAAGGTCAGGTCAACGATCTTTGATGCATCTACATGGAGCAGCCGTTACATGTCATCTTCAATCGTGAAATTCAGTGAATGTACATTTTTTTCCGCAAATTTACAATCGTATCGTTCCTCAAATGTTAAAAGTCCTGCGTAGAAGTTCAGTGTAATAGTTCAGTCTTAGTTGATTTCATTTTCAAAAGAAGAAAAATTCTTTTCTTAATGTCCCAAGTAGACCAAACTGCTAGTTATCGGACGGCTTATCCGATAGGATGTAATCA